>NDFZ01005070.1:0-10789 GCA_002192655.3 Mamestra configurata | reverse complement strand
GAGCGAGTGAGGTAAACACGCGTGGCGGGCGGAGCGGCGGCGGGGGGACATGTGAGTGTGCGACCGAGACCGAGCGGGCTTGCCGGCGAGTGCAGAGCGACGAAGCCGACGAGTCGCCACTTCCCAGAACTACCAACCTTGGCACTTCCACGAAATAACTCAAGGCATTGTCACTAATTTATAAAACTTATGGTCTTCCGTCCAAGGCTTGCGAGCCGGCACCGGCTGGCTCCGCCGTGAAAGCTCGTGACTGCAACGTTAAGACGTGCACCAGGCTCTGTTGACCTCGTTGATCAGCGCACGACGTTAAATTAGGTAACTTGTAGTACCTATCTTTCCATCAATCAAAGTGCGAGCTCGGCCGGCGGCCCCTACCTTCACCAGACATGGTGGTAATAAACGTTGGAAAGTTCATTCACGTCTTGGTCTATTTTTTGTCGGCAAACACACCCATATACCTACCTCGGTATGAATACAGGTAGATTTTGAATGAATTGAAGTGTTATCAACCTCTGAAAACTGTTACTGTAGGTATTTATCTGCCATTATCGATAACAATAGGAATATTTTCATATTACTGGAAAAGTAGATGGTGGTAGAGAAGCCGATAAATGCACTGACTGACCTAATTAAAGGCATTTTCCAATGTTCAGAGTATGGTTTTACAAATCGCTTTGAGTATACTCGTATTAACTCAACATTCCACTAACAGAACAAATTAAAGATGCTTTCAAATTGGTTTAACTACAGACCCTGTTGATGAAACTGAAACATTTTTGAAACTATTGGCAATTAGATTGATTGTTTGAACCATGTTTGATTTACTATCCAACTTCAAACTAACAGCAGGTACATATTTGAAGAATATGCCATTTCCAATATCGAAAATATGCTAAAAACGACGTTGGTACCTACTATTTGAATATGTGATGCACATAGAAATATAAAAAACAGGTGATGCATCATAAATTATTGTATTGTTTCTTTTAGCTTGAAATAAAATAAATAGATAACTGTTCCATCATTCAGATATTAGTAAGTAGGTACCTATGTGAATGGTTCTTAAATATGCGACTCTATTTTCAACTTAGTTCCAAAGTCAACATTCACACCTTTTTCATACCGTCTTATAGTGTCACATGATTTATGTGGCTGAATAACGACATCTGTTACATTTATTTACATCTGCTGCTATTTCTGTTAGAGATCATTAAATAAATATGATAAATAAGAATGTATAGCTACCTAATATTATTGTTATTGTGTTGTGTTAGTAACAATGGATGATTTCGTCTCCCAGTAGGGCAAGTAATCAATAATGCTGGAGATAATCAAGCATTCCTTGAAAGGCAATGCGTGTGACATGCGCCACACTTCTTCGAACGACCGCTCTTCACGGTATGTATAGACGGCGACAAAACTCTTCATGTAGATACATTTAGGACATATTTCGTATGCTAAAAGTTCCCAGAGTGTATTCCTTAGATGAAAGGATATCAAATAATCTAATCTAAATAATCTTACCATTATCAAAAGGCGATGTTTGTGATTAAAATTTTTTCTCAATCTAAAAAACGCCTCAGGTCGGCAATTTTCATTATGAATTTGAATACAGTGGGTAATGTAATCGGCTTGTAACCAATTTGGAAATCAACAGAAAAGAGCATCAATTTCGTTAAAGGTTAAAATAAATTGCTGTCACATTTCAATTTGGTTGGCGACACGATAACATCGAACCAATAGCGTAAATTGAGCTCCTGTTTTATGTGATTGCATAACTCATTCATCGTTATTACGTAGGCATGACATGTGAATGACCTACATTATTAATTAAACTTTTGTCGTTGAGTGTCCGTCGTGGACAGATGTCGTGCACGTGTGCCTGTGTGTGTGCATCGTCGCCACATTTCGTCAATAATGGCTTGGATCATAAACTTAAGAGCTTTTAGTGTTTGCTGCTTAATGCCCCCTTTAAAATTTTGCGCCATGCTTAGTTTTTGTTTCAGTAGCCGAAATGTTTAAAAGTTGAATCTGTCATGATTTGAAAACACGTTAACGTTGAATTTCACTATAAAAATATAATTAAAATCTATGCTATACCTACTCTAAAAATAAAATGGGTCAAAGTCACAGCTTCTGATTTTCTTGAGATATATACATACATATTCTCAGTCACAGCTTCTGATTTTCTTGAGATATAGTTCAGCTTGAGAAATTAGATTACTGTAAAGAAATTCTTTTCTATAGGGACAGTAAACTTGTTTCTAAAAATATAAGGTCGCAGCTTCAAAATAGAATTTAGACTACTAGAACTTAAACCCTAAAACAGTTTTGATACGAGTCAACAAATCACTCTACCAAAACTGTTTTGGGATTTAAGTGGAATTGAAGTAAGTATAGAAATATTTTGGGGTTTAAGGTGGAATGAATGTACCTATGGACCATAGAGTTTTGAGAACAATGGCTTTGGGGTTTAGTGGAATAAGCCATTAATTAATCTCGGACGTACGAAAATTGATTATAAGCTAATGGGTTGGTACTTACTTGCGTAGTCTTAATCGATTCTGTGTTGGTTTCGAGCTATATTCTTGATCTAAAAATGATTTCTAAGGGCTGGACTTGTCAGGTCCTTCCCGGAAAAGGAATAGACAGTTTAGCTGGACATTTGGATGAAAATAGGGTAGGCAGAGGAACCAAAAACTTGTTATTAATGTTGTGTTTAATTTTAAAACGGTAGGTGATCATATCCGATGTTTATTTATTTATTTGTATCATCAACAAGGGATACACAGTTATAAATAAATCACAATGATAAAAATGGTTCACTTAAGCGTGGTCTTTATAGTAGACCATATTATCACGTTTTGTATTAGTAGAATTAGTGAACCTCTATGTTGAGCTACCCTCTCAAATGATATCGACACTTTACTCTCAAAAAAGGTGAAGACAATCTTCTTTCCACGCCTTACGAGTTCAGAATTCTGTATTTTCGTCAAGTCCACTAGTGTTAATAAGTCTTTTCTTTTTTCTATCAGAACCTTGATAATTTGCGTCCCTGTCTTGAATTTCCCGTTATTTTATAAATACTTTACGTTAATAATAATCATGATAAAGGTAAAATAGTTCTGATACAAAATTGACGGTTAAATTAAAAGAGAAATTATAACTCCGGTTGTGCGGAAAACATGATGGCAGTATTTTCGGTTGGGATAAAATTGAATCCAATTAATTATGTGTCTTCAAAAGAAACTGACAATTCCAATATATTTTGAATATTTTTTTATTTCAATAACACGCTGGGCAAACTTGACAAATAAATAATAAATGATAACTACAACAGTAGGTATCATTTTATTATTCGAAGAAGAACTGTCTGTTCTTTCATTCTTTCTTTCTGTCTTCTTTCTAGCATAATATATCCACTAAAAGTTTATAGAGTTATGCTATAAGAGATAACGACCAAGGGAACTATCGGAAAACCAAAGTATATTTTGTATGCGGGAATTTTTAGCAATCTCAGGAATTTCGCACGATTCCGGGATACAGGATTCTGAAAAGCATGTCCGTATTATACTTTCGTGGGAATCAAACTGAGGTTTACGTATATAAGCGCCCGATAATCCGATCACTGGTGAAATGAAAACCTAATCCAGGCCATGGCCTATCCGTTTCTCAAATTTCATGCAAATCCATTCAGCCTCTGGGCATGATTGGTTAAAGAACATCGAAACTTGTGTCATTTTAGAACAAAAATATAGAATTTCATAAGTATTTAATATCAGTATGATAAGATTTTAATCAGTTTCATCATAAGCGTGCTTTTCATACGTTATTTAATCAAGCCGTTTCTAGCGTTGGTTTAAATTGATTACCATGTTGGCTATCTTGAATTGATGTATTCTCAGAAACGTTTTATTAGAAATAAGTAGGCTGTAGGCGTTTAACTTATTAGATTAATCAGTAGTATAGTATTTATTAATTTATTGCAAAGATAACCACGTGGTTAAAACTTACATCAACATGATTCGCATTCATATGTCCACATGAGCCATTCTAACGTGAGTAGGTACCTACACCTACAATCTACATTGTATATATCTTGTACACCAGTAGAATACATAAATATATTTTTATAGTCTATACAATGGCGATTCTATCGTAGATAGCGATTTCAGACAAATAACCTTCGAACAGGAATGCACGGGAGATATGAAAAGCATTTCGCAGAATACTTATTTCCAATTTGAATTTCCCAAATGTAACAAATCGTTAAAATGCGCACTTTCAACACGTTAATAGCAGAACGATCGCGGGAAAACCATGTTTTTGTTTACACAGAGGCCAATCCGCTAATTTTATCTTGACGATCGCTCGAAAGAAAGACGAAAGTATATACTTTACACGGCCGACGGATTTTTCTCAGAAACCCTGTGTCGGCAACAACCTAACCCGGTTTAAGACTTCTAGTTATCTACAGCATCGTTCAAACTCAAACTTGTCTAGTTTATTGCTAACTTTTACGTTGTTTGCTCTAGGTATTCCTGGATAAAAATTTAAATAAATCATCTTGATGAATATTTAAGGTTAAAAAAAGTATGGATTCAAACCCTAAATGCATAGTTTAATTGAGTTTTTCCATCCAATTACTTGGATTTAAAATCTGGCGGAATCACTATCTACTTTGTCAAATAAAACTGGCGATGTCATGTTATTATTTTACCTACACCTAAAGATTTTTTCCTGTTGATTGATGTCTTCTGTTACATAACTTATTAGTAATCAGTTATCAGTACAAAACATTAATAACAGGAAAGAAATAGATACTGTTGTTTATGCTCCAGACGTTTTCCTGTTGTTTTGGTTATAGAAACAAAAGCATGTCAGCGTATCTTCGTGGAAGTCGTAAAAGCTGTGAGAGAAGAGAAAGGAAAATTCAGTTTGAAAGGCAGCGGTGCGCAGATACGATAAGCTAGCAATCCACTTAGAACGTGCCGCACATGTAGATGTGTGTACTACGCCTTTATTTTTCTTCGTACGTTGTTGTTTTGCAATGTGTTCGAGTGAGCACTGATTTACATTTTTGACTGGTGAGAAAATCCGTTCTAAAGACAGCTAGATATCATTTCTTCTATAAACTTGCTTCATAATTTGAATAACTGTCTACAATATAAAGTTTGTAAAAATCTCGGTTAATCCACGTGTTTGTTTCAGGTTACCCGAAGTGTACAGTATGAGTTTAGAACTAGTCGGGTCTTTGTAATGTTACGCGCCAGAATTAATGCCGGGTACATATCGACATAAGTTACTACTAGCGCTATCTAGTATCGAGTAGCAGTACTAGTAGAGTCAAGTACCTTCTAGAAATTTCTATACCAGAACATTCTACACTTCTCGATATCTGGTCAGTCGGCACCGGTAGTTACGAGTACTTTCCAGATGCTTCTATAGTAGAAGGTTCCGGAATTAATTGACCTATATAAGGCCATCATAGCCCGCGACCGAGTCATTAGTTTGTAAGCCCTGGCTGGGGGCCTTAAATTCATTTGAGGCCACCACAGGATAGTCCGGTTCAGCAGTAACCAGCCTTAGTGTGCTGAACTGCGAGTGGTCCAAAAAAAAAAAGTGACCAAGTCAGTATTGGATCTGCGATACAAGCGAATACTTCGGAAGCGATCTTCAAGTGCGATTAAAGTGATCAGTAGTGAAGTTGCGTTTTATAATTAGTGAGTTCAAAGTTGTAATTAGTGTTTTTAAATTAAAGTGTCATTTTGGTTATTTTATTGTCACAAACCCATGAATAAACACGAACATATGTATGACAGTTGCGCTTTAGGTATGTGCTTCCGTAAGCACATAAAGCACAAAGCGAAGGTTTCGACGTAATATCCTCAAAGCAGCTTGCCAAGCATGATCATCCTTTTAGAATAGTTACATTTGGCTGTACATAGATGAAGCATATCTACGTCCGCCAGTAAACCATAGCCTCATACATATAAAACTAGTTTACATACTAGTGTTTTACTGGCCTGTACAAGTTAGAGTAAATGTTATTCGCGTTCGGAAAGCCCCAACATCACTGCCCAGCAATGGTGAATCCCGGTCGCTTAGCATTTGTTTACCGTACGTGCGGATTGTCTGCCTAGCTAATACAAACTCGGGGAATTCGGACTTTATAACGACAGCACGTGCCGGTTGGCGCATGGCCAAATACCCAGTTATGTAATATTTTCGGAAAAACGAGCCCGCGTTCACGGTAGTATGGTTCCGTGCCGATACTGCAAAATGGCGCCTAAATTGTAGGTGTATTGTCTATTATTTTCTGATGGTGTTAAGAGAACACTCGAAAGCAATGAAACTAGGAAGTGGTAAAACATAAATACCACTTCAGCAAATAAGTACTTGACGTTCACGTGAGGTAGTTGACTTCGGAGAATAATATAAAGTTGGTAGGTACTTAAATGCATATCTTGAAGATACATAATATAAGTCTTTATAATGGCTGCTTGCCTGAAACCCGAAAATAAATAAACAAAAAGATTTGTAGGTAAAATATTACAAACAAAAGATTAAGGCCTACCTATGCGCAATTAATTTTAATCTTTCCACAAAAATCTACAAAGACACTTTAGTTTTTTGATTGTTTCACAGTTTCGCGAATTGCCGTTATCACGATACGACGAATTTGTAGATATTGAAGTAGGTATTATAGCATTGTTTGGTTAGTATAGTTAATTTGGCGCCGGCGCGTTATCGATAAGCGATATCACCTTCCTGAAAAGTCATAATCTTTGACTAATCATAATTCATCTGATGATTTGAGTCAGACGATGCGCTGTGTCACGGGTTACCCGGTAAATACCCAGTGACTTCCTCCGATTTGTTTTCGGACTACGCAAATTGTGAGACAAGGAATAAGAACCTCGTTGGGCATGAGGTCCTGACTTCGATTCGCTGGTTGGGCAAAATTTAATTCGGTTTTTTCATAAAGCATTTCTTTGCAGTATTCCCATCAACCAGGCAAATATGATTTGGGTTGATGGAAATAGGTTGGTCCAGGGTCCTTTTGCGGATCGACTGTCGGGAGGACACGGCACGGCATACGCTGGCAGAGTGTGCAGCTTGGGAGGAGCCGCGCCGTGCCCTCATCTCTGTTGTAGGCGGTGACCTCTCGCTGCCGGCCGTAGTCCATGCTATGGTCGGCGGTGAGGAGTCCTGGGACGCGGTGGTCTCCTTCTGCGAGACAGTTATCGCGCAGAAGGAGGCTGCGGAAAGGGAGAGGGAGATCACAACCGCTCTCCCTGCCCGCAGCAGGCGCATCGGGCGTCGGAGGAGGGCATACGCTGCCCTCTTCCGGCCCCCCTAACTGGGTCCAGGGGCGGCGGACTTGGGGATGTCCGTCGCCCCCCATTCATCCGGACCCGAGGTGGCGGCGCGTGGTGTTCCCGTGCGCCCCTCTTTGACGTAGCGAGGGGAGTTAAACACCTCACTCCCCTCGCCGACGCGAGGTGGCCCGCAGAGGCGGGCCGGCACCAGCCGGGGATTGCGGAAGTCGCTTACGTTCCCGCGATCCCCGGCGTAGGTGGGAGATGGAACACCGGGGTGGTTTTAGTCAGTAAGAGTCTGACAGACCCCTCCACCCGTCCCAGGGTGGAGGATTTCCATGAGGATTTCCCCCCGAGATCAAAAAAAAAAAAAAGGGTCCTGTATTACAGACCATAACGGGCGAAATGTGTGCACTATAACTACACCTCTGCCTCAACTTTCAGGAAAAACAAATGATAATATGTTATAAAAACCTACTACTATTTTATCTATTTCGAATGAGTAACGAGGTCAATTGATATCTACAAATGAAAATCGAACTCGCTTTCCTCAGTAATGAAAAAGCAACTGAAGTGAAAGAACAGGAAAAATAGGTTACGAACCACTTCACCACTAATGAATCGATGTTCGGTGAAATGTTTGTGTAACCTGATTTCTTTGTAGGTATGTCGGACAATATTTAAGATTAACCAGTGCCCCCTGAAACGATAAGGGTCGGATTAAGAGGACAGCGAAATTTCTTTCTAAACCTTCTAGCACACATCGATATAGGCCAAAAATCTGTATAGATGATAGATAATACTTACTATCAGTTATTGTAGCAGCGCTGATCGATGTCTCTAATGGTCTCGACTGCCCCAAAGCCAACACGTCTTACGAATGGGTATCGTGAAATTTAGCTTCTGGGTTGTGGAGGCCAGGCCGCATCATGTGAAGCAACAGAAATACATCATCTGTGAAAATTTCAACTGTCTAGCTATCACGGTTTATGAGATATAGCCTGCTGACAGACAGACAGATGGACAGTGGAGTCTTAGTAATAGGGTCCCATTTTTACCCTTTGGGTACGGAACCCTAAAAGTGTTTTATGCGACAAGCATGACACAAAGAAACAAATGAAAAAAAAAAAACCAGTCGAATTCAGAACCTCCTCCTTTTTTTAAGTCGGTTAAAAATAATGAGGACGATAATAATGAGTTACTAAACTCACATGTGCAGCAGAATAGATACGCCTTTGTTTCAAAATTGTAGTTTTGAAACAAAGACCGACTGAACCCTAATTCAAGCAGTTTACAACGAACTATCACGCCAATCCTTGTAACAAATACAATTCTCAAAATCCAGTCGAGCTCTGTTATTGTTTCTCCTTATTTAAATTTATGTAAATGGGCCGAGATAAGATAATACTCTTCAAGTAATTACATCGTAACATGCATAGTACAATAGTATACGATTTTATCGCTTCGATGAATTTCGAAATCAATAAATACCTCCGCTACTGCTAGCAGGAAAAGATAAATTGTTTTATATTTTACCTGGGAAACAGTAGTCCTTATCGTGGTCATGTAATCTGATTTAGCGATTGGATTGCCCTAGTGATACGACCCATACATGCTGGATTAGTGGTGTTACTCAGAAAGACTATGAGATACGCAGTGGATTTTCGTGAGGTAAGGGTCAGCGCATATACCTATATAACTGCAAAGTGCTCGACAAGCGACAAGTAAAAAATTGGTTGTCTGTAAAGTCGGTTTACGGACGATAGTTTAACGTGACAACGTCATAACAAAACATTGATGAAATGATCGTAACGTTACAATGCGCTCAGTAACAATACATTCAGTTATGGCGTTGATTACGAAGCCTTACAGACAGAACATTATGAAACCATGAGAATTAATTACGAATTTCTTCCAAAATCCTTCGGATTACAAAAGAAAGTGTAATACGTGATTGGGGTGCAATTTTCATTGATTAAATTGATAATGAAAAATAGCATGCCTACGTGCTGGGAATGACTATTCAAGTTGTTATTTAGTTTATTATCAATGAATGAATAATAACTGCTAGAGCAGTTTGTGTCTGCGCCAACCCTACATACACACTTCAGCTGGTCGTAACAGCTCACCGTTACAAATGCGTTTCTTTTTCTTGCAGCCACAAGCCCAGATAAAGCTTTTCATTTTCTTCGATGCAGCAGAATCCACTCAAAATTCCGCCGCATTTATCACTCAGATTCCCTTTTTGCTATTCCACCAATTCGCACTAAACGTTTCCAAACGTCTTTTATAATGCGCACAGCAAAGGAGTGGAACTCTCTGCCTGCGTCTGTGTTTCCGAACGCATACAACCCTAATCTCTTCAAAATTAGAGTGAATAGGCTTCTTCTGGGTAAGCTCACTCCATCGTCGACTTTGTCTCTGTCATCTATGACCTAGACTAGAGTCAAGAGCAAACCCATATTAAATAATAAAAAAAAAAAGATTATGACTATGTTCTATAATCCTGTGTCTATTATTTTATCTTTCTGCTCGAACAAGATTGGCCAGCCCACAATGTTATTAGCGGGAGTCCCCTTGCGAATGATTGCGTGTTCCGTCACACTGAATATGGCCCCGGGCTCCGGGGGATTATTTACACAATTCCAAGTTATAAACCTCATTAGTACATTAATGCGTTGTTGTTATTTGATCATCGATGTACGCAATTAATTTTCAATATTTGCAACATGTAGTGCATATTTGTTAAATTATGAGATCCATTTATAATCCCAAACCCCACGGAAATTGGACGTGATGTTATTTATGCTCATGTAATTAAAATTGTAGGTATGCGAGTCAGGTATCCACTAATTAACGAACTTTTCCTTTTGCTTTTAAATAAACCCCTGGTGTTAATTAGTTGGGATAAAGGACTGAGTGCTAATAAACTGTTTCTGAATTCAACATGTCACACATATGTGTGGCAATTAAAAAAAAAACCATTTAATATGCTAGTCTTTCATCAAATTTTTACCTGCCCTAGTCTTTTACACCTTTTTGTCGTTAGATAAGTGTTTTGAAAAGTGTCGAGGACGGGAGGACGATGTAACAAAGGTCATGTGTACATGTTTTAATATCTAGTTCACTGGCATTTGTATTAATGTGACGTACCCGACATGAATTACGATCAAGCCACAATGTAATTTAATACAATGAAACATTTATATTAGGACCCCGTACAGAAGGCAGGAAAACCTTTGGTAAATTGGATATTTTTATTTCAACATTTGGGCAGCCTGCCTCCGCTCTTTTCATGCCTGTATTACAACTGTTTTTTTGTGACCTACATTAATCCAAACTAGAAACAGCTCCTAATCATATTGATGTTTTTATTAATTGAGAAGAGAATCTGGCTTTCGACAATAGTGGCTTTCCTAATCCAATTTGCTTGAGGTATTTTGCTGCTAAGTACCTTTTTTTTTTTT
>NDFZ01005069.1:230809-287921 GCA_002192655.3 Mamestra configurata | reverse complement strand
TTCAAACAAACAAACAAACAAACAAACAAACTCTTCAGCTTTATAATATTAGTATAGATTCAGTACCTACCTAAGTGGGAAAAAAAATTCACAGTTTAGTTCAGTCATGACAGTTTGTTTGAAACTTCTTGTTTTCTTTTGGAAAAGCGACCTGGCAACGGCGGCCTTTTAGATTAGGTTTTGTATTAATCCTATTTTTTTTGGTCACAGTTACTTGTGAGAGACACGCACAAACGAAAATTGATAATATAATCTCGATTAAGCTCAAAAGTTATAAATTTTTTTTCAATGCTTCATTGATCAACAAGTAGGGGAAATCCCAGCAAGATTCTTATATGTGTCGAAACATTAGTGTTTATTTTACCCTATTCATAGTTTGCTTCAAAATAAATCGGCCTTATCATTACAGCTGTAGCTTAATTTAGTATTTCTTTTCAATGAGTACTGAATGAATTGGATGGGTGTGATTCAAGGGCGTAACTAGGGTAGGGCAAATAGGGCACAAGCCTTAATTAAAGTTGGTAACCAAACTATATATGTACAGACGCCAGCACATCAAGCTATCCAAAACTGTCAAATTTTCCCAATCAACCTTGAACCTAATGCCTAAAACCTATTGCCCAGTCAATGTTAAGGGGGAAGTCTCCTGGCCATGATGGGCTCAGCATCGAGCATCTTCGGTATGCGGGCCCTCACTTGACGCGTGTTTTGGCTTTATTGTACAACCTTTGTCTGAGTCATGCGTATCTACCCCCGGATATGTTAAAAACAGTTGTTGTGCCCGTAGCTAAAAATAAGACTGGACTATTGACTGATAGGAATAACTAGGTATAGACCTATTTCACTGGCTACGGTTGTCTAAGGTATTGGACAGCGTGCTTAATGCGTAATTAAATAAACATGTTGAATTGCATGACAACCAGTTTGGGTTTCGGCCTGGGTTGTCTACCGATAGTGCTATATTGGGCTTTAAGCACGCTGTGGAGTACTACACACGCCGTAGCACCGCGGTTTACGCCTGTTTCCTCGACGTATCGAGTGCTTTTGATCTGGTTTCGTACGATACTCTCTGGAAAAAACTTAATGATGCGAAGCTACCACCTGAGATCATAAATATTTTTATGTTTTGGTACAGGAATCAGGTCAACTGTGTAAAGTGGGACGGGGCATTTTCGAGTCCATATGGTCTTGAGTCAGGTGTGAGGCAGGGGGGTCTGAGTTCTCCTACACTCTTTAACCTGTACATGAACCAGTTGATTGGGGAGCTGAANGCTGAGTAGCACCAGAGTCGGATGCTATATTGATGGCATATGTGTCAACAACATTAGCTATGCAGATGACATGGTGCTGCTCAGTGCCTCAGTCTGTGGTTTGAGGAAACTGGTGAGTGTGTGTGAGAGGTACGCCAGTGCTCATGGCCTGTTGTACAACGTGCAAAAGAGTGTTGTGATGGTGTTTGGGGCTGGTGGAAAATTTCCAGAAACGGTACCTCCAATAAGGGTGAATGGTGTACCGTTATTGAGAGTGCACACATTCAAGTACCTTGGGCATATCTTGACCGCTAGCCTTAAGAACGATGACGATATTGAGAGAGAGCGGAGGGCGCTGTCGGTCAGAGCGAATATGATTGCCCCCAGGTTTAAGCGTGCTTCTACGGAGGCGTAAAAGATGTGCGTCCTTGGTGCGCAGGGTGCGAGCCAGTTCCAACAGCATACTGGGCATGATTGCTGGCAGGCTGGACTGCCGAATTGTACCTAAGTCGTTGCTCCAGTATCTCAGCTGGAATGCTGAAGTAATGATTTTATTTGTTGTGTGTGTTTTTCTAATTGATGTTTTGAGTGTTAGCATAGTTATAAGTTTATTTACACTATTTAGTTTAGTTACTAACACTATATGAGTCTTCGTTGCTCTGAATAAATAATTTATTATTATTTCGTTTACTCATTTTTTTTTCTTATTTCATACATTTTTAAATATTTCTTAAAAATACAAAAATAAAAAACATTTAAAAATATAAAAATATCAGCCCACCGATATCGGGAACAGGGTCCAAGCTACCGGCGGTCAGGGCTCAAGAGAGAGGAACCTCCTAACAATACGAGCCGTGTCCAGAAGTACCGCTTTCTGAATCAGGCCCTTGATCCAGCTGCCTAACGAGAGCCTCCTGAGGTGCTGGTCGAGGCTCGTGGCTATTAAGCCATTGGCTGACACAACTATCGGTACAATGATTGCTGAGTCCACATCCCACATGTCGACAACCTCGCGAGCCAAGTCAATATATTTGATTTGCTTATCTTTCTCGGCTTTCACGAGGTTCTCGTCATGCGGAACGGTTATGTCTACAATCATTGCACGCCTCTCGATTCAGTCCACCACCACTATTTCAGGCTTATTGGCAACAATAGTCCTGTCAGTGATGATGAACCGATCCCAGTACAATTTGATATTGCCATTATCGAGAACTGGGTCGGGCGCATACCTGTAGTACGGCACCTCCGATTCCACAAGAGAGTATTTCAGAGCAAGTTGCTGATGGATAATCCTGGCTACAAGGTTGTGCCTATGCAAGTATTCTCCGTTAGCTAGACGAGAACAACCAGAGATAATGTGGCGAATCGATTCTCCCGGACGGTGGCATGCCCGACATATGTCAACCGTGCTGTCCTTCACAATAAATCTCCGGTAGTTATTCGTCATGATAACTTCGTCCATAATTGCACAGACAAAACCTTCGGTTTCTCCAAAGAGGTCACCGAAGCGCAACCAGGCTAAACCCGGAAATAGCGTCCGTGAAGTTCCTTACTTTGCCATACCGCCCTGCGATCGTTAGTGTCTAGCACCGCAGGTTTGCGCCAGTTCTCATTTGCCAAAGAGAGCGGGGTGAGTCCCTTGTCCACCGTCACTACATCTCGATGCATACCCACGTCGACAGCTAGGAAATATTCCCTGAGACTGCATATCTCGCGATTGTGGAGAGTCTTAGCGTTTAAGAAGCCTCGATTTAAGATGCATTCGATATGCAGTAAGCAGTGTACGGACCCACCTATCCAGGGCGTCAAGTTCCGTTTGAGTCCATTTGAGGACGCCGAAAGAGTACATCAATACCGGCATGACCCAACCGTTGAAGGCGCGCACCTTGTTTCCGCCTGATAGAAGGCTATTGAATACCTTCTTCAGGCGGCCAAAGAAGCGCTCCTTCAACGATTGCGTCATGTCAGTAACATTGATACCTAACGCTTCCGACATACCTAAATACTTGTAAGTTTCAGTTGAAGAGAGGGATCTAAAGTTTATGGAATCCGAGAATTGAATTCCCACGGATTCCATAATCTCCCCACGCTCTTTACATGCATGACTGCACATTTGTCCACACCAAACTCCAGAAAGTTTCAGTTACCTTCAGTAGCTCCATCAGTTGCAGATTACTGGGGGCAAAGAGTTTCAAATCATCCATGTAAAGGAGGTCAGAAATAACCTGACCACCTCTCTTCAACCGATAGCCCAGCCCTGAATTCTCCAGCAGTGTGCTTAGAGGGTTCAAGGCTAGGCAAAACCAAAGCGGACTCAAACTATCGCCCTGAAATATACCCCGCTCGATCCTTACCGGTTCGCTGTTCCTCTTGATATTTCGACATCCTGGATAGCGAAGGACTGTCCTCCATTGCCCCATACATGACATCAGGAAGGTGCGTAGCATTGTATCAATTTTATACAATTCTAGCACCCTCATGAGCCATGTATGAGGCACCGAGTCATAGGCCTTCTTATAGTCTATCCAACTTGTCGACAGATCCTTTCGGGAACGCCGAACCTGTTGGCTAATGGCCATATCAATGAGGAGTAGCTCCTTAGTGCCGCGGGACCCATTCCTACATCCATTTTGAGAGACAGACATGATGTTGTTGCTGTTAATATGATTATTAATTTTAGCTCTCAAAATAGATGTAAGAACCTTATAGACCGTCGGTAGACACGTGATCGGTCTATAATTTTTGGGTTCCGCGGTACTACCCGATTTGTGGAGCAGGTGGGTAACTCCTGTCGTAAGAAATTCGGGTAGCGAGCCGGACTCTAAGGCAGTTTGGTACTGAGATGCCAAACGAGCGTGCGACCTTTGTAGCCACTTAATCCAAAAATTGTGCAGTCCGTCCGGCCCTGGAGATTTCCAATTAGGCAACGGACGGACTGCACGGGCTACATCTTGGGGGCTGATTGTGATTGCCCCCATTTCTGGCAATGGATCGCACGCTCGCTCGACCTCTCGAATCCAATCACCTTCGGTGTGACTGACAGGCACCGACCAGATGTTGCGCCAGAACGAACACATGGCGTCATCATCCGGCAGGCGCGTGTCAGTCACACCCTGGTCCGGTTGCTCCCAAACCCTATATACCCACCTTTCATTACTTCGGAATGTGCGATTCTGGGTGTATCGCTCCACTCGCCGCCTATACCTACGAATACGGTTTGCCCATGCATACACTTTCTGCTTCAGGAAGTCGATGCGCTCTGTGACACGTGACATATAATCTCGGGGGCTGATATCAGTCCCCGAAAACGCCCGTCTCACAAAACGCATCACTCTAGGGCGAGTGTTGCCCTCCCTGAAGCAGATTAGTTTGCCGATTAGCGCTCTGGCCCCACCGATACGACGCTCGATCCTGCACTGCCAAGCCGGTACGGCTGGTTTTGGTCGTATAACTCTGTCATTAGTCATTTTGACTTGAGCTACACGACATGCCGCTACAGCCGCGCAGTACATAATCGAGTGTGTATCAGTGAGGTCTTCGCAGTCATCAAAATAATTTGACAACTGCGAATCCAGAGCAGCTACCAGCGCCCTATTTTTGTTATGCATGGACAAACGAGGTAAGCGTGGTCTTAGTTCAGGCGGTATGTAGCGATATTCCCGAATAGCACACTCTAAAGCACTCCTCAATTCCTCATTGCACTGGGTACTTACGTTAGTAACCCTGTCAATACTCTCTTCGTCAGCGTGGCTGGATATTTGCGACTGTGGTGGTGCCACAGTCGCGACGGAGGAGTAATGACATGGCCACACATTTCCATTCGGAGGCGATCAAGCACACTGTCATCCAACATACGGTTACGTTGGATGACGCGCAAGTATGAGCGCATGACATTTTCATTGATGGATTGTGTCCATCGCATGCGCTGCACACTTCCGCCGGGAGCTGGGACCCTATCAGAGGCCGGTGGTCCTCGAGGTCCTAAGCCATCCGGCGGCCGGCGTCCTCTTCGCCAACGTGCAGGTGGTGGCGTCGTGGGCGGTGAGAAGTACTCGTCGCTTGAGCTCGACGCAACTGCCACGGTCGGTGTCACTGCACTCACAGTGGGGCTGGGTTCCGGCGGCGGCGAGGCGGAGCTGAGCGACAAGGCCAAAGGTGGCGTGCCCGGCTTCTCGTCAGCATGTCATCAATTTCACAATTTCTTCGCTATATCTTAAATGTTTTTTTGTTGTGTTGGTGTTTTTTTTTTTTTTAATGGTTTTCGGGTTCCAGTTCATTTTGTTGGTTTATGATGGTTTGTTTTAAATAATTCACAATAAAAATCGGCGAGAAAAAATTGCTTGACTGTCTTCTTGACAGCCGGGCCACAGATTATTAAATTATTATTATTAAATCAAAAAATAATAGCTTTCCCCTAGCGGTAAATTAAAAAAAAAAGTGACGTCTATGAGTACTGTCAACTGTCATTATTCAATATCTTTATTCTTTATTTTCGTTCGTCATTATATTTTCGAATGAATTTAGTGAGAAATATTATTTGAATGTTGTGTAAAAGTTGAACTAAACCGCAAAAATGAAGAATAGATTTAATACATATGATATTATGTGCATGGTCACAGAACTACAAAGGTATTTATGGTTTTTATATCAAATTAGTGTAAGAATTTTAGTTGACGATATCAAAACATCACGATTTCATGCTTTTACTAATTGTTTTTTTGAATTACTCAATCCACTCTGGCTTTTTAAAGTATTGATTCTTAAAAAGAAGTAGATTTTAAATAAAAATTTTCATCAACATGACTGCTTCGATAAACAATAACCTATGATTGTAATAATTATTGTTGTTTATTCAAAATCCTTTTTTACATTTGCCTGATAAGTAATGGTTTTAAAAAGTAAACTCTCCTTGCTTGGTAGGCCACAAAGTAATATTAAGTTATTTAACATACTGAATACAAATAAAAATGGAAGCCAACTTCAACTTGCCTAATTGGGAAAAGTCTAGGCAGATGATGACTCAATACCTACTGAAACAAAAAAATAAACCACTAATATAACTTTTTTTTTTCAAATCAAGGCTAATTGGAATGCGTGTAAACCAAGTCTATGATATAGACAACAAGACATACGTGATACGATTACAGAGGTCCGAAGAAAAAAGTGTGTTGCTACTGGAGTCTGGAAACCGGTTTCATACGACACAGTTTGAATGGCCGAAGAATGTTGCGCCATCTGGATTTACCATGAAGGTATATTTACCAAACTAAAATAACACATTGCAATGAAAAATTCAATGATAGTATTAAGTCAAAGATCAAAGTGTTTATTAGCATACTAAAATGTGACTTATCATTTTTACCCAGACCCCATGACACTGGGTTAAACAAATAAAAATTTAATGAGCTAGTCTTACAGTACCTAGTTGTATAGGATGTGTAACATCTGTCATCTCAACTCGAAATCTTTTCAACTCGTAAGCAATTTCTTTACTAAGCTTATTTTTAACATTGCTTGTAAGAATTGCACAATTTTCGTCATCTGCAAAACTGTTTACTTAGTTTGAATAAAAATAATAATAAGTTTATTTCAGATCATTTGGCTAACATTGCATGTCTAGGAGTCTCTATTTAGGCATAGAAATGCCTGTAGTTGAAGGCTCCGCTCTTCCCTACCTTATAAACTTATAGATACATAACAAAAAGAAAAGAAATAAGTGTGTGTGTGTGTGTGTGTGTGTGTGTATATATGTATGTGTGAGAGAGAGAAACAGATTTTATGAATGGAGTCTAAAAGATGTTTTTAAGATTTTTCTTTATTCATGCCAACAAAACCAGCCAAGTGCATGTCGGGTTACACACAGTGTAGGGCTCCATAGTTACCCGTCCCGTAAGCCATGACAAAAAATAGCAAATTTTACTATGACATTACAAAGTTACGAATACACTTAGTTTTAAGTCATTTTGTGTGGGGTTACTATGAATTTTTTTACCTTAACAGATATATTTTATAAGTTGGTAGACTATTACTTGTTAATCGTAAATCCTACTTAACTGTGATAATTTTCCTTTTCACATTAGTCCTCTTATTGTGTTTAGGATCGGCCTAACACTACTAACAGTATATTATTACCTATTAGCTGTCATAGGGACCATTTTGGCCTCGCACACATAATTATTTTATTATATAATTATCCATGTTTGTTACAATATATTACTGTTTAGTTATTCATTTTATTTTGCTGTTTTGTTTGTCTTGTGCAAGTCCCAAATAAACATTTTTCTTTCTATTACAGCTCCGCAAACACTTGAAGAACAAACGCTTGGAGAAGCTCTCCCAGCTCGGTATTGATCGTATCGTGGACCTTCAGTTTGGTAGCGGGGAGGCGGCGTACCATGTGATATTAGAGTTGTACGATAGAGGCAACATTGTGTTGACCGACTATGAGTGGACTATTCTCAATGTTTTGAGGCCGCATGTCGAGGGAGACAAGATTCGGTAAGATCCTAATTAATATTATAAATGCGAAAGAGTTAGTTTGTTTGTTACGTTATCACGCCTAAATTGCTGAACGGATTTAGATGAATTTGATACAAAGATAGATGAGACCCCGCAGACGGTTTAAGGCTATTTTTTGACGCACAGCTACCTATATTAACGCTAGCGAAATCGCAGGTAAAAAACTACTAATGTATTATTTATAGAACTAGACTTACATCTATTTTGGCGTTTTTAAGCATAGTTTTCGCATGGGCGCTTTTTTCGTTATTTGTACTTCCAAGTTTCGGAAAATCGAACAATGCACAATACAAAAATCCATTGCGCGAACTTGGATTTTCAGTAACAGGAGCTGTAAATCACCGTTTTTAGGTTTACGTACCCAAAGAGTAACCGACGGAACCCTATTACTAAGTCTGCTGTCCGTCCATCCGTCCTTCCGCACGTCTGCCTGTCAGCGGGCTGTATCTCTAGAACAGTAATAGGTAGATTTTCACAGAGTGTGTATTTCTATTGCCGCTATAACAACAAATAATAAAATTTAATAAAAAAAAATTAAGGAAAAAAAAAACTTTTCTTGTATGAGAGCCTCCATACAAGAAACGTTTTTTTTTTTCGTGTTACGGTTCGGAACCCTTAGGGCGAGGCCACAACACTGCGTTGCGGGGTCGCATCGCAAAAACGACGTCGCACAGCTATACAATTACAATTCAATTACAAATAGATTTTTGCGATGCGACGCCGCAACGCAGTGTTGTGGCCTCGCCCTTAGTGTGAGAGTCCGATACCCACTTGGCCGGTTTTTCATCGTTTAAAAAACGACAAGGGCCTAAATGTAACAAGAACAAGTTTAAACTTGTGTTTAAAGATCCTTGATTTGATATACACTATCACACAAATGTTGAGATAATCTCAATCAACAATTATCACTGGAAATAATCGTAATAATTAAATTACACTAATATTATAAAGGCGATAGTTTGTGAGTGTGTTTGTGTGTATGTTTGTTACTTCTTCACGCGCAAACGGCTGGACCGATTTAGATGAAATTTGGTATAGAGATTGTTTGAGTCCCGGGAAAGGACATATCATAGTTTTTATCCCGGGAGTATGTTCCCTTGGGATAATTTTCGACATTAACGCGTGCGGTAGCTAATGATAATATAAATGTTGACTTCTATTACAGGTTTGCAGTAAAAGAGAAGTATCCATCGGACAGAGCTAAGACAAGCTACGCAGCGCCATCTAGCGGCGCGCTACAAGAAATACTAGCTAACAGCAAACCTGGGGATAATCTCAAGAAAGTACTTAATCCTAAGTTAGGTGAGAATTATATCAATTTGGTAGCAACACACAAATATCAACTTTAAGTTCATAAGAAATGA
The DNA here is from genome assembly GCA_002192655.3 of Mamestra configurata. Classification (NCBI taxonomy): domain Eukaryota; kingdom Metazoa; phylum Arthropoda; class Insecta; order Lepidoptera; family Noctuidae; genus Mamestra; species Mamestra configurata. The sequence continues at coordinate 278,788 of NDFZ01005069.1, read as the reverse complement.
ATGAAAATGAATTTGAATTTGTATATCGCGCGCAATCTGCACAGAAACAAGAGCACAACATCAACCATAGGGAATTTTCCCACCTGGCATCAAACTTTTTTAAAGAAGGTTGTGGAACTACAACCTCTTCCGTAAATGCTGTTATCGCTGATGATCATCACTTTGTACAAAGAGCTTGAGATGGTTGTGATGCATTTCTATTGCGAGTCAAACTCGTTTGCAAACTCAGATGCTGTGTGTGAGGGAAACTGATAGAATTAACATATTCCATCCGTTCGTGGTACGGTCTTGCATAAATTACTCTTCATTGGATCAATCACGAGTTAAATGGTCAGGGCCAATGAACCTACGCCTCACCCAAGCACATTTTTTTTTTTACCGGTTTTATTGCAAATGTATCTTATTTTTTTTGTGTGATGAGGATATCAATTATTATTATTTTAACATATTCACACTATTTTTTGTATTGGATTATATTTTTTATCATTATTATTAAATTAACATTTTTTTTTAAATGTGTATATGGACCTTGTATGGTCTGCAATAAAGATTTATTATTATAAGAACAGAGTTACTTTTCAAGATTAGAAACTAGAATTTTATTATGCTTTAATAAACGGTAATATCGTTATACTTGAACGGCCCCCAAAAATGATTTATCCAGTAACGACACTGCACAGTGCTCATAAAAGTCCATAGCTTTTGTATAAGACGATAAAATACCAACACAATAACCAAAAAAAAAACACTTTACCTTCCAGAATTCGGGTCAGCGATCATAGACCATGTTCTCCTAGAGAACGGTCTGTCGGGCACCATGAAGCTGTCCAAGGAACCCGGCAAGGGATTCAACGTGGAGCAGGACTTGGAGAAGTTAGTGACAGCACTGAAACAGGCGGAGGAACTCCTGGATATAGCCAGGACGCAGGTGGCGAAGGTACGTGGTGGAAAATAAACAGAAAAGCACCTATTTTACTACCAAACAATTCGAAATTCCTGCCAGAATGGATAAATGCTCACCAAAAGGCGAAGTCGGAGCCACGCTTGGCCCCGCCGACTATATGGTTTAAAAAAACAACCACGAAGGGGATAGCGGGGTCTGATTCGCTCACTAGACCCCGCCATCCCCTTCTAACCTGTCCGAGTCGGGGTGCCTCAAGTCCCGAGCTCGCTTAGCTCGCTCTTGCATCCAAGGTCTCCTAGTAACTTTGTATTTCAAGGAAACAAGATTTGGTGAGCATTTATCCATTTTGGTAGGCAAAAAGAATATAAATACAGCACATACAATTATTCTGAATCAGAAACAGAATCAGAAATCATTTAGTTACAAAGAATGTAGATGAAGAATGTAGGGTGTGTGGTAGGTGTGTGTATGGTGGTGTAGGTGTGTGGTAGGTGTGTGTATGGTGGTGTAGGTGTGTGGTAGGTGTGTGTATGGTGGTGTAGGTGTGTGGTAGGTGTGTGTATGGTGGTGTAGGTGTGCGGTAGGTGTGTGTATGGTGGTGTAGGTGTGTGGTAGGTGTGTGTATGGTGGTGTAGGTGTGTGGTAGGTGTGTGTATGGTGGTGTAGGTGTGTGGTAGGTGTGTGTATGGTGGTGTAGGTGTGTGGTAGGTGTGTGTATGGTGGTGTAGGTGTGTGGTAGGTGTGTGTATGGTGGTGTAGGTGTGTGGTAGGTGTGTGTATGGTGGTGTAGGTGTGTGGTAGGTGTGTGTATGGTGGTGTAGGTGTGTGGTAGGTGTGTGTATGGTGGTGTAGGTGTGTGGTAGGTGTGTGTATGGTGGTGTAGGTGTGTGGTAGGTGTGTGTATGGTGGTGTAGGTGTGTGGTAGGTGTGTGTATGGTGGTGTAGGTGTGTGGTAGGTGTGTGTATGGTGGTGTAGGTGTGTGGTAGGTGTGTGTATGGTGGTGTAGGTGTGTGGTAGGTGTGTGTATGGTGGTGTAGGTGTGTGGTAGGTGTGTGTATGGTGGTGTAGGTGTGTGGTAGGTGTGTGTATGGTGGTGTAGGTGTGTGGTAGGTGTGTGTATGGTGGTGTAGGTGTGTGGTAGGTGTGTGTATGGTGGTGTAGGTGTGTGGTAGGTGTGTGTATGGTGGTGTAGGTGTGTGTATGGTGGTGTAGGTGTGTGGTAGGTGTGTGTATAATTATTTTCATACTTAAAACGTTGTTCTTTAGGCACCTCGGTATAGAGTAAGTTAACATATTTTACTTGCTACGCATTTAAATTGTAGCCGACTTTTTTTGAGCTAGTCCCACCCACCCACACACGGGGAAGTGTTCAAGTGCCCTGCGCCTTTGATGACAAGGACGCGGCCAAAAATGAGGCCACACACACTTAGTTTCATTTGTCTAGCTTTTATTGATGATGTATCATCAATACCTAGAAATCCTAAAAAACTTCGATTTTGATCATCTCTGACTGTACTGACTTGGAGACGCGTCGTATGTGGTCGTGATCCTCAGCATTGAGGAAACGACGAAGAAGACTCATCAAAGTCAAAGCGTTTATTTCAATTAGGCCATTAAACGGCACTTTTGAACGTCATCATTTACAGTTCAGTAAAATAATAGTATTCAATTGAGCGTCTCGGTAAAAAGTATGAATCACACCTTTCTAGTACTTCAGCCGGTCGATTCTGTAAACATGTCGGAGTGAAGGCTTGGGTGAAGTGATCACGAGGTGAGCTGTCAATCCATATAATCAAGATGGAGTGACAGCTCAATTCGTGATCACGTGACATCTTGACAGCACTAAAAAAGTAGTGATTTTTTTCAAAAAGCCCGGCCTCGAAAAACGTCCTAAATGTTCCAACAATAATCACTTTTCAAGCTGTCTTCAGTCGGTGGCATCGAATCTGTGATTAAACTACGATAAACACCACCAACTGCGTCAGACCGCTTGAAAAGCGTTTTATTTTAATTTTTTTTAGGTTTTAAGAAAACAGTAACAATTTATTTTTATTTTTATTCTTAGTTATTAAAAAGATACAGAACACCACCCTTGAATATGACCACGCACTTATGGAACAGCCTGTGTACATATGGACACGGTGAAAATTATAGAACCATAATATTATACCATAATATATCTCATAATATTATGTATAAATGTTTTTGGTTCCATAATATAAACAGGCGTTTCGTTAAACTTTTCATTCTCAATTTAAAAAGTAGTAAATCTCATCCTTGAATCATTCTTCATCTTGCACTGTCCGTTCGCAGGGCTACATAACACAAAAGAAGGAGACGCGGCCGGACCCCGAGGGCGGGCCGGCCACGTTCCTGCTGACGAGCCAGGAGTTCCACCCCATGCTGTTCGCGCAGCACCGGGAGCTGCCCCACGCTGAGCACGACACCTTCGACAGAGCGGTGGACGAGTTCTTCTCCACGCTGGAGGGACAGAAGATTGATATGAAGGTAGGTTTGATGTGGAATGTTCAAACGCGTAGTTTATGTTTCTTTTCGCTAAGGGCTTTTAGCGGATATTTATTTATTTAAAATTCGTGTAACATAAACAATAAGAGAAAGAGTGAAGTTACTTCTAGGCAAGCAAACTCCATCGTCGACGACATCATCGTTTTCAATCAGGTAAGATTATGGTTAAGCACGCCAATTTTTTGCATCGGCGGCGGCGACTGTTAATTTAGTCGATCGTATTGGCGTCTCCCTGCAGCACTTTGATTGTGATTTCAGAATAGGGTGCAGGATTTTTATCGATCGCTTTTTGTCAGTTACAAAGAGAAGGTCCTAATATGCATGAGAGCAGCACGTGTGCACGGGCCCTTAGTAAAATATTTTACTTACTTAAAACTTAGTTTTAATGATATAAATTGAAACTATTTTTCATGATGTTTCTTTTATCCACAGACAGTCCAAGTCGAACGCGAAGCCCTAAAGAAACTCCAAAACGTCCGTAACGACCACGAGAAGCGAGTCACAGAGCTGACTCGCGTGCAAGACGTGGACAAGCAAGCCGCCGAGCTCATCTCGCGCAACGAGCCGCTGGTGGAGCAGGCCCGGCTCGCGGTGCAAGCGGCCATAGCCAACCAGGTCAGAATATATAGAACTAGCATCTGTGTGTATGCAAGACGTGGACAAGCAAGCCGCCGAGCTCATCTCGCGCAACGAGCCGCTGGTGGAGCAGGCCCGGCTCGCGGTGCAAGCGGCCATAGCCAACCAGGTCAGAATATATAGAACTAGCATCTGTGTGTATGCAAGACGTGGACAAGCAAGCCGCCGAGCTCATCTCGCGCAACGAGCCGCTGGTGGAGCAGGCCCGGCTCGCGGTGCAAGCGGCCATAGCCAACCAGGTCAGAATATATAGAACTAGCATCTGTGTGTATGCAAGACGTGGACAAGCAAGCCGCCGAGCTCATCTCGCGCAACGAGCCGCTGGTGGAGCAGGCCCGGCTCGCGGTGCAAGCGGCCATAGCCAACCAGGTCAGAATATATAGAACTAGCATCTGTGTGTATGCAAGACGTGGACAAGCAAGCCGCCGAGCTCATCTCGCGCAACGAGCCGCTGGTGGAGCAGGCCCGGCTCGCGGTGCAAGCGGCCATAGCCAACCAGGTCAGAATATATAGAACTAGCATCTGTGTGTATGCAAGACGTGGACAAGCAAGCCGCCGAGCTCATCTCGCGCAACGAGCCGCTGGTGGAGCAGGCCCGGCTCGCGGTGCAAGCGGCCATAGCCAACCAGGTCAGAATATATAGAACTAGCATCTGTGTGTATGCAAGACGTGGACAAGCAAGCCGCCGAGCTCATCTCGCGCAACGAGCCGCTGGTGGAGCAGGCCCGGCTCGCGGTGCAAGCGGCCATAGCCAACCAGGTCAGAATATATAGAACTAGCATCTGTGTGTATGCAAGACGTGGACAAGCAAGCCGCCGAGCTCATCTCGCGCAACGAGCCGCTGGTGGAGCAGGCCCGGCTCGCGGTGCAAGCGGCCATAGCCAACCAGGTCAGAATATATAGAACTAGCATCTGTGTGTATGCAAGACGTGGACAAGCAAGCCGCCGAGCTCATCTCGCGCAACGAGCCGCTGGTGGAGCAGGCCCGGCTCGCGGTGCAAGCGGCCATAGCCAACCAGGTCAGAATATATAGAACTAGCATCTGTGTGTATGCAAGACGTGGACAAGCAAGCCGCCGAGCTCATCTCGCGCAACGAGCCGCTGGTGGAGCAGGCCCGGCTCGCGGTGCAAGCGGCCATAGCCAACCAGGTCAGAATATATAGAACTAGCATCTGTGTGTATGCAAGACGTGGACAAGCAAGCCGCCGAGCTCATCTCGCGCAACGAGCCGCTGGTGGAGCAGGCCCGGCTCGCGGTGCAAGCGGCCATAGCCAACCAGGTCAGAATATATAGAACTAGCATCTGTGTGTATGCAAGACGTGGACAAGCAAGCCGCCGAGCTCATCTCGCGCAACGAGCCGCTGGTGGAGCAGGCCCGGCTCGCGGTGCAAGCGGCCATAGCCAACCAGGTCAGAATATATAGAACTAGCATCTGTGTGTATGCAAGACGTGGACAAGCAAGCCGCCGAGCTCATCTCGCGCAACGAGCCGCTGGTGGAGCAGACCCCGCTCGCGGTGCAAGCGGCCATAAACACGGAACACCATATAAACAAACGGATTCCCAGACCTTTCGCACTGCATTCGATCCGAATCTGAGATATGTCAGTCTGAAGTAGCCATAGTACTTCTTTTGCGCACCTAGGAATCTCTCTCCCTTGATAATTCGAATAGAACTCAAATTCGGATTCGCACAGTACGTAAACGCTCTTACTGTAAGTAAGGTACCATTTATTCTAGGCTCATGTTTTGTCAAGTTGCACGTAGCGCTTCTTCACCACATTTATTCGTTCAGTTAAAGTATGGAATTCTCAGCCAACTACATCTACCACTTATATTTATAGTGTATTACATTGTCTTCTTCTTCTCTCCCTTTTTTTTACGGGGTTAAATCTGTGTCTGTTACTGACTAAAACCACCCCGTTGTTCCATCTCCCACCTACCGGGGATCGCGGGAACTTATTGCGACTTCCGTAATCCCCGGCTGGATCTTTTCTCCACTTAGCCTAACCAATTGAATACCAGCATATTTCATGATACAACTGCATATCCGACCTCCACAACCCGGTTACTTATTTGAGACCCTCTTTTCCAACCCCAGATGTCCTGGGACGACATCCACCTGCTAGTGAAGACAGCCCAAGATAACCAGGACCCCATCGCCTCGTGCATCAAGCAGCTGAAGCTGAAGAGCAACCACATCTCGCTGCTGCTGAGCGACCCTTACGGCGAGGAGGAGGGCCTGAAGCCCAGGGTGGTGGACATCGACCTGTCGCTCACCGCCTTCGCTAATGCTAGAAGGTAAGAGGTTGAGCTGATTCTTGAAGCTTGTCACTTACTCAGTGGCTCGTGGATAAGTAGTAACAGCTGCACGGGTCGATCGAAGGTTAAGCTATGATTGCCGAGGCAAGTCTGTGGATGGTTGAGCATCATACTAAGACCCCTCCGCATTGTGCTCACATAATATAATCAATTGATCAATGTATGTATATAAAATATTATAAAACTTATATTAGAAAAGAGTAACTGTGGAGTTTCTTATCTGTTCTTCTCCATAAGAATCTACTTTTTGCGAAAGGACAACTAGAGTCACTAATATTTTAATTTCAAACCGTAAATTTGACATTCATAAGTGCCTTTTAATGGTCTAGTTGAAATAAATTAATTGACTTTGACCGTGCTGCGGACTGCAAGTTGCCAGTTTTTACACTGCATTACATGTTGCTAGCAACATGGCTTCCCGCAACAAAATCATGTTGCTGTAACAATGTTGCAACACAAACACGTTGCAGTAGCAAGTAATTTTTTTATTCACAGATATTACGACCAAAAGCGCTACGCAGCGACAAAGCAGCAGAAAACGTTAGAATCAGCAGGAAAAGCGCTGAAGAGCGCTGAACGCAAGACGAAGCAGACGCTGAAGGAGGCGCACACCGTCAGCAACATCATCAAGGCGCGGAAGACTTACTGGTTCGAGAAGTTCTTCTGGTTCATCTCTTCTGATAATTATTTGGTAAGTCTCCACCCATACCTCCATCATCTGCCTAGTCTTATCCCAACTATATTGGGGTCGGTTTCCAGTCAAACCGGGTTCAGCTGAATACCAGTATTTTACGTGGAGCGGCTGCTTATCTGCAGCTTGCTAACGGTCACGGTGGAGGTCGTCCCTGCTTGGGCGGAGCAACGCTGTGTCCTCGTCGAGGCGATCGGCGGTGGTAACCTCTCGCGTCCGGCCCTGGTTGAATACATGGTCCGGAGCGAGGAGGCTTGGGGAGCGGTCACCTCCTTCTGCGAAGCAATAAGGCTAGCGAAGGAGGAGGCGGGCCGCGCGAGGGAAAGGCAAGGCCTTCGCCCCAACCGTCGCTACAGGAGAAGACGCCCCGGGCGTCGGGAGTCGCAGGGCGATCCCCGGCCACCTACTGCGCGTGCCTGCGGACAGCGAGCGTTGGGTGGCTCGCTGTCCGATCACCACCAGGCCCGGGTCGATGGCGCGTTGTGTTTCACGCGCGCCTCAAAGAGATGTCAGCATAGAAGACGGGGCCCGCTAGGGCCTGAGCCTGCCAGGGTACAGGAATTTGTTCGAAAGAGTCACGGCGGCCCTGGAACGCAAAGGGCTTTAGAAGGAACATGGATGGGTTTTAGTCAGTAAGAGTCTGACACGCCCTTCCGCTCCACCCAGAGTGGAAGAAGTCATTTGATGATTTCCCATCCATAAAAAAAAAAGCTTCCTAACGGTATGCGCTTCCGAAGTTCATTACTTATAGTGGATTGGCTTCTATCCGTGGCTTTCGTCTCGGTGAAGTGTTTTATTATCCCAAGAGAATTTGTTATGTAATGTCAGGAGCCAGAAAATCCGACACCAGTCTTGCCAAGAGAAATCGAATTGCCCTGTTCCTGGGTTGTGAATACGCGCGTTCAAACACTCTTCAGCTTTATTATATTAGTATAAATTTTATATTATTCCGTCTTAATAATATAAAACTTGAAGGGCAAAGGCCTCCTTTTCTTTCTTCCATTCTTCCCGGCTCTGGGCTAGTGTGGACCAGTCGGCAGGTCCAGGCGTCAAGCTCGTCCCGCCATCTTCCCCTGGGTCTGCTTTGATTAAAATGATGATGATGAGAATGTTGTTGTCCCAGGTCATAGGCGGGCGCGACCAGCAGCAGAACGAGCTGCTAGTGAAGCGATACATGCGCGCGCGCGACCTGTACGTGCACGCAGACGTCTCGGGCGCCGCCTCCATCGTCATCAAGAACCCTGGCGCCGGAGACGTGCCGCCCAGGACGCTGGCTGAGGCGGGACAGGCTGCCGTGGCCTACAGGTAAGCCAGGGTATAATCGGCTGTTTCCCTGAAAAAGTCTAGAAAGTCCTTCAAATAGATTTCCAAAAAATATTGGACAAGTTTTTTTTCCCTTTTCACGTAAACAAAAAATTAAGACGAAACAGTTCGTCGAAAACTCGCGTGACGTCACGTTTCTATACACTTTTAGTAAAACGTGACGTCACCAGCCCCCACTCACTTTGATGCACTATGTCTTCATAAATTTATTTCGATTAGAACTGAAAAAAAAAAATACGTGTCCAATATATTTTTGAAAATCTAACGGAGGGACTAAATAGAATTATTACTTTTCTATATAGGAAAGTAGTGTACCAATATTCACGTACGATGCTGAAGTGTCGAAGACCAGTTTGACACTTCAGCAGAGGTCCAAACTCAAGGTTTGCCAGCTAGCCATAGAGCACAGTATCTTATCTTGAGGGTTCGAATTTCAACCATGTAAGAAACACAATACTGTAATTGTATTTAAAAGAGTGTCCATGGAGTTTCTTGCACGTTCTTCTCCATAGAGATCTACGCTTTGGAACGTGTAATTAGCTTCATCTCTTTGGACAGACCGACCTTGACTATTCAAAAGTGCCTGTAATGGTTTAATTGAAATAAATGCTTTGAGTTTTTTTGGAGTTTTGTATGCCAAAACTAAAGTCACAGATGTGATGTGAAAGCTGCTATTCTTAAGTGGGAGTTCTTCTTAAGTTGGGCTAGATATGTCTGCCGCGGGACCTCTCGCTGCCGGCCGTAGTTCATGCTATGGTCGGCGGTGAGGAGTCCTGGGACGCGGTGGTCTCCTTCTGCGAGACAGTTATCGCGCAGAAGGAGGCTGCGGAAAGGGAGAGGGAGATCACAACCGCTCTCCCTGCCCGCAGCAGGCGCATCGGGCGTCGGAGGAGGGCATACGCTGCCCTCTTCCGGCCCCCCTAACTGGGTCCAGGGGCGGCGGACTTGGGGATGTCCGGCGCCCCCCATTCATCCGGACCCGAGGTGGCGGCGCGTGGTGTTTCCGTGCGCCCCTCTTTGCTCTTTGATATAGCGGGGGGAGTCAAACACCTCACTGCCCCCGCTGACGGGAGGTGGCCCGCAGAGGCGGGGATTACGGAAGTCGCATACGTTCCCGCGATCCCCGGCGTAGGTGGAAGATGGAACACCGGGGTGGTTTTAGTCAGTAAGAGTCTGACAGACCTCTCCGCCCGCCCCAGGTCGGAGGACATCCATGAGGATTTCCTCCCGACATCAAAAAAAAAAAGATATGTCTGCCACATGAACTGACATCTGACTAAAACAATGACGTTTTGGGTTCCGTATAAGCTAGACGTCATCGCGTCAGACCAAGACGAACGTGGTTAGTGACCGGAAAATTGCAGACTCCGTAAGATTGTAATAAATCTTTATCTATACTACACTTCTCATCAAAAAAATCGAAACACCTCGCAGTTTATGATTTGATAAGGATTATCAGAAAAATGTGTATATTTAGGAATAAATGTAAAATGTCATTTAATAGTGAGTAGTATGAGGTTTTTAAATCCTAATGTTAATGTTCTAAATTCAAATTAAGTCTTCATAGGTTTCGTATTTTGTATAATGAGTAATTTTTACCCTGTATGGAATATGAAGGAAATGGGTAAAACAACACGCGTAAATGAAAAAAAATGTAAGAAACGTTTATTTAATAACTTGTATTCCCTCCGCGAGCTCTTATTACTGCTTCCATACGGTTCTTCATCGATCGGATGAGAGTCACGATCACATGTTGTGGTATATTATCCCATTCCTCTTGGATTGCATTTTGCAGCTGGCTAAGTGTTTCTGGGGCTGGATCTCTTGCTCGAATTCGTCTCTTTAATTCATCCCATAGATGTTCAATGGGATTCATGTCCGGGCTTCTTGCTGGCCATACCATAATGGAGATACCGACTTCGGTAAGATAATCTCGTACGACGCCCGCGGTGTGAGCTCTAGCATTGTCGTGCATGAATATGAAGTCGTTGCCAATAAAATGTGCATAGGGCATCACATGAGGTTCAAGACACTGTTCGATGTACCGATGAGAGTTTAGTGCAGGCAGCCGTGGCCCAGATACAAAGGCAAGTTCTGTCTTACCGTCGGCGCTGATTCCTCCCCAAACCGTCCACGAACCGCCACCATAGCTGACCTTTTCTTCAATGCAGCATTGTGCAAAGCGTTCTCCATCTCTTCTGTAGACCTTGTTCCTTCCGTCGTTACCATACAGCATAATTTTACACTCATCAGAAAACAGTACTTTGCTCCACTGAAGGTATGACCAAGTTAGGTGCTCGCGTGCAAAGTTAAGGCGCGCTCTTCGATGGTCTGCAGTTAATTTCGGCCCATTCGCTGGCTTATGCGGTGCCAATCCGCGTTCCTTCAACCTTCTTCTTATTGTAGAGTCACTTACAGCTACTCTTCGTACAACGCGAAGCTGCTGCTGCAGTTGAAAAGCGTTAAGGCGTCGATTTCGTAAAGAGGTTGTTACAATAAATCGATCATCTCGCTCAGAAGTGACCCGATTCCTGCCAGATCCTGAACGGCGCGTGAACGAACCAGTCTCCCGATAGCGTTTGTAGACTCTATGAACAGATGATAAGCTTAGATGCAATCTTGCAGCCACAACACGCTGACTAAGTCCAGAATCCAGCAATGCCACCACTTGGGCGGCTTCTGCGGGCGAAGTATCCATATGTTTTAGAAAAAAAAGTTTTTTCAGACGTCCCAAAGTCACAGTAAATGAAATAAGAAACAAAAAGTTTAAAGACAAGCGCTAATTTTAGTTTTTAAACGAGAAACGTACTCCAACCCTAAATACACATTTGTCTCAAAACAGTGATTAATTTCATTTATAGGATAAACAAATGAAATTCTAATTTCGAATTTTGATTTTTTTCTTCTTACTGTAATGACCAAACTGCCAGCTACACAATAATGTTTCTTTTTCATGGAATTAATTCTCTTTTGTAAAAAATTAGGACAAAAACAATAAAAACGAAAGTGTTTCGATTTTTTTGATGAGAAGTGTATAAACTATTACTATAATATTATAAAGAGGAAAGATTTGTATTTATGTATGTAACGAATAAACTTACAAACTACAGGACCGATTTGAAAAATTCTTTCAGCAATGGATAGCTATATTATTATCAGCGAGTAACATAGGCTATATTTTATCCCCATACTCCCACGGAAACGGAAAATACGCGGGTGAAACCGCGTGACGTCCGCTAGATTATATTTCTTTTATATATTATGAAAAAATCGTTTTTTTTTTACAATAAATCCCATCAAAATTCTATAGTTTCCAATATATCCGAGTCTTATTAAGAAAAAATAGTTTACAATTACACGCGATATTTTACAATCTTACGGCGTTTGCAATTTTCCGGTGACAGATCAGCAGTCTTACCGGAAGAACTGGCCCGCAATGGCAGAGTACAGACGTGTTCGTGTTTGTATTCTGGAAACCGAGGCCCATATAACATCACCCTTTCTACATCCCCAGCGTGGCATGGGAAGCCAAGGTCCTGACCCGCGCGTGGTGGGTGCACGCGTCGCAGGTGTCCAAGTCGGCGCCCACGGGAGAGTACCTCACCACCGGCTCCTTCATGATCCGCGGCCGCAAGAACTACCTTCTGCCCGACCAGCTACAGTTCGGCTTCAGCTTTATGTTCCGGGTACGTGACTAAACTCTAAACTTTTTTTTAAACTGAAGTACTAAACTACTAACTTACTACAAGATTCATAATACCTTAATGACACATTCTGATAAGACAATTTTTGTACAATTTTATTCAATTTAGACCATTTAATTTTGGTGACATTTTATACGATGTAATTAATTTAATTATTTTAAATTTTACTATCATTGTATTTTTCATGACATTTTGAACTATTTAAATTAATTTAATTTCGACAATTGTAATATTGCTGACATTGTTTTTTTTTCGTGCGGTTTTTATATATTGTCTAAAGTCAAATTAAATAATCCTCATTTGATTTTAGACAACTTTTATTTGCCGACATTGTATAATTAATTTAATATTGATATTGATATTTTTCATGCCGTTCGGCGGAATATAGGATGGACCAATTTTTTTTATAAAACATCATTGTACCCTGGTCACAAAATTAATAAATGAATATGAAACGAAAAATGCTTGTAAGGCCTTGTTTAGATATACGCGATATTCGCTATCCAGAGAGTTAGCGAAAGCCGACTTTAGCGGATATCGCTACCCTTATTTCAATTAGGCCATTAAACGGCACTTTTGAACGTCATTGTTTACAGTTCAGTAAAATAATAATATGGCATTAATAAGTGACTCTACTGTCCATTCGGAAAGGTAGATTCTTATGGAGAAGAACGGACAAGAAACTCCATAAACCTGTTTCACAAAGCAATTCGCAAAAGCTTACCAAGCGCCTTCTGCGACTGGATAGGGGCAGCCTACGAATGGTGGCGGGGACCATCACCGGACACTGCTCACTGAATAAACATTTCCACACGATAGGTATAAGGGACAGTCCTCTGTGCAGAGCATGCATGGAGGAGGAAGAAACGGTGTCGCACGTGCTCCTTGAGTGCACAGGCGTCGCCGAGATACGCAGACAAACAATAGGGACACCAAATTCACTCACAGACATCCTGAACTCTTTAGAAGGACTGATCTGCTTCTGGAGGGAGGTTGGCTGGTTGTAATAACGGCCGCCATGGCTCACGCACAATGAGTGCTGAAACCATACCCCAATAGATGGATAAATAGAAGCAATCGAAAAGATAAGGTATACCTGGTGGTATGGCGATACTGGTCTCGCCATTTTGCTCTAGCTGCGAAATTCCATATCCAGTGGCCAGTGGGATACCGAGGGAAATTTATCTACCGCTCTGTGTAGCGAATATCACATAGGTCCGAATAGGCCTTTAGTCTTGTTGTAACAAAAAAAATTGTGAGCCGTCACGGGACACCTGGCAGATGTGAATCATCGTAATTATTTTGTACAAGTTATATGCATAAAAGAACAGATTACGATAGGAACTAAATATATACCAGCGTATAGCGTGTCGACACGTCACCACGGCACGCGTCGACACGCCAACGATCGGTTTTAACCGTGGCTATAGATGTTTCACATCAAAAGAAAAATATTTATGTTTTAGTGTACCTATATCCGTGACAATCTAAGAAGTCGGATTTGACAGCTGAGTAGAGAGGGATAGAAGATCGCTTTACCACTAAGTGCGAAAGAGATTTATTAAATGTTTCTTTCATACTTACTAGTAAAGCAATGTTGTATCCTGCTGTCAAATCCGACTTCTTAGATTGTCACGAATATAGTGTATGTTTTAAACAGAACATCACCCTTAATTATGACTGCGTACTTCTGAAACACGGAACAACGTGTTACAGATAAATGATATTTATTTTGCAAGTAGGTTAAACATAACACTTTTACACGTCAATCTTTTTTGGTAATTTTAAGCTAGATGAGGCCGGTGTTTCCTAGCTGACTACCCTGAGAAGAAACACCGAAACAAACTCAGAGGTCAAAGTCTCCAATCTGTACTGGTCAAATCATACGAGAACCATGAACCATGTAGGTTAATGTCCGCGGTGGCCTTTTGAGGAAATTGCCACACAGATTTGAGTGGACCTGTCCAGACAGTGCAAGCATTTGTCAGTTATCGTGTAGCTCAAACTTAGAACTTTTAAGGAGCTCAACGATTTGACGAGCAAAAACAAAATAAGGACATTTGACAACCCTAATATGGCGGGCGGTCTACATAGTCCTCACATTCACAACACCTTATAAATTCAAAATTCAAATTCAAATTCATTTATTTCAATCAATTATAGATCATAACATTCACATAAATTTCAATTAAAATAAATATACATAAAAACAATCGAATGAATTACTCAATAAAATTTAAAAATACAATATTGGAAACCATATGAGAACCATGCAGACCAGTGTCTGAAATGATCTTTTGAGGAAAGAACCACAGAATAAACGCAATACCTGAAAAGGGGCCATTGTACTCCTCTTTACTGCTTTGGTCCCATAGACAAAGTTGTTCATAATGATGAGTACAAAGACCACTTTTTACATTTTAATTAAATCTTATCCTTTTGTATTAGCTGGAAGACAGCTGCATCGAGGCTCATCGCGACGAACGGAAGGCCATCGTTCTGGACGACGCGTCGGAAGTCACGTCCACCCAGGAGTTAGAGGAAGACCAGGAGATTCTTGTATCCGATGATGGTAAGGCCAACCAATCCAGCCCTGCACTAGCTTCTGACGTTATAAAAGTGCCACATAGCGTGCCTCTCCTAGCCTCTATGTGAAATAAAAAAGTTAGTTTAGTTGAAATTTTGAAAAATAATGTATTTTTTAACCAATTACCCAACCACAGTCATCATCTGCCTAGCCTTTTCCCAACTATATTGGGGTCGGCTTCCAGTCAAACCGGATTCAGCTGAATACCAGTATTTTACGTGGAGCGGCTGCCTACCAGACCTCCACAACCCATCAACTGGGTAACACGGTACGGTTGGGAAAAGAGAGGTTATAAATATGCCAATATTACAGGAAAAAGAAAACCCGTATATAAACAAAGAAAAATCTGATTTATACAAAACTGGCCCAGTGCGAGTCGGACTTGCGTGCAAAAGGTTTTTTCCCGTAATCTGTAGGTAAAGAACAATTACCTTTTTTTTTTCAAAATTTTAACCGTTGTTGGTTAAAATTTTGACCAATGGTCATTTTTCATCTAATTTCTTGAATAACTTCAAAACTATTTATTTTTTAAATTATGAAAAATATATCTTTAAAACCCTCACAATAAGCTCTCTTGTTTGATATAATATCACACGGTACAGTTAGAAAAACCAAATTTCAACAGAATCTGTCCAGTACATTTGGAAAAAATGTTGCTGTGACCAGGGACTGAATACCGATATAATTTGGATAACCGATAAGTACCAAAATATCGATATAAATACCTGTATTTAGGTATCGATGTAATACCGTTATTATTAAATTTATTGCGCTTTTTGCGATTTGCAGGTCATTTGGTTGTATCTTGATCAAAATATGATTCGCGACTGTAATAAATATGTATTTACTTAGGAATCATCAATAAAGATTCTGTGACGTCACATTGTAGCGTGTATCGATAGTGTGTAGTGATATCGGTACTGTGTATTGATATAATTATCGATATTTTATATCGATACTCAAATTACTGACATAAAGTACCAGTATTTATCCCAGATATCGATACTGTTATCGGTATTTTTTTTTAAAATATCGGTATTCTTTGAGTATCGATATCGGTCCCTGGCTGTGACAGACGGACAGACAGATAACCGAGGGATCCTATAAGGGTTCCATAACGGAACCCTAAATAAGAATAACATTCCTTTAAAAATAAATTAATTTGTATTTAAAACCCCAAGTCAAACCGAAGTAATCACAGTACATAGAGGGCCGTTTAATAAAACGGCATTTTTATTGGTAAAGACCACGTTTTAACATTCCTCACTTCAACAGACGAACCTTCTGACAAAGAGGACGAAAAACCCGACTCCAACAAGTTATCCGCCATCACAGAAGAGTCACAGCCACAACAAGAAGCAGAAGAGACGGAACAGAAGGAGGAAGAGGGAGAGAAAGTAGAAGATGCAGAGAATGAGAAGGAAGGTGGTACGCCGGAGCAGGAGGGAGACTCTAGCGCCAGCGACTCTGATGATACGGATGATGACGTGCTTGATACCCATATTAAGGTAGGCACTAATAGATTAAGGTCAGAGCCCCCAGATCTTACTTACTTTCTCAGTAAATTGGCCGTCGGCACAAGCTAGCAGGACTTTTTTTAAGGATGGGAAATCATCAAATGACTTCTTCCGCTCTGGGTGGAGCGGAAGGGCGTGTCAGACTCTTACTGACTAAAACCCATCCGTGTTCCTTCTAAAGCCCTTTGCGTTCTAGAGCCGCGGTGACTCTTTCGAACAAATCCCGCAACAAGCTAGCTAGCAGGACTGCGTATGTTATAACTAGAGATCGGAATAGGTAGACTATATTTACCTAATTTTCGTGGAAGTAAGTAACATAGAGTTGATAATACCTCCTCTAAAATCCCGGAATCATAAACATGACGATTGTATCCCGGGATTTAAGAAATTACAAATTACTTAATGCTCTTTGAATACATTTGAACAAAATAATTATATTGAAGAATCTTATTATGTTTTATTTATTTATTATGTTTAGTTTTAGTAGGTGTGGAACCACACATACTAAAACTGTTAAATTAAATAGCTTTGTTTTCGCACAACTCTTTCTTCTTTTGATTCTTCAAATCAATCATTAGTTAATATACTCGAAAGTCAAGTTCATGTTTTATAATCCCGGGTTTTAATTGTCATGATTCCATTTATGATTTCGGAATTTTAGAGGAGGTATTATCAACCCTATGTTACTTACTTCCACGAACATTAGGTAAATATAGTCTACCTATTCCGATCTCTGGTTATAAGTGCATACTAATGCAGGCCAAACACGTTCAAGTAATTCGATCAAACAGTCTGGTTCAAACTGTTTCATCAAATAGAAATACGAAATTTCGTATTACTTCATGCCGTTTGACAACTCATTTTTGATCCAATTTTTCCACAGCCATTCATGCCAATTTTATAAAACTGTTTGAAACAGCCGGTTTGATCAAACTATTTGAACGTGTATGGCCCGCATAAGGGTGTGTTTTCACCGGGGATGTGCGGAAATGCATAGCGAAGGATGTGTTTGTGAGAATCAATAGAACCGCTTCATTTACCTAGCGTCCGAGGCTACTAAGTTCTCCCAAACACATCCCTCGCTACACATCCTCGCACATCTCTGTATGAAACGCACCCTTACACTACTCCAGGGATAGCGAACCTATGGCACGTGTGCCAGTGGTGGCACGCAGTAAAATAATTTGGGCACGCCTAGGCAAGATTTCTTAGCATCCTGATGATTAGTGTTGCGTCGTTAACTTCACTTCATGTTATATTTAAGTAGCTGCGTAATAATCATTAAGTCCGACCTTTGATTACCAGCCCGTGTCGCTGAGCCAGTAGTTTTAAACTCCCCAATTAATGTTATGACCCAGCCTGTCCCTTGCTGTTCCTCCCAAAATGACGCCGCTAGCCGAGGTCCGTATCCCACAGGGGGATGCCCTAGCGAGCGGTCATTTATTTTTAACTTAGTTTGTAAGCCCTGCCTGGGGGCCTTAGATTCATTTAAGGCCACCACAAGATAGTCCGGTTAAGCAGTTACCAGCCCTAGCGTGCTGAACAGCGAGTGGACACGTCAAAAAAAAAAAACATTAAGTTAGTCGCTAATAAACACCATAGAAGACAGACGCATTTGTGATTTTCTGACAAGGTTTCCGTACACACTAAAGTGAACCCTAACACCAACATCAATTAGCAACGACAGAAATCATACTGAACTTTTACTTATTTGAAGAAACTCAAAAGCTTAACGTTAAAATTGCTTTTATAAATTTATAGTTGCAAAACAAGACTAGTATTTTTTTTCCTTTATTGGCTAATCAACATTTGTTTATACTAAGTATTTACAGTAATAATCAACTAAATAATCTAAGGTTAGTGTAACAATTTCTTACAGGTTAGCACCGCATGCCCCATAAACATATTAGATGTGTCACAGGCACTGTACTATAATATTAAGTCTAATTAGCTAAAAATACAAAAAAGAAACAAGTTTAAACTAACATAACGTGTTGGAATATAAAACTAACATGAAAAATAAAAGTAAAATTCAATAGAACAAAACAAACAAAGACCACACCAAAACAGAAAAATAATAAAATTAAAATTAAACATAACAATTAATTGCTCTATGAAACCTGGAATATGAGTCGAAATGCACATCGACGAGATCGCTGCAACTATATAACAATTTATAGGCATCTAGTGTTATTTTTTGTCCATTGTATCACTAAGCCATTTTTTTTGCGGCAATTGATGACAATTTTTTTTAAAAAAGGTTCGCCATCCCTGCACAACTCTATTCCACAAATTAAATAAGTAAGGTGTGGGAGCTCAGAGATGTCAGCAGAAAAGACGGGGCCCGCTAGGGCCAGAGCCTGCCAGGGTTGCGGAATTTGTTCGAAAGAGTCACCGCGGCCCTGGAACGCATAGGGTTTTAGAAGGAACATGGATGGGTTTTAGTCAGTAAGAGTCTGACACGCCCTTCCGCTCCACCTAGAGCGGAAGAAGTCATTTGATGATTTCCCATCCTTAAAAAAAAAAAAACAATGTGTGGGAGCTCTGAGATCTTAGTCCATAACTACTCTTTAACTGTTCCGTTGGTCTCGTTACTGGGTTTTTTCCATTACGGATTTCTCAGTAGCAGCAGGGAGTTCCTCGATGATAACGATTCGAACTCGTGAACAGCGTTTGCTCCGGTAATTGTTGAAAACATTGGACGTGACCGTACTAAAGACAACGAAAGTGATTGTTTTCGATTCAACGAAGTAATAATTACGTAAAAAGAGTGTCCGTGGAGTTTCTTGCACGTTCTTCTCCATAGAGATCTACGCTTTAGATCGTGTAATTAGCTTCATCTCTTTGACCGACCGACCTTGACTATTCAAAAGTGCTTGTAAATGGTCTAATTGAAATAAATGCTTTGAATCTTGAGCCTTGAATAATAAGTGTTAAAATCCTATTCCAGGTCGATCACGGAACTGGCCAAGTGCTTGTCCAATCAAAATCAAGAACGTTTTCTGAGGCATCGGACAGAAGTAAGTAGCAACAAACTATATTCTTATAATAAATCTGAGATCCACTACTTCCACTGTCACTTATTCAACTATCTACTCTATCACCATTGGTTCTAAGTTGATTTTTATTTGATCATTTGTAATAAGAAGGTCCTAGAAGTTAGGTTGCAATGTTATCTGAACTTTAACAAATATGATCTGAGTTTGTTGTTCCAAAACATCCAGATATCTGGTTCTGTATTAAAAAAAAATGCCTTAAATAAGTTTACAACTTATTTCAGGCGAAGACAAAGTCCCTTCATTCCCCTCCCTACCAAAGAAGGGCGGCAAGAAGCCGCAGAAGGAGAAGCAGGAGAAGCATCAGAAGCCAGAAGAGAGAAAAGAAGAGAAGGGCATAAAGCGAGGACAGCGCAGCAAGCTGAGGAAGATTAAGGAGAAGTATAAGTACCAGGATGAGGCGGACAGAGCTGTTATGATGGAGATTCTTCAGGTATACAATTCTGCACTACAATTGGATACTTTCAAGAAAAAAAAAAAAATTAGTCCGTCAGATAGATTTCCAAAATAATATTGGACACATAAAAAATCTTTTTTAAAAGAAAAAAATCTTTTTTCACGTAAACAAAAAATGAAGACGACACAGTGCGTTGAGAACTCGTGTGACGTCACTTACCAGTACACTTTACTCGACCCCCTTTGCCTTCGCCGACACCGCCACTGTGTGGAGACTGCATGCTGCTGACATGGCCCGCCCAATCCCATAACTGAGACTTACTCCTTGACATTCATTCATTTCATTTATTTCATTAACAATTTTTACATTGTATCTAAATTTTACACTGAATTATCATTTTAAAATTAAAAGAATTACAATATTAAACACTATAAAAGATTATTGAAACAAAAAATTATACAGATTATTATAACATTGCGGTAACCAAAATAAATTCATTAAAAAGTACAACATTAGCAATTCCTTGTTATAAGTTATATGTCAAAAATAAAAAGATATCGTAACAATAAATTATGAGTCTACCATTACACATGTACAATCCTTCTTGTTGTCGTGTCGACGGTTTGTCACATTTTAATGTTCTGAGCCTGGTAGGTGGCCACGTTTATTGTTTCATTGGAGGCGTTATTTAAGACATACAGGGTCCATCTTTGGACACTTGGGAAAAACCCGCGAACGGGACACCGTGCCGCACTTTTACTTGGTGCTTGATGAACAGTGATCGGATAATCGGGCGCTTATATACCTAAACTTCTTCGCTTGAAAGAATAATATGGACATTCCTTTCTGAATAAATACGTAACCCCGGGTTCCCGAGATGGAACAATTTTGTAAAAACAACTATAACAAACTTATTGAAATTATAGCAGTGGTTATTTTGATTTAGTATCTTTATTTTATTCAAAATAAATGGAAAATCATAAAAACTTTAATTGTAAATTAGAAGTTCCATTATAATCCGCATTTTAAATTTAAAAAATTACAACGAGAGTTCACAACGAGTTCTCTCTATATTTTGTATGCGGGCATTTTTAGCAATCGCAGGATTCTGAAAAGCATGTCCATACTTTCGTGGGAATAAAAGTGAAATTTAGGTATTTTCTGTTCATGAATCAATAATAATTTAAATTTAATCGAAACCGGGCCCGCGACCCCTTTAAGTATTTTTCGCTATTCCTCATTATTTTGGATTTGGCCATACACGCTCACTTGAAAAATTAACCGTGTATTTTGCCACTGCAGTTAAAGAACCAGAGGGAGCTGTTCGTTATGACCCAATGAAGTCGTGAGGCGGTGCGGTGGGTATCTCGAAGTTATCCAATACCTCGAGTGAACGAGTGTACCATTACAATATTAATTTGCTTCATTCATTTTTAATTTCAGTCAGGAAAAGCCGAGAAAGAATCAAAGAAAGCTCAAAAGAAGGCCGCCGCTGCGAAAGCCAACAAAGTGAAGACCGGTCCGCGCGGGAACAAGATCCCTGCGCCCGCGCCGCTCATACTGGAGGCCGAGTCTGACGCTGAGGAGCCCGAGGCGGACATAGATGTGAGTGACGTCATATGTAGTATGTAGTTGTACAACAAAGTGAAGACCGGTCTGCGCGGGAACAAGATCCCTGCGCCCGCGCCACTCATACTGGAAGCCGATACAGGTCATCATGGGTCACTGTAAGTCATCATGGGCCAAAGCAGGTCATTCTGGGTCACTGTAGGCTATCATGGGCGAATGCAGGTCATTGTGGACCACTGTAGGTCATTATGGGCTTATCCAGATCATCGTGGGCCACTATAAAACTATCATGGGCCAATGCAGGTCATCGTTGGCCACTGTAGGCCATCATGGGCCAATGCAGGTCATCGTTGACCACTGTAGGGTCACTGTAAGCTATTGTGGGCCATTATTAGCCAGTACAGACCATCATGGACTACTTTAGGCCATCATGAGCCAATGCAGGTTATTGTGGGCCACTGTAGGCCATCATGCGTGGGTCACTGTAAGTCACATGGGCCAATGCAGGTCATCGTGGGCCACTGTAGGCCATCATGTGTGGGTCACTGTAAGTCAGCATGGGCCAAAGCAGTTAATTATGGGTCACGTTAGGCCATCATGGGTCAATGCAGGTCATCGTGGGTCACCGTAAGTCATCATGGGCCAAAGCAGGTCATTGTGGGTTACTGTAGGCCATCATGGGCCAATGCAGGTCATCGTGGGTCACTGTAAGTTATCATGGGCCAATGCAGGTCATCGTGGGTCACTGTAAGTCATCATGGGCCAATGTACAATACGGCCGACGTATCTTGGCGAGTCCGAACTTCGCGCAGAAGGCCGCGCAATGACTTTTTTTAGGAACAAAATGGTGGCATGAGGCGACGTACGGGGGGCGGTGGTCTAGGCTAGAGATTGACCATAAGTAAACACAATCGACACTTTATTCAATCAAATATCGTAATCGATTAGTTTTATTTAGAAGTTATTGATTTTTGTTTAAATAACATATTAAACGAAATAGATTTACAAATATTAAGACATGATTTACTTAAATATCAGTTATCTATTAACGTCTACTTGAGTAACGACTGTTTGAGAAAATCTAAAACCTCCTTATAAAATTGAAAACAAATATATTTTTATGACTTAATTTCAATCGATTTGAATGTAAATCGATCAAACAACACCCTCAGGCACGCGTATTGGACATCCCTTTTTGGTTACTTCGTGCTTATTCGGCAATGCTCGGTACACGGTAATATGTCTCAGTCACACGTTAGCATTGGTGTCGTGTTCGTGTCGCTATCTCTGTCTTGAGCACAGTCGGTTACAAAAGTTTTCGCTGTTATTGTTTTTCATTGTTATTTTTTTTGTTAAGTTTTTTTTTGTTTAGTGTTAAGTTTGTTTTGTTTGTGTTATTTGCAAGTGTCAATTGGCACTTATATTATACGCCAAATATGCCACCAAAACAGAATACTGTGTTAAATCGCCAGGCGAGAAAAATTATTTACGATTTAACGCAGTATATGAAAAAAGAAAAAGAAGAAGGCGTAAAAGATGTAGATAAAGTTTATTTAAGAGTCATAGCCAACATTAAAACGTGGAAATGCCGCAGTGCGCGTTCGCGTTCGAGCGACTTATTTTTGTTCCTGATCCTTTATCTAGTATTATCATTGATCGAAGGTAATAGGGAAATTTTATTCGTACATTGGTATATAAAAAAAATGACAATACCTAACAGTTTTCTTCGCGAGTGTACATGCGCTAAAGTTCGCAGAGCCTATGTTCAGACACGCCAAGATACGTCGGCCGTATTGTAAGCCATCGTTTATGCCGACTTTGATCATTTATGAATCTTTGACAATCGTTACAGAAAGAAAGAACGAAGAGAAACAGTTTATTTGCGCCAAGCATGACGCATACCAAAAAATAAAATAAAAGAAATTAGAAAAGTAATGCATGCGTTACCTTCTTAGTACATCGATGACACACTAAGTATGTATGGTCGCTCCACAGACGGACCAGGCCGGGCCCGCCGCGGACACAGAGCTGCTGAGCCAGCTGAGCGGAGTGCCGCAGGCCGCAGACGAGCTGCTGTTCGCTGTACCCGTCGTCGCGCCCTACTCCGCGCTCATCAACTACAAGTCAGTATTTATTAAGGACTAGCGGACGTCACGCGGTTTCACCCGCGTAGTTCCCGTTCCCGTGGGAGTACGGGGACAAAATATAGCCTGTGTTACTCGCTGATAATGTAGCTATCCATTGCTGAAAGAATTTTTCAAATCGGTCCTGTACTTTTTAAGTTTATCGGTTACATACAAAAATTAAAATCTTTTCTCTTTATAATATTGCTAGGTGCCCTAGTTTTTAATAATAATAATATCTTGTGACAACTCACACACGGTCATCCGATCCCAAACTAGGCAGAGCCTGTGCTATGGCATCCAGACAACTGATAAACATACTTATATATTTCTAAATACATACATATTATAGACAAATTACACCCAGACACAGAACAAATGATCATGCTCATCACACAAAGATTTGTCCCGGGTGGGAATCGAACCCACGACCTCCGGTTTAGCAGTCAGGGTCACTAACCACTTGACCAACAGGCCAATCAAGGCCAGTCAAGTTTTTGAGTTATAAATGTGGCCAAGCTGGGGAGACTCTCCAGATCGGCTACCTATAAACCCTAATATCTTTTGAACCAGTGACCGACAAATTCTGATATTTGGCGACAGAGAAAACTTATAATTCTATTTAGTCCTTCCGTTAGATTTTCAAAAAATAGTTAGCACGTTTTTCTGGATTTTAAATTCGATAAAAATTTATTTAGATAAAGCGCATCAAAGTTCAAGACAAAATAAAACTGCAATATCGCGTGACGTCACGCGAGTTTTCAACAAACGGTATCGTTTAAACTGTTTGTTGAGAGCGTTTACGACGTACGGCATTTCATTCATACAAACTTTCAAGTGCTTATTTTTCGAAATGAATGAACAGATTTTAATGAAACTTATACGCATAACGCCGATGTAGGCCTATGGCCAATAAAATACTTTGAAAACGTAATCTCCCGTTCCCCCCCAGATACAAAGTAAAGCTGACCCCCGGAACCAGCAAGCGCGGCAAGGCAGCGAAGACAGCCGTCCAAGTGTTCCTGCGCGACAAGGCGGGCAGTCCGCGCGAGAGGGACCTGCTGAAGGCTGTGAAGGAGGAGAACATCGCGCGCAACTTCCCCGGGAAAGTGAAGCTGTCCGCGCCGCAGTTGCATAAACATAAAAAATAAGGAGTTACCAATTAAATAGATATAGTAGATAGATTCAATCTTAATGGTGGCTGTGATGTGCGCAGTGTTGGGTACTGCGCACTTCCCTCAATCCCATTGTCACATGAACTTGCTACTAACAGCGACGCGCGGTGTTCCGAGCCGCCATTAAGTTTGAATCGAACTGTATACATAGCTTACATTGCGTTACTACATTTTTTTTGTAAGTACGGGATTCTATACAAAATTAAACGATCCTATAAAAAAATCACGTTACCTAAAACACGAACCGCCATGGTGTGACGTCTTTAAGGCAAAAACTATTAGTTCTATCTGTCAGTTCAGTCTAAACAAACAGCTATCATTGTCTATGGATTAATGTTGAATGAATGCCGGTCGTCCACGACTATTTTTTTTACGTACCAGTATGACGTCACCACAGACAGCGTTTTTGGCGGGAATAAAAAAGTTTTAAATTTTAATGCAATTTTATGGCAATAATTTTATTTTAGCGGCTTTTTACTATGAAATCAACATTTTGAAGTACTTTTTCAAACATAGAAACATATTGTACATTTGTACCAACATTTTTGAAGCTGGAAAATCGTCGTATGTCACCCTTTGAACCCGTTTGTTTGATCACAGCCCTTCCTGTAAATAAGAATGAACTAAAACGATGTAATATATTGTTATTCAAAATAAATAAAATACTATCATGGGTACTCTTTTTTTTATTTAATAATCGCAATCATAATCATAATTGACAATCGCTATTGACGAGTAAATAACTAAATAAAATAATATTCCACACATAGAAGTCTGGTCACATAAAATTAAAATAAGAAAGCAACTGACCACGAGACTGCTAAGAAGTTTCACACGAAAACGAACCTTATTCTAATGGTGACAATGGCTTATTCGTAAAAGTAAATGTGACAAAGCGTTTCATACGAATATGAAAATTAGTTAAATAGAAATAAGGTATATTTTAGAATGCAGCTTGGACGGGCCGCTTTTAGCAAATTGGATGACATTCCTAAGTCTGTCAAAATTCCGCAAAGTCTACAAGTCCCGCCTCTATAACCAGTGTGTTTTGCCCACCATGACTTACGGTGCGGAGACATGGACGCTCACGCAGGAGGTTGTGTACAGACTGAGAGTTGCACAGAGAGCAATGGAGCGTTCCATGCTTGGCATACGTCTAATAGATCGAGTTCCAAACGACGAGATCCGAAGACGTACGAAGGTTTTCGACATCGGAAAACAAATTGCGGAACTAAAATGGAGCTGGGCAGGACACTTGGCCAGGCGCGGTGATGATAAGTGCAGTAAGGCAGTGACCGAGTGGCGTCCGAGGACTGGAAGAAGTGTTGCTCGACCGGCGGCGAGATGGGCGGACGACATTGTTGCCATCGCGGGTAGAACCTGGATGAGGCTGGCACAGGAACGTGGAGATTGGCACAAGAGAAGAGAGGCCTATGCTCAGCAGTGGGCGAAGTCGGGCTGTGGGTGATGATGATGATATTTTAGTATAGAATAGGAATTCGACTAGTATGAAAAAATCTAAATGAATGAATAAGTGCCTATTTGATAGATGATATTAAAATATTACGATTTGAAAAAAATAAATAAAAATGGTCGGAAAACAGAGAACCATACACTTTTAGAAGTAATTCTTCTATCCTTGTCAAACAACATTTCATTTGTACTGGATAGCTTCAATTCAACATGGCGGGACTTGTGAGTGACGTCACACGTACCTAATTATTGCTGTCTGTTTATTACCTACAGCGTAAAACTGCGTCTTGTCGTCTTGTGTTTTCTATATCTTAATACCCTATTCTTGCTCTTAGACTTAGCCAGAAAAAGTGTTTTATACGTGTATGGACCCCATTCTAATGCAACTAGTGTTCATATTAGTATGAAACGCTTGTTCACATTCGCTTATACGAATATGAACCTTAAATTCATGACAACAAAGTTCTTCAATAATACAGTTAGTCTTCTTCCTCCTCGCCTTCTTCTCCGTAGCCCTCCCCTTCGCCCATGATCTCCGGTGGAGGGGGAGGGGGTAGGTGCGCGATGCGGAACTCCTGGAACACACAGTAAAGTGTTGTATTCATAATAAATCAAAGTTATGCAACACAGTAGTTGTACAGCAAGTTTTTGTGTTGCAAGAAACGTTTTGGACAAAATTTTGTGTTTCGGCAACACAAACAAATTATTGTTTATGTATTTATTTATTATATACTCCTCGTAACAAGCACAGTAAAAACGTTTATAAAAACAAGTGTACAAGTGTACAGTAAACAAGTGTACAAGTGTACACTTGTTTTTATAAAATGTTGTATGTTTTTATAAAGTGGTAGGCCGAGACCTCTCGCTGCCGGCCGTAGTTCGTTCTATGGTCGGCGGCGAGGTGTCCTGGAATGCGGTGCTCTCCTGCGAAGCAGTTATCGCGCAGAAGTAGGCTGCGGAAAGGGAGAGGGAGATCTCGACCGCTCTCGCGCGGTAGATGGAACACCGGGTCGGTTTTGGTCAGTAAGACTCTGATAGACCTCTCCGCCCGCCCCAGGGCGGAGGACATCCATGAGAATTTCACCCCGATACAAAAAAAAAGGTCGGTTCAAGCAGAGCGGCTATGAAGTGCACTGGACTTTGCTTAACGAATGTGATTAAGATAGCTAAATCACAGTACGATGGAGTGCTTCAAGTGCCCATTACACCAGCACTTCAATTCATTAAAACTTTAAACGGTGGACGTAATGCTACAAGGCATAGGGGTTAAAAATACTACACTGTGGTAGGTGTAGAAAACATAAATAATATTTAAATAGAACTTAGTTTCGAGGATACCATGATCGCCAGTGACGCTGCTACTACGCGGGCCACCTGTCCCGTCCATCAGTCAAATAAAGTAGGTAAGCAAAATCCTATCCAGCAGCGGTAAATCTCGCTAACTATGAAAGGTTCACAAAATGATCACACTCTAAAGACTGACTTGCAACATTTGTTTGTAATACATCGAGTTTTTGTAAAGCGTTACAGTAGTCAGAAGCCCCCTACTACGAAGTCTTAAAACGATCATGATTCCGCTCTAAGAAGGAGACGGAGCTATACATAGTGAATAGCACTATCCCGTTTACATCATCGGCATTGGATGGCATTAGCACGACATAGTAGGGCTACAGTTCAGCAACCTGAGCCGCTTTATGCGAGCGCAGGATCCCATGGAGCACGTTGAGGCAAGTGCTCGAAGCGAGCGTTCGCCACGTCTTGTGTATCGCCGTTTGTAACTAAGCTCGCCCCGAATGATACATTACAAACAATCGTTGCAATTCAGTCTCCGCCTATACAAGTAAACAGGAAAAAAGTAAAGGTTATTGTAACCTCTTCATCAGCGAAGGTGGGGTCAGCCATCTCCATGACCTCGGGCCCGATGGTGTAATCGTCCTGCGGCTTCGGCAGCTGTAGCGGCGAGAAGTTAGGCGGCTGGAACTTCAGCCCCCAGCCCACGTACATGCACTCCGACTTCCTGTACGAAACGATATCTAACATTGTGAGCGGTATTAAACATCCTAATCCTAAAGGACGCAATCCTTTACATGAGATTTTTTTGAGCAATTATAGCTCAAAAAATTCCCATGCTCACGTCGTATGGATCAATCTGGAGAAATGTGCAGCAACTTCAATAAAAAGTGGCAATTGTTTCGGCAATATTGTTCCTAATTGCTCCAAATTGTTTTCTGTCTTTTGCTTCTTTTTTTCAACTAAGCTCCTCATATATTGCATACTTTTTTGGAATTTCTCCATATCGCTCAATGTTGTCATTGCAAATCATTTCGCTAAATTGACGCTAGCTGCCGTTGCAGTAAATTGCTTCATATTTTGTTATGTCACAATCGACCAGTAGGTGCTTATTTAAATCCTGATCAAATCTCACTGCCCGTGTTAGGGAACAAAATGCGAAATAGAGTTTGATTATTTCGTTTGTAATTTTTTCAAGCCTAAATCGCCGCACCCGGAATCGTGTCCGGAGTCAGTGTTGCCTGATAACTTCAACCTGGATTTTTTTAAGTCAACGGTGATTACGATAAGTTACTTCTAGGCAAGCGTGCTCCATCGTCGACCACGTTCGATTTCTATCAAATGAGATTTTGATCTAACGCGAACCGAATAGTAGGTTGTAAGAATAGAAAAAAAAGAAAATTGAATTTGGTCCACAGATAAATGGGTACCGGAGACGGTTATAGGATACGGGAGAGAAGCCACGGGAAAATAAGCTGGTGCTCAATAATAACAACCCCACGGTTCGACCTTTGAGATTAACGGCCGGTCTCCAACTGTCAAATAACGGCCGGTCTCAATAACGTATCTTTCACGTTTCAGCTACTGTTGGTAGCTAATTTGACCGTTGATTAAATGTAGATACGTTATTGAAACCGGCCGTTACCTACCAACAATAATTGAAATGTCATATTTAAAAGGAAAATATGGCGTTTCAGCTACTGTAATTTGTAATTAGACAGTTGGTTAAAGGTAAGTAGATAGGTACGTTATTGAAACCGACCGTAATTGGCGTTTGTCATGTCATCGGTCCGTGACTCGGGAAGCACATTAAGCCATTGGTGTCGGCTGTCTTTTGAAGATCTTTGTCAGTCGTTACGGATAGTCAGAAGCCAGAAAACCTGACACCAGTCTTGCCAAGGGGTACCGACAACCGTGTTCACCAGATACTGGGTTGTGCAGGTCCAATAGGCAGTCAATCAATGTAAAATATTGGTACTCAGCCTTCATTATAAATTAGTCAACGAAAACTGCTCGAGCAACTTGTTACTGTCTGCGCTGAACGTGATGCTACCAACATGACTGTTGCCACGACGAGCTATTTCCAGTTTGTGTAGGTCCCGATACAAGAGAACAAGAAAAACACTCACTTGCCGTTCGTAGCGTACGCAACGGCCCCAGGCCATAAGTTACTCCTGATGATAGCTAGCGCGCGGTCGGAGCACATAAAGCTGCTGACCCTGGTACTCCACGCGCTCAGACCCTCGATCCGCGCGTCTTCTGACAGCGTCGTGAACAGGTTGGGTCCGACTTCTGGTTCCACGGGGGGAGGGCCTTCATCATCTTCTTCTTCTAGACCTTCCTCCTGTCGGGATATGATCGGTTAGGGTGTTACCACACCAGTCGATCGATTATGATCGTGGTACTTTAGCGGATCGAGAGATACCGGGCGATAAACAATTTATCGACGTCGATCAATTGGTGTGGTAGCTTCGGCAGATCGAAGAAAGAAGTAGGAACTATCGATCGACGTCGACTAATCCATTCTACCTACCATCGATCGACGATCGATCGATTTGTGTGGTAACAACCTTATGTAGGTCCTAGGTACTTTCTTAGGACGGTTTTTTTATCCGTCCTTAACCGACAGTAAAAATGTGGGTTCGACAATCAGGACTAACGGCCTAACATGCCATCCGAAGCACTGGGCTGTCACAGAGAAATTCCTAATGGAAAAACCCAAAAAGCCATTCCCTGAACTGGGAAGCAAACCCCACGCTCAGCAGTAACGCTTACGGCCGCGACAACAACGGACTGACAGAATATTGCAGCGGCCTCACCATATCCGCGTTAGGGTTCCACCAGAGAGTCCTGCCCTGCTTCAGGATGTGTCGTCCGTGATGTACCCAGTACGTCAGGTTCGGGTCTAGCAGGTCTTTCAATGTGTGTCCTTGGTAGAAAGGATTCACGTTGAATTGCATGTCACCTGTTAGCAAAGAAATCTTACAATGAACTTTGAATCTGTGGTCACTGATATTGAACCGTGTTTGGCGGGGAAATATTCACATTCTAGCTCATGCAATTGCAGTCCCATTTCCTAATTTACATGGGGTGGCAGAACACGTCTTTCAGACTTCAAAACGTAAGATATTTCACGTCCACAGTAAAAGTATCTAGGCTTACTAGTATCCCCTGATAGTAAAAAACAGTGATTTTCCTTGTTCAAGGTGTTACACTAACGCGTGGTCGGCAGCACAATCTCTTTTAAATACGTCTTTCGAATTCGTAGGTATACGTAACCAGCCGGTCGGTTCTAGAAAAAAAATCACGGTGTAAAGTTAGGTGAATTAAGCTGTTTAATTCTTATAGATGCTAGAGATTGACAGCTCAATTCACCTATGTTATCACAGGGTGAGATTGTTTCAATATAGCATGGCAGATCGTTACCAACCCCCCTCTTCCATATCAAGGTCCTCTTCTTCTTCTCCAGACCCGAAGGTGAAGAACCCTTGCGGAGAGATAGAGGTGGCAGCGGCGATGCGAGCGATCTGCGCGCGGAGGTAGTTGCGCTCGCAACCCTCGAATGGAGGGAAGGTTATGACCTGAAAGAATCGAATGGTCTTAGAACTATACAGGTCAGGTGATGTCCGAGTCATGACAAGACAATATGACAGTTAAAAATTGGTGAGAATACGAAGAAGAAAATCATATTACTTTGTTTATGTGTATGTATGTATGTAATCTATGTATTTATAAATTTTTTTTCTTCTCTCAATTTTTTGTTTTTCTTTAAGTTGCACCTGCCTTGTTGTCTCTGCACTACCCTAAATTCGACTGGTAGAAAATGCCTAAGGCATTAAGTCCACCTTTGTACAGTGATTTGACTTGTGCATAAAGTTTTAATAAATAAATAACACTTTACTCTTCGTCCGAACATAATTCTAGCTTGCTGGAAAGAAATAGCAAAGAACCGAAAAGTTTGAACTCTAAACTTTTGTAACCTGTAAAGTCTAAACTTTTCGTGTTTTTGCTGTTCCTGACTTTGAGCTTAGGGAAGTCAGAAATGTGGTAAACGATTTAGATATAGGAATGAAAGTACCTCTGACTCCAAATCTCCAGTCATACATCGCACGGTGAGCCTGGCCACTTTGATCTGGTTTGGAATGAGGTCTGGCAGACAGATCCACGGATCACCAGGGCGGTTGCACACCCAGTACACCTTCATGAAATGCAAAAAACTTTGATCGAGGCGAGTTAAGTCAGTGAGAGTCCAGACAGAGATACCCCTCATGGCATGAGGACATCCATGAGAATTTAGAACCGTAAAAAAATGGGTAAAACAATTACCTTCTTATTGACTCCCTGCCCAGGTCTCTCGACTGGTATGGGTAGCGGTGCTTGCCACGTGGACACCGGCTCTGGAGGTAGCTTGGGAGGGACGGGTTCCTTGGAGACCAGCTCTCTGCCCTCCCCTTCGCCCACTGTCAAAAGATGGAATAACAGTTTATTTATTTATTTATTTATTTGGATCTCCAACAAAGGAAACACAGAACAACATAAGCCACAGTGACACAGGTGGTTCATTTACGTGTGCTCCTTCAGTTATAGGAGACCACAGCTTGCACATATAACTAGGTTTACAAAACAGAATAATATTGCATAGGTACACAGAATTAAATTAAAAATAGGATAAGATCATTCCAGTTAGGTAGCACTAAAAGTAAGGAGTAAGAAAGGGGTTTCTCGTCAGTGGCTCTCCATAGAACACGACTAACGGACCGTGCGCTACTGACGTTTCAAAAGGGCTCATGTAGATTTGTGTGATAAAATATTTTGAACTAGCTTGTAGAGAACTAGCGCGACTTCGTCTGCGCGGACTTTGGGACAAAAAGTATTCTAGGTGTTAAGCCAGGTTATAAGCTAAAACAAATCCGTTCAGTAGTTTTTGCGTGAAAAAGCGAACATCTATCTATCCTACTTTCACATTTATAATTACTTAAGGATTAGTAGGACAGTACCTACCTAGTATTTTTAATAAGTACTAGCTAACGCCCGCAGCTCCGCCCGCGTGAATATCGAAAGTTATCCATAGGGAACTCTCCCGGGATTAAAAGTATCGTATGAGTTATTATTACAGATCATAATCTACCTCTATGCCAAACATCAAGATCCGTTCAGTAGTTTTGCATGAAAGAGTAACAAACATTCAAACTTTCGCTTTTATAATACTTATCAGTAAGGATACTATCGCCATATTTACTCATTTTTATATACTTAGATACTAAATTGCTGACGCCTAGACGCGTTACTGCGAAAGAAAAGAATTACGACTTTGTTAATGGGATGATAGCTCATCTGCGAAGTCTCCAACTACCATGAGATGATCTATCAGCTTGTTGCTATCCAAAAACTATTGCCAACTGGCTCATGAACTTGGATAAGTCTTAGAGACGAGGGTGCAACTTACAGACTTCCGTCTGTTCCTCTATCGGGGACTTCAAATCTTCGCCCTCGCCCTCACCTTCTCCGGGCA
The DNA here is from genome assembly GCA_002192655.3 of Mamestra configurata. NCBI lineage: Eukaryota > Metazoa > Arthropoda > Insecta > Lepidoptera > Noctuidae > Mamestra > Mamestra configurata. Next base: position 245,985 of record NDFZ01005069.1, on the reverse strand, counting down.
TATCTTTCAGATCAAACTCCTGAGGATTTAAAATTATTTTAAAAAGAGCGTAACTACGCTACTTGCAAACGTCGCCGTGAGACAAAAATCCAAGAGCCTATTTACTAGGTTCTGTCAGGAGGATCTTGAAATTAATTAAATAAGTGTTTGGTCTAGGTACACTATCTTCTTTTAACAAAAGCCAGTCAGAAGTATAGACATCATATTTACAAGACAACGTGTAACAGAATTTTAAACGCAATACCTTATAAGCGGGTCATTGTACTCATCAATCGACAAGGATTACCATTTAAATTTCCAAAATCGAACAGTGTCATCAACTGTTTTCCCCCTTTTCTAAGCTATTTTACTGCGTGAGGGTCAAACACGTAACATGGTCGTGCCGTGACATATTGCAGCTTATATTTTTTTTAATGCACGTCGCATTAAAAAAAAATATTTGGATTTACTTCGCTCAACTCAGCGCTGAGGGTTGAAAATCAAATAGTGTTACTTCCCACAGTGACTGAGGTGTTAGGTACACCTCAATCGATGAAACAGCCTGCTAAGGTGGGAAGAGTTTCTTTGCAGTTTCAAATAAACATACAACGGCTAGCCTCTTTGGTACCTTCAAGCAGGCATCCTACAATGATGGGACGGTATTTCAACTAACCCTGATCCTTCTATCCAGTTCTTCCATAGTGAGGTCCGTTTCTGCGACGTAATAATTCGCTTTGGTTCCGAAAATCTTGCCGAAAAATCTGGAAAAAACAGTTTTGGCATAATAGCTGAGGAAAATATAAGTAAGAATACCTACTTAGGAACTCATTGCGAAAAAAGATAAATAAAATACCGTTGTTAGGAACTGTGTTTCCGAACGCATGTAATACTTACAACCCTAATCTCTTCAAAATTAGAGTGAACAGGCTTCTTCTGGGTGAACTCGCTCCATCGTCTACTTTGTTTCTGCCATAGATATATGACCTAGACTAGATTCAAGAGCAAACCCATCTCAAATAATAAAGAAAATCTTGTGACCTTACGGGTTACGTCCACCCCTTCGGTTTTTAAGGTTGCATTCTAACTTCTGTTTGTCTGGTCTCAATGAACAATCCAATACTAAAAAGGTACCTACTAACCTGACTGTAGCAACCGGCTCCTTGATGCCTAGCATAATCATGGAAATGTAGACCGCGTAGCATTCACTGTTCGGCAGACCATACCCTCCCTAGAGGAATGTTAGAAGTTGGAATTGAAAGTTAGAGGAGTTCAGTTAATGTGAATTGTATCAGCAAAGATGGCAAAACAAAAGTGCAATATACCAGTGTGTCCAGATGTTCTTTTCAACTTAATAGTAACTTGGAAAGTTGACAGTTATTTGAATAAATTGTCCCAGCCCAAACACTAGGAAGAGCCAAGAGGTGGCGGGTGGGCGTTTTGGGGGACTGTCTTTATGTAGATACTGACTTATGATGACTTTAGAATTATGAATTCTGAAACTCAAAGATGGTGGTGATGGTGGAAGGTAAAAACTTGCCATTTGACACGTTAAATTGCGAATTGCAAATAACGCAAATTTTCTTTAAAAGCAACTTAAGGACGTTGTGCTCAAGAGATTTGATTTAAGGAATTTCGTAAACATTTAGATCTCTCTTCTTTTATCGGAAAAACAACTAAGACGTATTTGAAGAACTTAACTTTTGGTGGGATATGATAAATTACGGAGTTAGTAAACAAAGATATATAGTCACCTCTCTAAAATAGTAGTTATGGTCTACGAGATCTTGTATTTTCGGTTTGTAGTGATCTTCTTCCAAGTCCAGTTCCTGTTCTTCCTCGCCGAGGTCATCTAACTTGGTCGCTTTGCTGGCCACCAGCTGGAGTAGGAAAATGTTACGAAGGTGGTTTCTGAACGATCATTAGGAAAATATAAAAGCGTGGAGTGCGTGTGGCGTTTGCGGTTCAGGCAGGTTACAATTTTTTAGTTAATCGACCGACTTTGTCTTTAGCAGCCAAGTGCTATCTAAGAATCTCCCAAGTTAGGTACATTATAACATTCACACCTTTGTCTGACCCCCCACCTCTTGAAGGTCGCTGTCGTCAGCCCATCAAGCAGAGCGCGTCAGACGCTATGCTTTTAGATGCAATATTCAATGCGAAATCAACACGAACGAAGCTGATTCTTTGAATCACACGGCAAAAGGGAACAGCAGGGTCCTTGTGTCATCTTACTTTAATAAAGCCCGAGAGAATTGCGTTTGGCGCAATCACCACATAACAACAACATAGGCACCTACTTTTATGCCCTGGAAAGAGGCTTTGATCGATTAAGGTAACACGAGAATGTTTAGTTAAGCAATCCACATTCCTAGGATGAATGCTACGAGGAAATTACAAAAAGATTTGATAAACTTTCATACCCTGAACATTTCATCCACCCTTTTCACGGTGGCAATTTGTGGGGGAGACAAGTAAATATCATTGAGTAGGTCGAAGTTGGGCCGGAACTTGTCCTGCTTAACTTCCCACGAGTACTGCTCAAAATTGTCCACGACATCCGGTGGTTTCTGGGACAATATCTTTTGGACGACGTCCACTAAATGATCATAGCTGAAAGAATGACTAATGTTCCAGTATACGGAAGTAAATCTAATTTTACTCGCGATAACCGTTGAGTTTGAATTCCTCGTTTTCGTAGAGATGGAGCTGCGGCTACAGATCACGGGGATTACTGCGTTTATTAATTTAATGTTAGATTAAGCGAAATGGTACTGGGATTTTCTATAAGAAATTACTAACTTCGAGCCAGCAGCCAGGAGTCTGGATTTATGACCAGTCAATGGCAGTAGTCCTGCTCCCATTCCAAGGGGCTTCTTGAACGATACGCGGGAGCTCTGTATCTAATCATTCGTTCAGATCCCAAGGCATGATGTTAATTTATTTATACATATCTTACAGGGAATCTCCGGTAGCCGCACTTTGCTGTTTCAAAAAGTTCTTCGCCAGTACCAAATCGTTATTGAGATCTGGCATAACATTTTCTGCTGCCGCTATTATATCCGGCTCTAATAAAAATGTTTGCGACATTTTTAGGCCTTATTTTCATATAAATTATTGAGTTGTGAAAGATTATTTGCTGTCGTTGGTTTTGTCAGGAAATTGGCGTTTGACGCTAGATTTCAAATTGTCCATTGTCTCTTTTTGCACAGCCTGTTATAATGGTGAGTCCGTGTAAAAAGGTCGAATCTCTAATTCATTTATATTATAATGTTGCCATAGTTTCACTAGTGTACAGTGTGTGTTGTTTTCCTTTTCAAAAAAATGTTTTTGGCACGTTCCAAGTTTCTAAACGACTGCAAAATGTCAGTAAACTAATAAACTTAGAGTCACTTTGACAGATAAGAAAATTGAGTGTCATTTGACAATAAATCGCGCTTTTTCCAAAAATTTCCACTAATCATAATTAAATAGCTCTTTCATTATAAAATAACGCTGTTGTGTGATTTATTATATTGCTGATCAGCTGTTAACTCTAAATCACCCCTAGCCGCAATACATTTATATAATTTCGTAACCATAACATAACCTCAAAATAACAAAAACAAACAATCACAATGGCTACAAAATTCGACGTTGCTGCTTATAATTTCCGGAAGAAATGTCCTTTCGTTGCCAAGGACCTGCTGCGGTGGTTCCCTGGGCACATGAACAAAGGCTTGAAGCAAATGCAGCGGAAACTAAAAAGCGTTGACTGCGTGATCGAAGTTCACGATGCTCGAATACCGTTTACGGGCCGAAATCCGATATTTACCAAGACGCTAATAGGCGCGAAACCTCACATACTTGTATTAAACAAGAAGGATTTAACGATACCGAGTCTAATACCGAAGATAAAGGATAAATTGAAAGCGGAACAAAATGTTCAGAATATAATGTTCACGAATAGCAAAGACCAGCACTGCAGAGGTTTGAAGAGTCTGAAGCCTCTCATGGTGGACCTGATTAAAGGCTCTAATAGATACAATAGAAGTGAAGAGCAAGATTACAATGTTATGATAATGGGGGTGCCAAACGTAGGGAAGTCTTCTCTGATTAATATGCTTCGGTCTAAGAATATGAGTATCAGACACGCGCTGCCGGTGGGAGCGGTGGCTGGAGTCACGAGGAGCGTCATGATGAAGATTAGAATTAATAATGATCCTGTTATTTTTATGCTGGACACACCGGGTAAGGGTTTTGTTAAGTTTAGACTTAAAATAAATTGGGTGAAAAAAACATCTTGCCCCATTTTATTGATCCTTGAGTCATACAATGACATGATGAATGGATGAAGCTAGACATGAATGCCCATTCCTTTTTGGCAAAGAAATCATAATGAGATTGAGATGTCATAGTAAACCCCTGGTCAATATGGGATAGGTATATGAATTGAATAACTTTAAAAGTCTTACTAAATACTTTTTCTTTCTGTATTTCTTACTTGTTTCCTTTATACACTAATTATACTTTAGAATACTATCCTCAGAAACTCCTAATTCAATTGTGTTAACATTTTGAATGCAATTGTCACATGTGACAAACAAAATCTTACCTTGTATGTCAAACGTCACAAATATGTGACAAAAAGTACGGCGCATTTGCAGCTGGGTGACGGGGCCACGCTGTTGCGTTTATGCTCTGGTGTTCAAAAGGTTAAAGTCTATTCTAAAAATCCTTTCACATTTTCCAGGTATTCTAGAGCCATCAGTAACAGACATTGAGATGGGTCTGAAGCTAGCTCTCTGTGCATCTCTCCAAGATCACCTGGTTGGCGAAGAGATCATCGCTGACTACCTTCTATACTGGCTAAATAAGCACAGCCAGTTTAACTATGTAGACTACATGGGCTTACCAGAACCTTGTGATGATATTAACAGGGTAGGTTTCAATTTCTAAGTAAGAGTCTGACACTCCCTTCCACTCCACCCAGAGCGGAAGAACTCATTTGATGATTTCCCATCCTTAAAAAAAATAAATAAAAGAGTGACACTCTTCTTTTCTAACCTATTCATTTGCGGAAAGTTTTGAGAATGAATGTGTACCTATGGCATTGAAAGAAGGACAATTGTAAAGAAGCGATTGATTGACTGAAATTGTGGATGTATTATTTGAAAAACCCAATGAGGCAATGAGTCCCGATCTTGGCCACTAGCCAAAAGATCCAAGCTCATCTGTGTTTATGTTTTTTTTAGTTTTTTCTCACGAATTTGATTTTGTAACTAAATAAAAGACATCCATTTTCGTAACAGTAGGTAAGTACCTAGAAACTACGTAGGTAGGTCACAAATATCAGAGAGTTTGCACGGTTTTAGGTGAGACCTGAATATTCATTACTTTTCAAAGAATTGGTAAATATTTTAATCAGAATGTTGTACTGCCTAGTTATAAGGTGAATAACCCATTGATGAGCGTTTTACATTTTGAAATATTAATTACTTAACCTCTTACCCTGACCTTCCTGACCTTTATATTTTGAATTGTAATGAGGAATTTGAACTTTTTCTACTTAAAAACCAAGAAATGATGAGTCATAAACCTCTTTCATGAATGACGGCCGCCATGGCCCACGCACAATGGTCCAACATCAGGACTACCCAATAGATAGATAGATAGAAACCTCTTTCATCAACATTTTTTACAATGAAGCAACAACCCTGAGTTCATGTTGTTATTGTTCTGGTTGTTGCCACGGTGTCCTGTCATTGACAAAAAAAAATCAAAACGTTAGGTTTACGCTTGGTTAAATAACTCATTTGACAAATAATTGAAAGACAACATTTCATTACATTTGACATAACATTTGACAAAGTACCTACTTAATCTTTTTATAATCATGTAATTTATTGGTAAAACAACTCAAAACATAAATAACGTTTGACAAAATAGGAGCTAGATAGAGAGGGATGTAATGTATGGCGGGAGTTAGAGTGAGCGAGCGAGCTTAGCTCGCGTCATACCATTCATGTACTTACCTAGTTTGTTTCTTTAAACCCTGCTCCCCTACTATGACGTGCTAATGCCATCCAATTCCGACGATGTAAAAGGGATAGTGCTATACGCTATGTATAGCTCCGTCTCTCTCTTGGAGCGGAATCTCGATCGTAAAAACGATCATTTGTAAAATTTATTCATATTGATGAGCATGATTAATTGATTAGGTACCCCTTTTCAGATTTCGCATTATTGATTGCTGTTACATCCTGTATAATTAACTAAATTTATTTTTTATCCTTACAGGTACTAATAGCGGGCGCAATAAAATACAACCGCATTCGTCGTACTCGGGACTTCGACGGCAAAACCCGAGATGTTCCGGACTTGACCGAAGTCGCCCGAACCATGATCAAAGCGTTCCGGACCGGAGAACTCGGGAAGATACTACTGGATATAGATTTACTTGATGAGAGGAATGTTGAAGTTGATAGATCTTTAGCGTGATAAACAGGCTGATTCTAACTTTGACGTTAATAAAGTTCGCTTTCGTTGAGCAGTACCCCACCCCTCAAACCCGCTGTCACATGAATTTGTTACCTACTGTGCAGCGACTCGTGCATGTTCCGAAACGCCATTAAGTAGGTTTAATTCTACCTGAAGATCTATGGATGTATTGTAGCGGTACATCATCATGCACAGCCCGACTTTGTCCACAGCTGGACTTAATTGTCTTTGTTTTTGTGGCCAATCTCCATGCACCTGTGCCAGCGTCATCCATTCATATCATCTCGCTGGACGCCTAACACTTCTTCCTATCCACAGACGCCACTTCTCCCTAACTCCGTGATCAGTTTCATATGTTTAGTCTCAAATAATATCTCATCCCCGACTTCTGAAATAAGAATCTGAAATTGAGTAAAAACTAGCTTGAAATCATGTCAAACTTGTTTGACACGTTAAACTCCTATTTCTCAATTCAGAAACCGGTCTTCAAAATCTATTACTTAGAACTAATTATTCTCGCCTTCTTTAAAGAAGAATTTTCAGATGTTTAAGAACTGAATTGTATTAGTGAAGTGTAAATATTTGTACAGTTAGTTATAGTCGCAATTATAAAATTTAAACCTTATTGTTTTATTTGTTATTGTTATTTGGAAGATAATAATATAGGTGGGTACGTCTAAAATTAATATACCTACATTAATTATATATGCTACCGTATATTATTGCCAACACCGTAAGATTGTAATATATCTTGATTATGTCCGTGACCACGGACGCCAATCGCTTCCATATTTAGTCAATAATTAGTACTCAATTGGTACCAATTAGTACTCGAACAACAAAATTGGTACCTTAGCAGTTTTCGAGAAAATCGACTTTGAAGGTGGTCCGGCGGTAGTCACGATCCCTTCTGCAGGACCACCATGAGCGCCGAAAAAGGGGGCATTCTACAGCTATTCTAAGTATAAAAATAATTAGTACTCATAAATGTGATTCATTTCGCAAAAAAAAACAGAACTGAAACATTTGTATTTACCAAGAAATCAACGATGATAACTTCGTGCGCTCGTTCAGCAGGACCACAAATTTGAATGTTAGTTCCAAGTTTCAGGAACTTGTCGCTTTCCTCACACCTACATAGAAAATTAGTACCCTGGAAGATAAAATTAGTACCCAAAATCAAAATGCGTACTCCAGTAGTTTACGAGAAATACCATGCCATTGGTGGCGTGGCGGTAGTCACGGTGTTAAATTTTCATTTCAAGATTTCCCTATTAAAAACTCTGTGATTTCTTCCCAAATTGATACAAAAATTAGTACCCGTAAAGAAGTTATAGTGACCCAAAATTCAGATACCCAAGTGTACCCAAATTAGCTTTCATTACTTTTCCATACTAAATCTCCGCGTAGACCCGACCAAATTAAGTTGTCATTGTCAATGGTATTGAGCTGATAAGAGATGTACAACACAGAAGGTACAATACAGAAAAATAATATTTGAGTACCATTAACCTGCCCACGTCATTAACTGAGTTATCACAGTCCATGGGTAACGACCATAAATTTATGTGCTCGAGTGTACAATTCTTATCAGCTCAATACCAGACCACCTTCAAAGTCGATTTTCTCGAAAATTGCTAAGGTATCAATTTTGTTGTTCAAGTACTAATTGGTACCAATTGAGTACTAAGTAATTATTGACCAAATATGGAAGCGATTGGCGTTCGTGGTTCACGGACATATCTTGATTAAACTCTCGACCAGATCATTTTAAATGCAATAAAATCCATACGAATTCAATAGTTCACGATATATTTGTGTCTTCAATCTATGCCGCGCTATGAAACTTACGGTGATTGTAAAAATCCGGTGACATACTAACATACCACAAATACTTATTAGAAATTTCGCGAAAACCCTGTGACAAATATCTGGGTAGAACAATATACGGCAAAGTACCTACTCACTAATTAAAATCAGAGCAACATGAGTTGGCATTCTATTATTTATTATGCCCATAAACTTAACATTCAACCTCCATTCATAAAACTACGCGCTAATTTAAAATTCAAAGATACAACGTCACTGTCAAAACGACAGTAAATAAAAAAATAGTGAAGCAAAATTGAACTCTAATTATTACAAAAATTAAATAAATAAATATAATATTAAAAATATATACCTCCAGACAAACTCAAAACGAACAAAATTTTACTAACGTAGAAAATAATGGTAAGCCAGTATTATAAGTAGCAGGGGTGAGCAAGACTCATCAAAATAAGAATGGATCCCTTCCAATACATACAGACCTTTATGAGCTCGATACAGGAGTACAGATGGCTCATCGACATAGCTAACGATTGCTATCCTATCGCTCTAATGGCGAAAATCCACACAGCGTGAGAAACATGGATTCTAAACAATGAAAGCTCCCGTTAAAAGTGAAGTTCCAAAGGGCAGACTTACGAAGTCAAATTCTTTATCGGTTAAATCGGGACTAACACTGAAGAAAAAACGATCGACGCCATCGTTTACCGCGTCGATCGATGCAAACAGATCTGATGACGTCACGAAGGCGACCTTGGACACGTTGAGCATGATCAGCACTCCCTGGAGTACTGAAAGTGGGTTTACAAACAGCCTGTACATATCCCAGTCGTTGTTGTCCTGGATAACGGAACCCGAGTCTTTCTTCAGTTCGACGAGTGTCGACCCGTTGACTACTACTGCTTCCAGCGACCTGCCGTCCCCAGCTCTAAGCAAGGGTACAATAACATTGTTTGTAGCCCCCACACCGTGTCACAGTCACCATCTGTTCCTGCCTGTAATGAAGACTCCGTCTCCCGCTACCTTGGACTCATGGACTGTGGAGACGTTCACTAGTGCGGGGCTGCTGTCCCCGACGTCTCGTGTCATCAGTGTGGGGCGCGCGTGGAGCCCCGTCAGTAGTGACACGGACTTCTACCCTTGCAGTTCAGACACCCTCACGTCTAGGAAGGGAAGCAGGGTCAGCGTATCACCTTCAATTATCTCATCAAAAAAGCACTACTTTCCTCTAAACTATATAAATCAGGTCACATTGGCCGAGGACCACCCCGGCCTAGAGTGGAACTTTGCCAAACAACATAGTGTTCCTATGGTCATTCAATCCCTATTTAAGCGTCACCGGGGTATAAAAAAATTGTAAAAACGATTAAAAATTTATTACCAACAAAATATATTTTGTTTTACATTTATTTATTTAAAATGAGGTATTAGTTGTATCCACGTAGATATATAATTGAATTTACTTTTAAAGTATAAAGCACATGGTTTACCTACTTAATATTAATAGCATTACATCACATCATATCGAGACTATAGAGAGAATTGTATTTATTATGTAGGTACCCAGTCTAGTCAGTAGATAAAATATAATGCAAAAACGTCACAAAATGGATATGAAATGTTGAAAATAGAATTACGGTGGTGCAACAATCAATATTCATACAAAATAATTATTTTCTATGTACCTACAATGACGTCACGCATTTACCACGTACTTAAATAAATTTAAATAAAACAAAAACATGATTGCGTACACTCTACAACAATGTATTTTTGAATAGTCATCCAGTACTTTTTTTTTTATACATATTAATCCAAGCTCTTTGATTTTAAAGAACTATAGAAATACTGTTAGGATATTTATACAACTTATAACACCACTAGATATTATTCTAATTATATAAAATACATTGCAGTAAGTATATTACATACCGGACTAAGAATAATAATATAAAGAAGGTATAATTATATACAGTAATCTTCTACATTATCTGTTGAAATCAAGCCACTGTGCCTCTGTTTATAGTAATAAAATGATTATGCGATAGGTATTCACAGATAAAGTTTACATATTTTGATACAATGAAAAATATAACGCATAAGTATCCTTATATCCTTTTGACCGGCTCGGTCGGCTATAGCCGACAAATGAAAAAGTGCCCAACACGCCACCGTGGGCTAAGACCGACAAAAAAAAACGGCGAATTTGAGGTTTGGCTTCGGAGGCACACCGATGCTTTTATGCTCTGTCGTTCAAAAGGTTAATAAAAATATCTTTATTAACATACATTCTAAAAAATCTGGAACCATTTTGGCCCGCTGAATATATAGTTTATATGTGTAAAGTGAAAACGACGACTAAAGTTAACGGGACAAAATCACGGGAAGTTGTTTTGTGTTCTGTTAAGTTTCGCCAGCTAATTTAAACTGACAAAAAATAGGTCAGGTATACTAAGAAAATGTTTTTTAATTATGGTAATACTAATAATAAACAAAACAAGTTTGAATAACAGTCCTAGATGTTCAAGGACAATACACTTGATACAAAATAAACAACCAAGTCTGATTTTAATTACAGTTAACGAGTCTCGGAGGTTATTTCAGTTCTAACCACCAATCAAACCAGTTTTTTATGACATTCCGTTAATGTAATCTTACAGTCTGGCACGTTATTTACTTACCTATATGTTACCTACATGTTTTCTCGCCTCGTCGGCGGTGGGACAGTGCCTTAAACTTCAACTCCCTGTGATTTTTTCCGCGGTAAAGGCACTTGATTTTATAGCCCTGCCGTTTAACTGAAACGGTCCCGAAGGTGGCTGTGAGGTGCGGGAGGGGTAACTTTAGAAGGAAACTTCCCAGCTCCACTCGACTCAAATCATTCGCTATGACGACGAAAAAAATAAATTAAAGGCGTTAATGTCAAATAAATAAGCTATTCATATCTATTTGGTTGAGGGAGGCTGAGTCAAGGGGGTGAACTGAGTGGAGGAAACGATATATAGAATGGGTGTTAACCCCTTCCCGCACCGCACAGGTACCTCAGGCACCGTCGCAGATTAGTTATAGGTCTGTAGACGACATTTTAAACGAAACATGATATTTTGCATACCGGACACACAACTAAAAATCGCTTTAGAAACTGAACATGGCACTTACAAAATAACCATTCCTAGTCCGGTTCCTAACTCCGTTAAAATCTACTTATTAGCAATGCCGATGTCTTGCTTGTAGTACTTGGGCTCGGTCAGGCAATCCACTAGGAAGGTGCCAAGGTCCCACTTCGAGATGGTATGTCCAGGGAATTTGGTGCAGTTCTCGGTGATTGTATACTCGCGGCTTGGAGTATCTGGAAAGTGGAAAGGTACTTGTTTGAATGAGGGTTTCCGGGAAAATTAACGCCACCGAAATTAACGTAAACATGACGTTGATGTCAATTTGACAAATGTCAGAAAACATTAGCGTTTTGACAGGTGCCTGGACCTGATGCCTCAGTGTTCCACCTGGTGCTCGTCATTTCAAGAAACCCTCATTAAGGTCAAGGCCTGCGTGTCTTTTTATTTTGTGTCAAGTCTGCCACATCACTGCAAATCCTGAAAGCTGCAATCAACAGTGGCGACCACAAGTCCACCACCATCTATGACCTAGACTAGAGTCAAGAGCAAACACATATTAAATAAAAAAAATAAATAAAAAAAAAAAGTAGAGTGCCGAGGTAATGAAGCTCGACGAGTCCAGGAGAAACGATTCTAGCGTCTTGGATTTCTGATATTAACCAGAAAATAACTACGGAGAAGTGAAAAGACTAGAATGAAGAAGTTCATTAGTAAGAAATAAATCTTACCATCAATCCTAGGCGGGAACACTGAAATCCAATCCAGGGGGCTCTCCTTCACAGCATCCCACATCCTCTTATGATCTTTCGTAATATCAACGAAAATCTTAGGCACCTTATCCGGCTCGAAAAGCAAGAAGGCGGAGAGACAGACAGACACTGGCTTGACATTCTTAGCCCTCATTGCTTCTAGAATGTTCTTCGTCCCTTCAGACATATCAGAAGTGGGAGCTAAGCTGCTGGGGCCTGCGTGTCCCGTGCCCAGAGCAACGACGACTCCGTTCATGCCATCAATGGCGTCTGCTACAGAGTCAGGCTCTAGAACGTTTCCCTGAAAGGCTTCCACCTTGTTCTTATACTCGTCGGGGATCTTTATTGGGTCCCGGACGAAGGCGCGTACTGAGTAACCTGTTTGGGCAAAATTTTAATTAATACAAGTGAAGGGAGGTCACAACCAGAGCTTTTATTCAACTTCCAGTGTTTATTTACTGTGTTCTGGTCAAATCTTGCAAGCTGAACTAGTAACACTTCCTATTATCCAACAGCAGTGCGATTCTGTAATCAACTCACCGAGTAGACTAAGGTGAAGTGAATAGTCGTCGTCCATACAAACAAGACGGAATGGCAGTTCATTTCATGTTCACTCTACCTAAGTCAACATGGTGATTTATTGACAGAATAAACCAGCAGATAAAGTAGTAAAATTTTATTTTGGTTTCGTTCCGATGACAATTCAGACGAAGCATTCCTCAAAGTTCAACAGTACAGACACGACATTTTATTCTTAAAACTATGGCCTGATTCTCCATCTAGGTTTGGCTCCAGACGAAGCAACACCTCAAAGATCAACAGTAAGGGCAAGATTTGTTTTTTCTTTTAGTATTGATTTATTGCGTCTTATGACTCCCTAAAGGATTGCTAACGAATTAAAAGTCACCTGGCATATTTAATAGGTAGCTGTCTATTTAAATAGGTATTGGATTAACCCGCGCATACGAACATAAAATAAATATCATATTTTATAAACCCGTGAAGATAAGTATTACGCAGTTGAGCAGGTGTAAATTGTGGCAGAATGATTTGCTTATATTATTGAAGAGTCATGCGTTCAGGCAGTTTTTACTGGACTATTTTTATACGACCTAGAAATTAGGTATTCGGGGTTTAACGAACGATACTAATAGCTGTAGACTTGTATTGCTAAATTTTGGGCTGATTCAATTTAAATATTCATTAGTTAGTACAGTCATTTGGCCCGAAATAAAGAGAGTATCTGAAAAGTTTACCGGGAGTTTTAAAAATCGGTAATTATATACATTTCGATGTGCTCTTAGGCACTATTTCCAATATGGCGGCGAGAGCGGCAAAGATACGAGGGAACGACAAAGTTGAAATTCGGAAAAATAGACATCTATAAAATTACCAATTTTCAAAACTCCCGGAAAACCTTCCAGGTAAATCTAACAAATAATTATATTAAATTCATTGACACTCAACTCAACTTCAACGAGTCGATCATCGCGGTTAAGCGGCGCCAGCCGAGGTCAGTCTGTGGATAAGTGACCATTCTCTGTGCCTCGGAAAGCAAGCCGTTGGACCCGGCTGTCATTTGAAGATATTTGTTGGTGATAGTTAGAAGATGCGGAATTATTCGAAAGAGTAACCTCGGCTCTAGAACGCAAAGGGCATTTGGAGGAACACGAGTCGATTTTAGTCGTCCGACACTCCCTTCCGCTCCACCCAGAGCTTCATCATCATCAGCCGAGAGACGTCCCCTGCTGGACATAGGCCTCCCTCAAGAGGAGGGGTTTTGCCATAATCGCCACGCTTGGCAGGCGGGTCGGCGATCGCAGTGTAGCTGTTGCAATGCACAGAGAATGCTGCTGCCCATTCTCTGGTGAGTCCCTTAGTCGCCTCCTACGGCACTCACGGGAAGTTATGGGATGGTGCTGTTCTTTTGCGTCCGACACCATACAGAACTCGCCCAGGAGCGGGCGGAGTCATTTGATGATAACCCATCCAAAAAAAAGGGATAGTCAGAAGCCAGAGAATATCTTGTTACCCAGGTAATGGGTTACCCCCTACAACCTTTGGATCTACTGAACCGATTTTGAAAAAACTTTTTGTATATGATAGCCACATTCATGAGGAATGCTATAAGCTATACAGGAACGGGAAAAAACGGGATATGCGCGTACGAAGTCGCGGTTCAACAGCTAGTGCTTCATAAAGATAATCTTATCATTAGATAACAGCAAGCCAGATATTTTGTCGATGGCATCCATGGTAACAAAATTGGTAGTCTGTACCAAAAATCGGTTATCACTTCATATCATACCCAAACAAAATGTTTCGATGCTATCTATACATGCGTACAAATAAATAAAATTGAAATGTATGCTTGTTTTGCCAAAGTTACAGCTTTTTACTAAACGCGGTTTTTACTCCGTTGTGAACCAGGGATAGGACAGGCTATGCGTCTTGTATAGCTGCTAATACGAATATGCCACCTTAAAACTGTATTTATCCACCTAGAGTTAGATAAAACATTTGAAAGGTTTTTCCAAGTGACTCAGCTTTTGATGCGCACAAGCGCCTAATCCTTCCACGTTTTTATGTCACGGGAGATCTTATCGCTATTCGTGTGTGAACGATAACAAATAAACTATGTCATGCCAAGTTGCCAATTGTCTGCAAGATGTTTTAAGAAGTAGAAGTAGTAAAATGTGGCTTAGGTAATGTATATCATGGGGAAGCGACCTGTCGCTACCGACCGTGGTTCATTCTATGGCCGGCAGTCCTGAGGGACGATGTTCTCTTTCTGCGGGAATGATACCTTGCTGAAGGAGGCTACGGAAAGGAATAGGGAGAATTTCAGTGCTATCCCGTCCGGCACCAGGCCTACCAAGCGCCGGCGAAGGGCGGATAATGCCCTTTCCAGACCGATAGGGACCTTTGTGTTTGTGTACAAAATGTTCGACGTCTGGAATCATCATAATACCAGCCGAAAAACGTCCACTGCTGGACATACGCCTCCCCCAAAGGGGGGGGGGGGGGG
>NDFZ01005069.1:100089-230786 GCA_002192655.3 Mamestra configurata | reverse complement strand
CCCCCCCAGGGGGGGGGGGGGGAGGTTGCCATAATCGCTACGCTTGGCAAGCGGGTTGGCGATCGCAGTGTAGCTGTTGTTGTACGGAGAATGCTGCTGCCCATTCTCTGGTGACGTCTGGAATGATCTCATTTTATTTAGGTAAGTTTTTGGCTACCTACTCAACTTGACCCAAACAAGTAAAACAATAGAACACCGTCAACATTTATATAATGTTAATCTAAAACTGACAAAAATGTGTGATTTAAAGTTCATTATTTACATTAATTAGATGGCTTTTCAATTCAATCTATTAATTATAACCTTTTGAACGCCATTGTCACGTACAGCCCTACTATGACGTGCTAATGCCATCCAATTCCGATGATGTAAACGGGATAGTGCTATTCGCATATAGCGTATAGCTCCGTCTCCTACTTAGAGCGGAATCATGGTCGTTTTTTGACTTCATAGAATTCTGTACGTCAGACGTCACAAATATGTGACAAAAAGTACGGCGAGTTTGTGGCTTGGCGTCGGGGGCACGCCGATGTGTTTATGTTCCGGCGTTCAAAACTTTTAAGCGTATTAATGATGTTTTTTGGCCCACTAATAACTTCCTGTGCTTCTGTGCATTGCAACAGCTACACTGCGATCACCAACCCACCTGCCAAGCGTGGTGATTATGGCAACCCCCTCCCCCCCCTTGGGGCCTATGTCCAGCAGTGGACGTCTTTCGGCTGAAGTGATGATGATGATGATGAATAATAAATTAAATTCCAAGATTATTTTCATGTAAGTAGGTTGCAGAAAGTAATGTTGGTACCTACTCCACCTCGACCGTTACCGATTTGCGTAAAATTGTGACAAACAACGCGAGCAAGACGAGCCAAGCCAGCGGATGGCGAGCGAACACCACACCGATCTAGTAATAATAGTTTTTTTTATGGATGGGAAATCATCAAATGACTCTTCCGCTTTCAGCGGGAGTGTCTTACTGACCCGTGAAAACCCACCCGTGTTCCTTCAAATGCCCTTTGCGTTTCAGGGCCGCGGTGACTTTTTTGGAAATCTATCTGATGGAAAAAAATACCCTATTAAATCACAATGGGCTTCATTTGGGGTTCGGTAAAATATACAGTGATTTTGTTCAAGTTCCTGAACGAATTACCTAATGTCATAAAATGCTTTTCATATAGTTCTTTACGAAAAGCATTTTACGATTTACGATTTTTGCTACATTGTTAAAATCTTAAAAACAATCAACGTTGTAAGATGGAACAATGGAGTTGACTTGACTTGGGGTTGTCAGAACTGCAAGTTGTTTTGCTTATATGTACCTACGAGTATGTACTCAACAAATTCACATCAAATTGTACGCCTCTTGGCATCACATAGATTTTTTTAACATTTTCAAGATAATTTAATTTTATTGTTCTGTGTTTTAAATTGCGTAATTGGCTTCTGCCATGTGGTTGGTTTGGTTTAAATTAAAATTATATTATATATATTATATTATATTATTATATATATTATATTATTAATATTATAAAATGCGAATTTGAGTTTGTTTGTTTGCTACCAACATTTGCCCAGTGACTCTTTGTGGACATAGAAACGTCTATTTCTAAACTTTGTATGTGACCTTGTATCTCATACGACACATAGGTACCGATTGCGATAGGCAAATTCTTTGTATGTGTTTTTAATAAATCACTTATAAATAGTCTGTTATGTATTACTTATTAGGTTTAGTTGTAATACCATAATAACTTGAGTAAAATTATTCCGAAAACTATATATTTGCTATTATATTTAAAATGCTATTTAACAGGATCATCCATAAAACAATTTAACCATATACTAAGATAAGTGGATTCTAAATTTAAATTCTTTTAAAAACAGAAAAGAATCTGCTAATCAGCAGTTGTTTAATTAAGCTTATAATTTATTTTTGCTAACTGCCTTTAGTTAGTAGTTTAGTAATAGCATTATGTGGTCATTAGCAATGCAAATTAATTATAATAATTACTATTCAATCATATTTTAAATTATGCACTTTTCACGGTGCAAATACCTAAATACTTATGGAAAATTTTGATTCCTATCAAGTACCTACCTACTTAATAAACTGAGATCCCAGAGCTTATTTTTTTGGACGATGACCAATCCCAGTTCAGCACACTAAGGCTGGTAACTGCTTAACCGGACTATCCTGTGGTGGCCTCATTTAAGAAATTTAAGGCCCCCAGCCAGGGCTCACAAACTAAGCTAAATTAAACTAAATGACCGCTTGCTAGGGCATCCACTGTGGGATACGGACCTCGGCTTAGCGGAGTCATTTTGGGAAGACAGCAAGGGACAGGCTGGGTCATAACATTATTATTTGGGGATTTTAAAGCTACTGGCTCAGCGACGCGGGCTGTCTCCGTACTCAAAGGTTGGGGAGGACAAAATATGTGGGATAGACTAGTGTTAGTATGCACTTTTAACATAGTCATTGGGCCGAAAGCCGGTATGTTAAAAGTATGTATTAACACTACTCTATCCCACACATTCTGGTTTTGGTACCCAAGAGAAAGTAAAAGAAGTAGAGGGAGACAGTTTAAGCAATGGGAAGACGACTTTAAGAAGGTAGAAGATCCAAAATGGATCAAGGTCTCAAGTGGAGAACCTTAGAGGAGGCCTTTGTCCAAAGACAAGCTGGATTGAGGGAAGGATGGCCAGGTGATGAGAAAGGATAATAGATTAATAATAGGTTTTATCAATTTAAAATTAAGTTAATAATTGTAAATAGTTTCTTTCCATACCAGCAATAAAGGCTTATTTTATTTTTATTATTTTATTTATCCCATACATTTTGATAGTGAGAAAATAAGTACTTATGGCAGCTCTGGTATCTTAGCTAAAGAGAATGGCCCATGACTGGAGGGAGTTTGAGAATCTTCTCAAACTGGGGGTGGATGTTGCAACTCACTTAAAGAATGCACCATCAACTGATGGTGTATGGAACACTTCTATATTTTATGACTTATTTTTAAAACTAAACCATCCTGTTATTTCAAAGGTTTTCTTAATTTTAGTTCTTTGGTTAGTTAATCATAATTTTTTTGTAGATTGTAAACCAACTTTATTTGTAGATTTATGTTAAAAAAGCCTAGGTTAAAAACAATAAAATATGAAAGCTAGAACTTACCTTTTTTCAAGGCGGCGGCGATGGCGCAAAGGCCAGTCATGCCGGTGGAGCCAAAGATCACAATTTTCATTTTCTGCAAACGGAAAACAAAAATAAAGTACTAGCACTTTACTTGCAAACAAACCTACTAAACCGGTAAAACGAGTTTATCTCAGTACTAGATATAATTCCCTTCAATATCTTATTGGAATTAGTTATAGAGTCACATGTTCACAGAAAAATACACTTTTTATCAGTCAAAAGCAATCATATTGTTAGATAAATATTTTGTTACGCTCTCTTCAGATAATTTTAGGCGTAGTCTTATCCAAAACAAGGGACTTATCTCATAAAAATCAATTGCAATCGACGTTACTAAGAACTTACCGATGTGAGCTCTTGTTACAAAATGTGACTACAGTAATGTGTTTTCATAATGAAATTGACAGTTCAACTGACATAAGATACGAAGAGAGGCAATTTATAATGCCGCCAAATATTTTGGTAAGATAATTACAGTGAACTGTTTAACTAGGTATCTATATTGTGTACCGGTGCGTAGCGTGATGTAAGTTTAACTTGCCAAGTTGTGATGTGACAGCAACTTTTTAAGCAACCGACTAAATTACAAAAACAGAAATTGTCACGTCATCTATACTTTTATATCAGTTAAAATGTCTTGCTGTCTCTTTCACTGCCCAAGATTTAGAGAAAGACCAAAGATGACGAGACGTTGTCAGTTTTGTCTGTATATAAGATTTAAATTTTGCCGTGTTGTAATTTGCTGCAGTTATTTCATCAGTGGGGATGTCTGACCACTGTCACGTTCGTCGTATCTTCTTATGTCAAATTCTGTGATGTCATGCTGACATTAGGATGTATTTAACTAAAATAGTAGATTTTTATCTTAGATTGAGATTAGAAAGGGCTCACTCAAGATGCTGACTCATCCTAGCAGCATTCATGACTCAACACATACTGGTTTGTGGCAATGGAGTTGTATGTACAGACCCCAGCACATCAAGCTACCCGAAACTGTAAAATTTTCCCAATCAACCTTGAACCTAATGCCACAGCGATAAAGTTGAAAATCTATTACAGAAATTTGACAGATTGTTGTAGCTTGATGTGCTGGCGTCTGTACAAACGATATAGATTTTACTTTAGCATTGCGTTAAGAATAATCGTGTGTGGCGCTATGGAGGACGGTTTTTGCTGTGCTTGCTTTACTGCTTTCCTAGAAGTTGACTTTTTCTCGAGAATCATGAGCGTCATGTGATTATCAAGATGTAGCATGGAAAATTTGGGAAGTAATAACTAATAACACATGGCAAAATACAGGAGAGATAGCGATGGGCGTTGAATGAACGAACTAGTTAAATCGACCGTCGACGTTCAATGAACGATTCGACGGTTCACCGATAATCAACGGACTAGTTGAATTCGTAGACGGCTAAACTGAGACTCCACTACGTTCATGTCGTCTTTTAACGCGACGACCGACGCGAGAACTTAGTCGGGTAATACAAGTTCATTCGTCCGAAAAAATAACACCAACGGACGAATATCGAGCAAATTAATTTGACCTCTAACTTAATCACGCAGAGTTGATATTTCTATGGGCCGAATGCCATTTTGGAGTAAAAATTTATTGTGTTCTAAGAAGAAAAGGATGCCAATATGGTGTTTCACGTGTAAGTGTAATAAGTTCAAATATTAATAGTAAAATTATTTTTAACTTATTTACATACATGGTATGTTTAATATTCTGAGGTACTAATCCATTAAAATTTTGTATTAAAAAAATAACAAGACTACGCTCGCTATTCTAGTCTACCGACAAACTATGCTGAAATTTCGACCCATAGACGTTAGACGTCGCGCGTCGCGTCGTTGCAAAATTTATAAAGAACGTCTACTTAACAAAGTTTACGTCATGAACTAGTCGACAAATTCAACTAGTTGATCGACTCGTCGATGAACGGAAATGGACGGTCTAGTTTCGTTGACGACCCATCTCTAAGGAGAGAGCTAATCTTTAACAAAATACTTTTTTAAATAAAATAAAATGTCATTGTCCTAATTATCAACTGTTTTTTTTTTTAAATCTATGATGCAGTTTTAGTTTTCATCAACATCGGGCCCGAGGATCTATAACTGCATCATTGTATTTTTGAAAAAAATTGTTTAGGTAGGTAGGTAAAGTCAGAAATAAAAATAAAAAATTGGTAAAAATGAGGGCATTCCTTTAGTTTACCATGTGTTATCAAAATTGGGCTCGAGACTCCTTTCAGCGTTTTTTGATATTTCTCATAGTTTCAGATTTGGCCATCCACGCATTCTAAAAATTGACCCTCCCTTCCCTTTCATCTCTACGAATGCAAACGATAAGCATAAAATGAGCGATATGTTTCANTAGAAATATCTTGATAAAAATGGATTTTTACCTTGAAGTGCGTGGGAGCTGACAGACGGTTCGCCATTTTGATCACCACTGACAGAGCGTAAGTGAGATAGATATAGTTTTCTCTTTTTAGGGTTCAAGAACGTTCGGAAACTATGTTTGCATGAAAAAATTAAACAATTCGTTACTAAAATTTGGCACAAAAAAAATCTGAACGTGATGTGCATTAAAGTTCACTATGCCAAGTATAGGGTTAAATAAAGACAGTCCTGTCTTCATTTAAAAATCAACTTCAGTCGGCAAAAACGGATCACTTTGTTGTCCGTCAGTCTGTCTGTTCATCTGTCCGTCTGTCAATCAAGCTGAAATTTAATATCAAATACTCAGGTATGCTACTCTTTAGAACAGAGAAAAGAACAAACTTCTAAGTCATCGGACGCAACGCAACAACGGAGCATAAACGGCCTTATCTTTAGATTGCGTTATCTAAAGATAAGGCCGTTTATGCTCCGTATATGGCACATTTTTTGACGCTCGCAAGGGAATCAAAACCTATAGGGTACTTCCCGTTGAGCTGGAGTCATGAAATTTGGCAAGATGATTGATCTTACAGTATAGGTACAAGAAAAAGTCTGAAAATTGGGAATATGTAGGTTTATCAGATAAAAATTATTGTTCAATTTGTTACAATTCTTCAAACGAAAATATAGGTTTGTAATCGCAATTACAAACCTATATTTTCGGTTGAAGAATTGACCGTCCGTGACGAACAACATTGATGTATTTAATAAATACATAGGTACAGTGTTGTTCGTCACGTAAATGAATGTTTAGTAAATTTAATCCTATTTTGTATAATTTTCATGTTTTTTTGTTTTGTTACCTTGTTATTTATTTATTAGTTTCTAGCTTTTCCCCGCGACTTCGTACGCGCATATCCCGTTTTTCCCCGTTCCCGTAGGAATTTCCCGTTCTCGTAAGTTTTAGGGTATGAACAAACTTCCATAACGGGGAACTAGAGCACACATTGGTGTGCTCTAGTTCCCATAACTATCATCGGTAACGTTTGTCGAAAATCTCCAGCAAACATGACAGTGATTTCACCCATGATTTTATTACAGCTTCTAATATCCCTAAGAGTCCTTTCTAGAGCCTCTACATGAGCTCTATGAATCATGGTGCATTCATCCCATATTATTAAAGTGACATCTTGCAAAACTATCCCAAGAGCCATTTTTAATAGAGCATACAACAGTTAGAGGCAGTTTAAAAGTTGAATGAGCTGTGCGTCCATCTGCTAATAGAGGCGCAGCGATACCCGACGACGCGAATGAAAGTCTTGCCGGTTTCACCCAGAGCATCCAAAAAAAAACATCTTTCCTTCGTTAAAACGAACACTATTAAAAACACAATTGTACGCCATAAGCTGGTCATTAACTAATTTGGGTTCACAGTAATATATTCACTTAATTTATTTAAATCATACGGCTTCTGCAAAGCTTCTTCTCATGGATCCAAATTATTACTTGAATTATTCCTATTCGATGCTGGAAGCTCAAAATCAGTTAAAGATTTATTAATTTCGAACAAATTATAGTTTATAGTAAGTCAACAACAACAGTCGAACATATTAAAGGTGTAGTGAGTCAATCAAGCATTAGGTTCAAGGTTGATTGGGAATTTATGACAGTTTCGGGTAGCTTGATGTGCTGGCGTCTGCACTCATTACATTACAAATATGTTTTTTTTTTTTAATTTTCGGATACTGTAGTGGGCTGCAATATTGTTTTCTGCTATACCTTATAATTTTTATTATGTTAAAATTTTAAATTGTAGCTGTTTATTGTCCCTATATAAATAAATAAAATACAATTTATTCTGCCTCTTTAAGAAGCTGTTATTGCATAATTGTTGTGTATTAATTTGACAGTTAGGTCCTGTCAATTTGTATACTATAGCCTATAAAAAGAATATATAATATTATTATAATTATAATTATTATAATTCAGCGGCCAAGTGAAGTGAGCAAGAGGCAATTTTTTAATTTTTTCACATGTAGTAGTTATTCGAAGTCATAAATGGCAACACTTTTCAATTTTCCTAACGTTTAGTTAGTTATACATTTTGATTACTTCTGTGATACCTTTACAAATAAGATTCATAAACACTTTTTCTTTTGCGTATTGTTTGTGTTTATATTTAATGAATAAAAGGTTGTTAAATTTCTAATATTCGATTCTTCTGATTAATTCTGACAGACATAAAAAGAACCAAATGTCAAATAATCACCACTAACAACTAAACGAAGATAACCTATATTTCTCATGCGTAAACAGATGTGGTTTGATTTAAATTGTAATTGTGTTAATAAAAACATTTAATAATTATGGCAGACACAGAGGAATACTTTCCCCGTGGAGGAAAGAAGCCTACAACGACATACTTCAAACAAAGTGCTAACGTAAGTTTAATAAAATTGAAGTAGAACTTTCGTGCAATTAAAAACTCCGGTTAACTTTGGTTTTTTATAGTTTTTAGGCGCTCCTGAGAAAGGAGAAAAGAAAAAAAAGAAGCCGAAGAAGAAGTCCGAAGGGGACGATGGGTACTTATCTGATGAGGGCACGAAAGAGATCGACCAGTCGTTTAAAAACTGTGCTTATGGATTGAGCTATAAGGTTTGTTATTTTAGTGATAACTTCATAAATATGGCCTTAATAATTGAAATAATAATTACAAACTAATCATTTCACATGGCATTACCAGTATATTTATTTTTCTTACGATTTATTGTGCAATTTTTAGTAAACTAGTTTTGTCAGCACTTCAGCAGTTGCACCTGCATATAAGTCATAATATACTCAAAGGGAATTTATTTCGCGGATGAAAAGTGCTCCAAGTCCTAAACATCCCATGAGCCAAGTTTCTGAAAATATAGTTAAGCCGTCAGGGAGTGAGTCACTTCTAAACCTCTGACTTCTAAACATCCAAATGTTTCATATTATTTTTTATATTTCACAGAATGTTTTTAGCTTCAAACTAAGCTTTTGCCTATTTTGTTGTTTATGTCAAGTTTTTAATGTCCAATGACCTTTTCTAGACAGTAAATAATATGTGTATTTTCTACCTAATCATTGTTTTTAGTAAACACATTATTAACATGCATCTTTTTTGAGGATTACACAGTAAGAGAGTAACCCGGAAAGCTACTGTTTTGCCAACAAATGAAAGGTAGTATTGTCATGAGAATGATTACTTTTAACAGTGCAGTAGTGTAATCATCTGCCAAGCCTTATCCCAACTACATTGGGGTCTTCTTCCAGTCAAACCAGATTCGGCTTACTACCAGTATTATATGTGGAGTGGCTGTCTACCAGACCTCCACAACCCATTAACTGGGTAACACGGTTCTGATTTACTGGCTTCTGACAATCCGTAGCAACTGCCTAATATCTACAAATGACACCCAACGTTTTAAAATACTTTCTGAGGAAACTCGGTCTGTTAAGATGGTCACCCATCCACAGACCAACCTTGGCAAGCGTAGCTTAATCTTGAAGTTCGATCCGTGCAGCTGTTATTATTTAGCCATGAGCTCCTTCTTTTAACAGTGTGATAATTCTCAAATAATTTTTCAAATTTGCCATGCATTTAAATCAGGACTTCCATCAAAAGTTTCCAAATTCAAAATAGCTTTTTTTTCTCTTATCCACAGACAGTGAAAGAAGGTCTATTGGTATTGGGCAGAGTGAAGAACCTCTGTGAAACTAAGGTGATTGTCAGCTTGCCGTGTAGATTAATTGGGTCGGTGATGGCCTGTCACATCAGTGAACCATACAACAAGGAGCTTGAAGCTTATGTTAATGATAAGGTTGGTATTCTTCTTAGCATGTTGATGAAAAAATTCATTTAATTCCCACCCAGTATTATATACGGCCATGGCAATGCCGTCCACTGACAGAGCCATTAGGTCCTCACGTGAACAGGTAACAGGGCATGCGGCGCCAGATGAATGGTAATTTATTAATATTAATAATATTTTCTGTTCGCCTCTATCTGTTACGCCGGTTTACTTTTTCTAAACTGTACAACAGATTTTGATGAGGTTTTAGCTGATCGACAGGGCGAGGAAGGTCTGAATTCTGAACCCGTGCAGAGCTGGGGCAAGTTGTTTGTCAAAAGTCAAAAAAAGTCAAAACGTTTATTTCAATTAGGCCATTAAACGGCACTTTTGAACGTCATCGTTTACAGTTCAGTAAAAATAATAGAATTACATTAATAAAGTGACTCTACTGTCCATTCGGAAAGGTAGATTCTTATGGAGAAGAACGGACAAGAAACTCCATAGTTACTCTTTTCAAATAATGATTTACAAAATTTGGTATACAAAAATTAATTTAATATTATGTGAGGACGATGCACCCAGAGTATGCTACTTATAAGAACAAAGTATCACCAGTAGAGGTAAACTTATTCATTTTCTAAAGAAATTTAGGTAAATGGTACTCACATATTTACAAACATTGGAACCATTAATTAAACAGTGTGTGAGTCAACAGAAAAATAGAAACACAAAAAAAGGAACAGTATATCTATAAAGTTAATACATAGATCAACCAGTTGGATTTTGTCTACACCCTTGATTGTCCTATGGAGCAGGACCAGCATGTTTCCAAGCATTCTTATCCTGAATGTAATCTTCTAATTTGTAATATGCTTGTTTACAAAGTGTACTTTTAACATAAGTTTTAAATTTTCCTTCATTTTGTTTTAATATGTCAGAAGGTATCTTATTGTAACATTTAACACAATACCCCATGAAAGAACTGTGGACTTTAGCTAATCTAAAAAATGGTTGATCTAATTTGTCTTTATGTCTTTGTATCACACTTATATTATAAAGGCGAAAGTTTGTGAGTGTGTGTATGTTTGTTACTTCTTCACGCGCAAACGGCTGGACCGATTTAGATGAACTTTGGTGTAGAGATTGTTTGAGTCCCGGGAAAGGGCATAGGATAGTTTTTATCCCGGGAGTATGTTCCCTTGGGATAATTTTCGACGTTAACGCGGAGTATCTGATAAAGTTTAAATATTTGGATGAATTTTTGATATCGCTCTTATAATTTTTTGCGCAGAATTAGTTCGAAAGTGTCACCGTGACCCTGGAACGCAAAGGGCATTAGGACGAACATGGATGGGTTTTAGACAGTAAGAGTCTGACACTCGCACACGCGCACTTATAAAACATCAGGTCAACAACACAACAAACACCATGGTCACTCGTAAAAAAAAAGTGAAGTTATTTTATTAAGAGACCTTTGCGATAGCGTGAAGTTAGCAATTTGTTACCGCACGCTCCTGCAGAAAAGGAATAGCAATATTACACGCTACATAAGTTTCACAGGCGCTTGCGTAAACTTCGCTTAAAATATA
The DNA here is from genome assembly GCA_002192655.3 of Mamestra configurata. Lineage (NCBI taxonomy): Eukaryota > Metazoa > Arthropoda > Insecta > Lepidoptera > Noctuidae > Mamestra > Mamestra configurata. The sequence continues at coordinate 219,798 of NDFZ01005069.1, read as the reverse complement.
TGGGTCAGTTCGTCCCCAACGATGACGAGAGGTAAGTGAAGACTTCAAGGGGAATAAGGCGTGATTTTGTGAAGTTATTGTTATTTAATTTAAAAACGGAACCTTCAAGGTAGCTTGAAAATAGTGGTAATATATTTATTATATACTTTATTGTACACCTCATTACTNACAGACGTGACAATAGTCAACTGTGTTCGCATACGTCAAGGACTGCGTTAATGGGAAAAAGCATTTTCTGTATGGCTCCTAAAATTATAATAAAATACCAGTCATTTAAAGCATTGCCGGTAAATTTATTTAAAAAAAGATTCGAGATTTATAAACGGACAAGTGTTATTATAATATGATATAATAATATATTTTATTAACAAAAGTCATTTTATAGATATTATAAAATGACTTTTGCAATGACACTATTTGATATTTTTATTTTATAAATTCTTAGTTTTTGTGACATTTTATAATTAATTTATTTGACTGACATATCAATGTTGAAACTGACAAATACACGGATTGAAGTGCCATTAGTTATTAAGGTTTATTTTGTAATTTAGTTTTTTTATCTTTTGTAAATTTTATCAAATTTGTACGCCTTAAGGGTGAAACATGTACGGACGGAAGATTAATATTGTGACATCCTGCATGCTAAATTTGCATGTATACGCATGTTTTGACAAATAAAATTATCTTTATCTTTACCGACCTATACTATAAGAAAGAAAGAAAGAAAGAAAGAAAGAAAGAAAGAAAGAAAGAAAGAAAGAAAGAAAGCAAGAAAGAAAGAAAGAAAGAAAACTAGTTTGTTTGGCACACACACAGACACACTTTGTAGATACAAATAAAAGACAGCTTAATTTTAAAACAAAAACANCGTTTGTGCACGCCTCACATCTATGGGTAATGCATTCCACAAACGAGCAGCTTGAATAGTGAAAGATTTGTTAAAGAAGGATGTGGAATGCATACGAATACTTAATTGAAGATTTTCCGATGATCTCAAGGACCTAGAGTGTGTGTCACAGAGAAACTGAAACCGGTCTTTAAGATAAAAAGGAGTAGAAGGAGGAGTTAATATATGTGTAGTAATAGTGGTATTTATGTCCAGGCAATTACTGTCCATTCCTGGTTGCCTGGAAGAGATCGCGGAATGCGATAAGGCCGCCCATTGTACAAGTGTTTTAGTTTGTAGTTTTCTTTTAATGTTATTCTCGGTGTACAATCTATCTATCTATATATATAAAAATTAATTGCTGTTCGTTACTCTCGCTAAAACTCGAGAACGGCTTGACCGAAATGGCTAATTCTTTTTTTGTTTTGGTCGCCAGATTACAGGGAAGGTTTTAAAACAAAAAAAAAGGGAAGTAGGGTAGGTATGTAGGGTAGGTATGTAAGGTAGGTATGTAGGGTAGGTAGAGTAGGGTAGGTAACGGTTGATGGTTGTTGGTGAAGGGAGCGAAGCCGCGGGCACAGCTTGTTAAGTATATAATAAATAAATATGTTACCGCATGTCTTCTGCAGTACGTACATGCATGTAATGAAAGTCGGTCTGGTGTCCGCAACTCCACGTCCCAGCGCGTATTCTGCGTATGGGTGGGTCATTTGATCCACTCGAGCTCCTCCTAGCTGAATGAAGACCAGCACAATCTTGACCATCTCACGGAGGGTACCTGAGTTTCCGAAGTACTTTGCCCTGTATCCAGCGATCACAGGGTAGTTTAGGAGCAGATAACCTGCTGTCTCTTCGATGCAGGCTCCGGGCTCGGCAGAGTGGGTTGTCTGTAACTCCTTTGACGGAGAAGTGCCCTTCTCCTGCAATAAAACGAATAGCAATATAACACGCTAGAAAAGTTTCACAAGCGCTTACCGCGAGCTGCGCTTATACGGTCCCCCAATGCCTTTGTTTAAGGGCAACTATCTCTCATCAACACGAGAGCGTAATAGCTGCCCTTAAACTGTGGGTTCAGGGGACTCCATCCTTCCCCTGAAACCCACTAATTGAAACTAACTGATTTCCAAGAAACAGGTTTTTACCTAGTTTGGAAATCAGGAGTTCATTTAAATTAGAAACCTCTTATATTTTATGTTTTTAGTATTGAAACTGTAGTAGGCTAAGTTCTGTTTCTGTCCAATAAACGTTATTATATGATTATAATTGGAGACGTGACCCGCCCAATTCACTAAATTATCTTTTGTGCGACACTCTATGACGTCGAAAATAAAATATCAATAGCCTAAACCTTCATTTCATTCTGTTTTCAGACGGAAAAAGTGTTAGAGCTGAGTCAGATGTTCCGGCCGGGCCAGTACATCGCGGTCAAAGTGCTGGAGGTCAAGGAACTCAGCCTCATGCTGTCCGTGATGCCACAGCATGTCAACGCGCAGACCACAATCAAGGACTTACAGAAAGGTGTGTATCTTACCTGTTTTTTCGAACGATATGATGACCATATCACAGCCATTCGTTTTGTTAAAAATTAAAATAAATAAATAAAACTGTTATTGTTTGAATGTTCACTCCAGACAAAAAAAAAAATTCTGGGATCCGATTTTTCATCCGGCCGTTAGATACCCTAAAAATCTTACTTACAAAATAAAATAAATGCGAAAGTTTGGACGAGTGGATGGATGTTAGTTACACAATCACGTCGGAACGGCTGAACGGATCTGGATAAAATTTAGCACAGCGATAGATTATGGTCTGGAACAGCACAAAGGCTTTAATTTTTATCCCGGCACTATGTTTCCTTAGGATTTTACCCGACATTCATGCGTGAGAAGCCGCTGGCACTGTTTGCTTTCTAGACTTAGTTGTTCAGGTTGTGCGTTGAAAGTAATTCAAGACAGCGATTTTCGTTCAGGCAGTTTTTAGCTAAAAACAAAGCCTTGTTTGAAAGAGTCACCGCGGCCCTGGAACGCAAAGGGCTTTAGAAGGAACACGGATGGGTTTTAGTCAGCAAGAGTCTGACACGCCCTTCCGCTCCACTAACTTCTTCCTCTGGGTGGACCTGGGAGATTTCCCATCCTTAAAAAAAAAAGGTATAAACTATGTAGGTCACAAACAAGCGAGTTTGCACCGTATTAGGTGACACCTGAATATTCATTACTATTCAAAGAATTCGTTAATATTTTAATCAGAAGTTTGTTGTACTGCCTAGTTATAAGGTGAAGAGCCCACTGACGAGCGTTTTACGTTTTAAAGTCAAAGTCAAAGCATTTATTTCAAATAAACCATTATCAGGTACTTTGGAATTGTCAGAGTCAGTCCGTCAAAAACATGAAGCTATTTGCACGTTCCAAAGCGTAGATCTCTATGGAGAAGAACGTGCAAGAAACTCCACGGACACTCTTTTAAATCATTTTATGTTGTAAACATAAAATGATTTAAAAGAGTGTCCGTGGTTAATGAAAAAATCCTGGTTACATTAACCTTGTTGCTTCTATATATGAGAACAATGTAAAGAAAGAAAAAAAAATAATTAAACACAATATTCTGTTTTAGGTAACCTCATCCAAGCAGCGGTGGCGTCGGTAGAAGACCACGGGTATGTCATGGACATCGGCGTGCCAAACACTACTGCTTTCCTGCCCAAGACGAACACAAACCCAGAGATTGAACTAGGTAAGTGCCTGCGTGCAATGGGTAAGTCAATGGGGTACTCTCCATAGAAAAATAATAATTCTATTTAGTCCATCCGTTACATTTTCTAAAAATATTGGACACGTATTTTTTGCCATTTCAAATCGATAAAGATGAAGTGCATCAAAGTCCAAGAGAAAGGAGCGAGTGACGTCACGTTATAGTAAAAAGTTTTAAAGTGCAAACTTCTTTAAGCGCGTTGAGCACTTTTTGGGTCAACAAAAATCATGGAGCTCGCGTCATCGTCACCGAACGCTTTCCAAATTAAAAAATAATAATCTAATAGCTCGACGATACAATTCACTAGTTACTTAGTTTTCACTTCTATCGGCAGTCCCCATAGACTGACCCGCATGTTTTTTTTTTCAGAAAAATACCATATTGCAATGTACATCTGCAGCATAGTTACGTATTACAAAAATGAATGTAATCGACCGCATACGCTTCCACTTTGACATTGCAACCGTATTCATTGCGTGTTTTATGCTGTCGAGCAGAACATTTTGTAAACATATAAAGCAATGAATCTGGAATTACATTCGATTGTGAATGACATTGCGATTTTATTAGTGACACAGTTAGGGTGCCGCCCCGACCTCGGCCGCTATTTATGCTCTTTCATATAAAAACTGAAAATAATCACACACAAGTTAAATCAAGGGGGAACTATTATATGAATACAATCGCAATCTGTGATTAGTTTATTTTTAGTGATTGTCATTGTTGGGAATGTCTCGGAAACGTGACACTTTGAGGCACTCTATTGCTAACGATTTGTTTGTTTAAGTGTCCATATAATATACCAGTTGATTCGCGGGCTTCGACTTAAAAAAAAACTAAATAGCGGCGGGTGGTTATGCCAGCTCACTTACAAAAATGTATGTAATGTATTTTCCAACGAAATTAAATCATGTTATTTGAAACACAGACGTCGGCATGGTATGCTGGTGCGCCATCAAGTCGCCTCCAGCTCCTGGGGGAGGCGTGGTGACGCTGTCCAACGAGCTGGTGGCGCTGCAGAACTCCTGGCTGCGGCACAAGACCAACGGGCCCATGCTGCCGGGATCCAACCTTGACTTCCTTGTTGACACGGTATTTATAACCAGCTCACTTTGACATGTCGTCGAAAAGTTTATTTTGCGGCCTGGTAGAATCTAGAGCACACCGGTGCATACCGACGCCTCCCGCCACGATATTCCCCAGCGTGCTCTTCGATGTTCCAGAGAAAACTGAGCTGCGATGCTCCGAGGCCGATCTCCGAGCATTGTAACGTGGCGAGTAGGCAATATATACCTTATTTCGATTGGATAACCATTAAATTCAATTGATAAATTAAAAATCCTCTGCCGTCCCGTCCGCCAGTGTGCGCAGGATATGTAGATTGCATTTGTCAGTGTCCGTTGGCGGATAGAGGAATCCTTGATGCTCTCCCCCGCCGTCCGCCAGTGTGCGCAGGCCAGTAGTGGCGAATTAGCCAGAGAGGACTGTACACATATTCAGCTGTTTCTGGTGAGACTGGAAGACGAAATAAACATAGTTGGAAAAAAGCTTGGTAGACGATAACGATTAGAGATCACATTATATGCAACATAATAAGCCCAAAATATATAAGATAAATAGCTAGAATATGCACGAAAATCCATAAAAAGGCCAAATTATGCAACATGAAAGTTTAAAAGCTATTATTACTCAACGATAACAATCGTATTTGCTAAAATAACAATTATGAAATATATTTAACAAAGATATTTACAATTTACCTTTAAAGTTAATGGAAAGGACCGTTTTACGTCCACTAATGTGACTGGGCATGATTTAAATTTGTGTGCCATATTTGGATTTATTGTGCCGGGCGATCGGATGTCTGAATAACAAACGGGATCAAGATCGGAAGTTAATATGTATAGTTAAAAACAATAATGCTAAGATATGCAACTACGGCTGAAAAGGGGTTAAATATGCGAATGCATATGCAATATTTATGCATTTGCATATAATCCGGTCTGTAATAATTATGATAGTGTTGTTTTACCATTGATAGGCCCGCGTTTGACCACTATCTCACCTGATGGTAAGCGATGATGTGGTCGAAGATGGAGCACGCTTGCCTAGAAGTAACCTATTCACTCTTGACTTAAAGACCCCAGGTTGTAGCTCTCAGTAAATATATTCTGGCAGGGAATTCCACTCCTTTTCTGCATGTACAATGAATTTACCAAATACATAGAATGTTTATTTTTTTCCTGCAGCCATTGGACAACGGTATCGAGGGCCACGTGTTCGGAGACACCACCGCCTACGTACAGCGACAACATGCGAACAGCGTGAAGGGGAAGAAGCCTTCTCTCGGCCAGAAGGTAACTATAACGTAACATGTAACATCACGCAATTGGACAACGGTATCGAGGGCCACGTGTTCGGAGACACCACCGCCTACGTACAGCGACAACATGCGGACAGCGTGAAGGGGAAGAAGCCTTCTCTTGGCCAGAAGGTAACTATAACATGTAACATCACGCAATTGGACAACGGTATCGAGGGCCACGTGTTCGGAGACACCACCGCCTACGTACAGCGACAACATGCGGACAGCGTGAAGGGGAAGAAGCCTTCTCTTGGCCAGAAGGTAACTATAACATGTAACATCACGCAATTGGACAACGGTATCGAGGGCCACGTGTTCGGAGACACCACCGCCTACGTACAGCGACAACATGCGGACAGCGTGAAGGGGAAGAAGCCTTCTCTTGGCCAGAAGGTAACTATAACATGTAACATCACGCAATTGGACAACGGTATCGAGGGCCACGTGTTCGGAGACACCACCGCCTACGTACAGCGACAACATGCGGACAGCGTGAAGGGGAAGAAGCCTTCTCTTGGCCAGAAGGTAACTATAACATGTAACATCACGCAATTGGACAACGGTATCGAGGGCCACGTGTTCGGAGACACCACCGCCTACGTACAGCGACAACATGCGGACAGCGTGAAGGGGAAGAAGCCTTCTCTTGGCCAGAAGGTAACTATAACATGTAACATCACGCAATTGGACAACGGTATCGAAGGTCACGTGTTCGAAGACACCACTGCCTACGTACAGCGACAGCATGCAGACAGCGTGAAGGGGAAGAAGCCTTCTCTCGGCCACAAGGTAATATAATAGTCACTCATCCACGGACGCACCTTGGCAAGCGTAGCTTAACCACTAAGTTCGATCCTTGCGGCTTTTATTATTCAGCCAAGAGCTTATTTGTTTAAATTAATTATAGGTTAACAAAATCGGCCTCTTTCCTCAATCATAGGTTCAAATAATAATTGGTAAAAATTAATTAACTACTGTGAATCTAAATAAACGACTCGATGAGGAAAAAAATATTTTTATTTCTGTCTAATCATTGTTTTGATCCTATTAGGTAGGTACTTACCATTTCCATATAAAAATTGTTTTGGTCATTGACATGAACTTACCTTCAAAATACCTGCTATTGTTTAAAGCACACTCATACAGCCTTATTCATAAAAACCGTTGTAACCATTACATAACTAAAATACTGATAAGCAAATTCGCACAGCGCCTCACTTATTCTGACGATCTTGAATATTAATAATATCTATAATAATATAATATCTTGGGATAACTCACACACGGTCATCCGATCCCAAACTAGGAAGAGCCTGTACTATGGCAACCAGACAACTGATAAACATACTTATATATTTCTAAATACATACATATTATACACAAATTACACCCAGACACAGAACAAATGATCATGCTCATCACACAACGATTTGTCCTGGGTGGGAATCGAACCCACGACCTCCGGTTTAGCAATCAGGGTCACTAACCACTCGACCAACAGGCCAATCAATATTGTTTGACATTACCATTAATATGACACGTAACTTAATCTACTTGACATTTTTATTGAAATTAATTGTATTAATTGATTGACGATTGTATTTTAAATTTGTATTTTGTATTTGTCAATTAAACATAATTAAATAAATTTGTACGCCTCTGGGCAAAACATAGAAGATCTATGTACCTATCTGTAACATCTCACACTCTGTTGTAATTTAACCTATGTTTACAAATAAAGCATTCTGATTCTGATTCTGAAAATTCTCCATAGAAAATTTTCAGAATCAGAATGCTTTATTTGTAATAAAGCATTCTGATTCTGATTCTGAAAATTTTCTGTGGAGAATTTGAATTTTTAATATCTTAAACAGTATATTAACTAAGTAATATTTAAAAAGTTTTTATGAACATAGCAATAACACAAATAACTTCATAAGTTGAAATTTAACTAAATGCGAATAGGCTAGTTGAGTCAAATCAATATTGTGTAAAAACATGTTTACTTCATATAGAATTTGGTTTACTTACCTGAACTATTTTATTACATAGATTTTATTACAAGAGGGCTGTAGAAATTTCATTTGAAAAATATTTTTGAAGTGAAAACTTCTTTAGCGGCGTTGTGCACTTTTAGGGATGGATAAAAAATGTTAAACTCGCGTCAGGACACGTGACCCAATCGAAAATTCGTAAGACGGAGGGAAAGTTCTGAAGTGTTAAATTTTTAATTTAATATAAATTGTCATGTTTGTGTACGATAGCGCAATAAATGAATATTGTATTTTACCACATAAATTATAGTAGGTACTTTTATAATTATAATTAATTAAAGCAATTCGTGCGAAATTATTCCCTAACCAGTCCAAAATATCAAAAATACACAACGTTAATGTTCAAGTTCTCACTTCTGCCGGCACTCCCGGAGTGCAACCCGTTGTTTTTTTATTTAATCTGTGACTCGCCTAGGCGATATCAAACATTGCCAAAGGTTTTCTTTGTTGTAACGTTGACAAAAACACTTGTATGTATGTATTTATGTACGTCCTGGAATCTTGCAATCAATATTTCACCCGCTTCCACTGAAGCTATCGAGCTGAAATTTGACGCTTATATTTTGACTACTGATAGGCACGCGTTTGACCAATATCTCACTTTTTTTTTTTTTTTTAAGATGAGTTTGCTCTTGACTCTAGTCTAGGTCATAGATGACAGAGACAAAGTCGACGATAGAGCGAGCTTACCCAGAAGAAGCCTGTTTACTCTAATTTTGAAGAGATTAGGGTTGTATGCGTTCGGAAACACAGACGCAGGCAGAGAGTTCCACTCCTTTGCTGTGCGCATTATAAAAGACGTTTGGAAACGTTTAGTGCGAATTGGTGGAATAGCAACAAGGTAGGGATGTTAACTTGCAGTGCGTCTAGATGTCCGATGGTAGAAGGGTCACTTGATGGTAAGCGTTGATGTGGTCGACGATGGAGCACGCTCGCCTAGAAGTAACCTATCCACTCTTGACGTAAAGACGTAAGACGTAATAGTGTGTAGTTGAAGCTATCAGAAAATAGATATCTCATTCACATGAGAAACGAAATTAGGATGTACTTTTCACCTCTGTCTATAAATTCGGGTAAATCAGGCGTGATTTTATGAGGAAAATCTTAAACAACTTAAACCACAAAACCAGTCATTAAACTAAACAAATTTATCCTCATTCTGGTTTTTGCCTAATCCTACTTAATATTATGAATGTGAAATTTGTGCGGGTGTGCGTATTGATGCATTTTTTCCTCTTTAAAGCAACAACGACTTTTATGTATGGGCTATCCTAATATATAAAATTCTTCTGTTAGAACGAAAGAAATAAAATTGCATTTATTGTGACAATAAAAAAAATAAAAAAAAACACCTTAAAAATCGGGAATATCAAAAATTAAGTACATATAACAATATTGTGCCAAAAGGGCCTCAGCTCAGCATAATGTTAGGTGGCAACAGAAGGTTCCACAAGGACCACCTAACGCTTTTCAGCTGCAGGTCACGGGTACCATACGCTCGAACGCGTAGTAGACATATAATAAAAAATAAAAAGTGAAGTGGTAGGTTCGGAAGTGGTACTGACTGACAGACAACGCACAGCCGAAACTACTGGTCGTAGAAAGCTGAAGTTTGGCATGTAGGTTCCTTGAAGAGTGTAGGGGAGCACTGAGAGAGGATTTCCCAAAATTCCTACGGGAACGGGAAAAATCGGGATATGCGCATACGAATTCGCGGGCAAAAGCTAGTTATTTATAAAGAGGGCAAATTCCACGCAGGCGGAGTCGCATGTGGCAGCTAGTAAATGCCATTAATTTTCACTGTTATTTACACTAATATTATAAAGAGGAAAATTTTTTATTTTTGTGTGTGTGTATGTTTGTAACGAATAAACTCAAGTATACTGTGCCGATTTAAAAAAATCTTTCAGCAATAGATAGCTTCATTATCAGCGAGTAACATAGGCTATATTTTATCCCCGTATTCCCACGGGAACTACGCGGGTAAAACCACGTGACGTCCGCTAGTCTTAAAATAATTCTGACTCAAATCACGGCAGGAAATAGAATAGCGCGTGTTGTTTCATGTAAGTTACCATATTAACTACGTCATATCCTTCATACTAGCAGCTCGAGGTTATAACACCCGCATGGGTCGATCTCAAGGTTAAGCAATGTTTTAAAATAAACAATGTTTAAATGTAATTTAAGAAAATAATAATAATATTTATTTATTTGCAGACCGAGGTCCATAGCGTCAGTAAATACATTATAAAACTATTGTTAGTAGTAAAAATACAATAAAAACAAGACAGTTACAATTTAACACAAACAAAGATGCCAGTCCACTCACCTAGCCACTATATATAATACTAATAAAATACATATATATGCTAAAATAATAAACTAATAAATATGATATATAATAATCATACTGATTAAGAGAATTCATAGTAATCACATAAATATTTTACTTATTTTTTTTTTTTTTTTCACAAAAACGTAGCACTTTGCACTGTATACATTGTTTGAATAAAATAATATTTACAATATATGGGGCAGTCGAATTCAGTGTCCCATAGTATAAGTTGTTCATAATGACAGATATAGTGACCCCTTTTCGGTTATTGCGTTCATGTTCACGTTTTAAAATAACATGATAAGAAAGAAAAATATTTATTTGGGACTCGCACAAAACAAACGAAAAGTAAAATAAATTAAAACTAACAGTCATAAACTATAACTAACAGAAGCAAGAAAGAACAGCATGAATTTAATACGTCATGTGCGAGGCCAAAAGGTCCCTATCTTAGCATATGCTTTTTTTTTTTAAGGATGGGAAATCATCAAATGACTTCTTCCGCCTGGGTGGAGCGGAAGGGCGTGTCAGACTCTTACTGACTAAAACCCATCCGTGTTCCTCCTAATGCCCTTTGCGTTCCAGGGCCACGGTGACACTTTCGAACAAATTCATTCAGTATGAATTAAATTATTTTCTTTCGAACGAATTATTGAATGATCTTAATCGTATTACGATTACGCTTAAGATTAAATCTTAAGCATGTACGTACAATCTAGATTGAATGGACCAAAATAGTATAATTTTTTTTTGTATCAATCAGAAAAAAAATTGCGTGATATTTGCCGAGACCCCCCCCCTCTCTCCAACGTAAGATTAGATGAGATTTGACTTGACCCCCTCCCCCCCTTAAACATCTCACGTATTTTATGAACGCCCCCTTACCATTTTTTTATCATACCTTGTCTTTTGTTTTTTTAAAAAAAAAACGTTGCCTCACACTAGGAATTTCTCCTGTATCGTGGGTGCGTTTACAAACGAACAAATTCACATAGGTACTCAAAATAGCTTCCATCTTGACCGACCGACCTTGAAAATTCAAGGTTACTTTTTTTCTATTCTTTCCGAAACATTTAGATAAGATAAGATAAGATATTTTATTTGCGTAAAACATGGTATACAAGGTGTTATTCAAAAATATTAGTTCAAACATGTTTTGCTTAAAACTAAAGCGTGCAAACTTACTTAATAACTAAAAATACATTATAACATTGAAAAAAAAAAACATATACCTATTACATTGAATTCATATTAAAAAATTCATTAATGCTATAGAAATTATTGTTATTGAGCCATTTATATAATTGGATTTTAAATAACTTACAATTTAATGATTTAAACATTTTTGGTAATTTATTGTAGAGACGTACACACATAGCCATAGAGTTTTTATTATATTTAGCTGACCGAGGCAGCACATCCAGCACAAGTCTATATTGGTCTCGCCTACTTCGAGAGCTTATTTCCTCTGCTGTTTTAAATAGTTCTTTGTGTTTTTGAACGAACATGCATGCTTCATATATATATAATGAAGGTAACGGTAGCAAACCAAGCTCTTTAAATATAGGCTGACATGATTCGTCAGATGAAATCTCGTATAGAGCTCGTAAACATTTCTTTTGGGCGACAAATGCTCTATTGCGGTCAGTACTATTTCCCCACATCATAAGTCCATACCGTAGTGAGGACTCAACATATGCGCGGTATGACATCACAGCCGTTTTTATATTAGTGTAATCTTTTTTTATTTGTCTCAAAGCATAGACAAATTTATTTATTTTATTGCATACAGCATCAACTTGTGCTTTCCAGTCCAAATGTTTGTCAATTACTACTCCTAAAAACTTAGTTCGTGCCATTACAATTTTCGGTATGTCCATTTTAAAATTAAATGTATCATTATAAGATTGATTAAATTGTATATATACTGATTTATTAAGATTAATAGATAAATTATTATTATTTAGCCAGTTAATTAGATTGTCTATTGTATTATTTATGTCCCTTTCATGATCCGCAATTGATTTAATTTTTTTATCGGTAGTAACAATTATGGAAATGTCATCGGCAAAAAGGATTAAAATTCAATTTAAAATTTTATTTATTGTACACCTACCACAGTATAGTCTTTATAACCCAAAGGTTGACTGGTAGAGAATGCCTTGATTCATTAAGTCCGCCCATGTACCACACATTAAATTTAAATAAATTCAAAAGTGCCTGTAAATGGTCTAATTGAAATAAATGCTTTGAGTTTTGAAACAGCCAGACCCGTAACAACTATTATAGGCTATACATATATTTGTTTCGTCCGGGAATCGAACCCGTGACACGCAGCGCAGCAGTCAATCGCTTAACCACTGCGCCAACCGTCAAATATTTATAAAAAATATTCTGTAATTGGTTTTAAAATAAAATGTTACATAACCTTAGCCAGAGTCGGGTAAAAATATGTTTCAATTGAAACCCTTTGTGTGCGAGTCCGATTGGCATTCACAGTTTTGGTTTTAATAATAATAATAATAATAAGGTTGAGGTTGTCGACATGTGGGATGTGAACACAGCAGTCATTGTGCCGATAGTCGTGACGGCCAATGGCATAATTGCCAAGAGCCTCGACCAACATCTAAAGAGGCTCTCGTTGGGCAGCTGGATCAAGGGCTTGATCCAGAAAGCAGTACTCCTGGACACGGCGCGCATAGTTAGGAGGTTCCTCTCTCAGGGGCCCTGACCACCGGTAGCTTGGACCCTGTTCCCGGTACCGGTGGGCTACTATTTTTTATATTTTTAAATATTTTTATATCATTGTATTTTAATATTTAAAAATGTAATTTGTTTGTATATACAAATGAATAAAGGAAATAATAATAAATCATTTATTTCAGATTCATCCCAAGATTACATCCATATGTGTTAGTAGAATTGCGAGCTTACAAACTAGAGTTAAGTAGTAATAATTAATTGATTTGGAAAAACACAATACAAATATTGTTACTTATACTTATTGTTTTGGCTGGTGTGAAACTTGTTTACGTTTTACTCTCTCAAGATCAGCTTAATGCTCGAATATGATGTGGATCTGCGGGAAATGGGCATGTGTAACTTGATTCTGGCCAGCCCTCTGTCAGATGAGGCAAAGTATTTAAATACTAGTTAAATCCAAAACTTTAAACGAGCAATTCTTGTAGTTAAATATGTATAGAAAATGGCAAACGTCGTAAGATTGTAAAATATCGCGTGAAATTGTAAACTCTTTTTTTTTTAATAAGATACGTATATAGGTATTGAAAACTATCGAATTTGGATGGGATTTGTTGTAAACAAAACGATTTTTTCATAAAATATCGAGAAATTATAATCTAATCAAAATGTATTACCATCTTACGGAATGTTCCGGTGACATATATAATCTGAATCTCGGAAACGGCTCCAACGATTTTCATGAAATTTAGTATGCAGGGGTTTCGGGCGCCAAGGTTGCGGAATTTGTTCGAAAGAGTCACCGCGGCCCTGGAACACAAAGGGCTTTAGAAGGAACACGGATGGGTTTTAGTCAGTAAGAGTCTGACACGCCCTTCCGCTCCACCCAGAGCGGAAGAAGTCATTTGATGATTATTTGGGCGCGATAAATCGATCTAGCTAGGGAGCAAAGCTCGGTCATCCAGGTACTTAGCCATTTAGCGTAGATAAGTTAATTAAATAAAAAAAACCCTCTATAAAATAAATAAAGATTAAAATCAAATAGGTCACTGGCGACGTGACTGCAAATGGCCACGTGTAGCAGCTTCCTGTGAATCTCCATATCATAATTATGATGACTCCATATCCTGTAGTTCATGGTAATAGAATGAATTATAATTGCGGTTACTCCTGATAACAGCACCTTTTATAAATTTAAGTATGGTATTGTGGTTTGTTTTCTTGGAATCCAACAGTTATTTATACTGTAAACTTTAAATAATGAGGAATAGACAATTTATGATATGAATTACTGATAGTAATGGAATATAATATAATAATATGAATATCTGTATGATAAAAAAATATCGGTACAAAAATATCGGTATAAAAAAAAACATATTATTTATTTATAAACATATAACTTTGTCGGCGTGATCTATAAACATGTTTAATGAAAGGTTCGAATAAATTTTGTATATACTAGTGGACCGGCCCCGCTTCGCCCGTATGTTATTTTTTTTGAAAATTTTCTTTCATAAGAACCTTCTCCTGACAATAACACAACACAAAAATAATTAGCGAAATTGGTCGAGCCGTTCTCGAGTTTTGCGTTTAGCAACATATTTATTTATATAGATAGATTTATTCGTGGCTTTGGACGACCGAATAACAGATAAGATTCTATACACATTGACGTAGTTTGATAAATCTTCATACATTGCAATAAATTGCCGTCGTTAGTTTTCATATTTGTTTAGTAAAGCAATTTACCTTTAAAAATTTTAGGTTTAAGAACAACTATTTCTCATAAAGAATTGCATACATAATTCACTTACTGAGAAACAATATCTTAAACTAAGATTAATAATTAGAGCGCACAGATGTACGTATATAGAATAACAAAGCAAAACAGCAAAGGAGTGGAACTCTCTGCCTGCGTCTGTGTTTCCGAACGCATACAAATCTAATCTCTTCAAAATTAGAGTGAACAGGCTTCTTCTGGGTAAGCTCGCTCCATCGTCGACTTGGTTTCTGTCATCTATGACCTAGACTAGAGTCAAGAGCCCATATTAAATAACAAAAATAAAAAACATGTGGGTAAACCTCATTTACCCACATTTGCCGCCCCGGCTACGGACGGTTGCAAATTATATAGGTACAAAAACCTTCATCGTTTCTCGCTCTTTCTAAAAAAGACTATATCAAAATCCATTGCATGGTTTAGAAGAATTTAGCGAAATAATAGACAGAGGCAAACAGCGACTCTCTTTATACTATAAACAGCTTTTGTCCGCGACTTCGTACGCGCATATCCCATTTTCCCGGTTCCCGTAGGAATTTCGGGACGAATTATACACCTAAACCTTCCTCATGAATAACCCCATCCGTTGGTGAAAACTCACTATCCGCAGTCGGCAGTCGCAAATCGGTGCAGTACTTTCTGAGTTTATCGTGAACAGACAGATACACAGATTCGGCAGAGGACTTTTATAATATGTATATGTAGACATAAGATCCCCTTGGGGGAGGCCCATGTCCAGCAGTGAACGTCATTCTGCTGATAT
Source organism: Mamestra configurata (assembly GCA_002192655.3). Lineage (NCBI taxonomy): Eukaryota > Metazoa > Arthropoda > Insecta > Lepidoptera > Noctuidae > Mamestra > Mamestra configurata. The sequence goes on along the minus strand of NDFZ01005069.1, from coordinate 204,158 downwards.
GATGATGAAGATAAATATTGTAAAATATCTTTACGGCTAGTGTTCTGGGTACTTTTCCCATAGACAGCGATGTGGATGAATTTTTCAATGCCCTATGAGTTCTTTCCCGCCCCAATTTTATTCTGCTTGTACATTCATATATATACTAGCGGTCCCGACAGACGTTGTCCTGTCCGAACGTTTGCTTTGAGTATGACGAAAAATTATAGAAATCGATTGCAGCGCCACCTACCGGGTCCAATTGTGAATCTACACCATTAGAAAACTTAAAAAAAAGATGAACGAAATCGGTAAAGTCGTTCTCAAGTTATGTTATTGTCCTGCCCAAACAGCGCCACCTACCGGGTCCAATTGTGAATGTAAACCATTCTCGAATCACCTTGAACACACACAAAAAATTTCATCAACATCGGTTCAGCCGTTTAGGAGGAGTTCAGTGACATACACACGTACTCAAGAAATATATATTTTCAGATTTTTACTAGATTGAATGTATAGTGTAATGTGTAGAAAAAGTGACGACCAAATTCATTTGGTGTTGATTCATCCTTTAAAGCCCATACGGAACCAAAGACTTTTATTTTCGGACGAAGAACTACAGAATCTTTCCCTTAAAATGCTTCTTCCTCTTGTAGATTCGTGCTCGTCTCCTGTACGTGATGCCGACCAGGAACACGCCGTTCCTGACCATGAGGAGCATCTTCGACGCCACATACCCTGACCTCAGTACGGAGCAGAAGCTGAAAGACGGCCAGATCATTGAAGAGGCACAGGTATGTCACTCACCAGTATCTATAAGGTGTTGCAGGTTTAACGCAAAACCTGAAAAAGGGTCATTTTTTCCCGTTCCCGTAGAAATTTCGGGAAATTATCTCTCAGTGCTCCCCTACACTCAATTTTCAGCTTTCTATGATCAGTACTTTCGGCTGTGCGTTGTCTGTCAGTCACTCAGTTAGTAACGGAAGAGTTTTATATATTACTAGTTACCGCCCGCGGCTCCGCCCGCGTGATTGTCGAAAATTATCCCAAGGGAACATACTCCCGGGATAAAAAACTATCCTATGTCCTTTCCCTGGACTCAAACAGTCTCTATACCAAATTTCATCTAAATCGGTCCAGCCGTTTGCGCGTGAAGAAGTAACAAACATACACACATACTCACAAACTTTCGCCTTTATAATATTAGTGTGATAGTGTGATGATATTGATTTTATTATGGGACCAACACTCGGGCCCTTTTCACATGCATACGGTCACGACACGGTAGCCGTGCCGTGTAGCCGTGCTAACTGTTTCACATGTTAACGCGACGTCGCGGTCGTGGCGACGACGGTCACAGTATTATTGATATAGTAGGCGCCAGATAAATGTGGAATAAAGTATATTGACCTTTCCCTAATAACTGTTCATAGGTACCTGAACAATTAAATATGAATCGTTTTTCATTATTAGACAATGTTAAGGATCACGAGAGATGATGATTCGGGACAGCTTTGTGTCATTAATTCCGTTTTTCAAATTAAAAATGTCAATAATTGTAGGTGGGTCAATGACCGTTATTCCACGATTATCTGGCGCCTACTATAGATAGATAGATAGATAAAACATTTATTTGGTACAAGAACAGAAAACACAACACACAATATAATAGCACACTTAGCACACAAAAATCCAAATATTTGTTATCCTTTTTTTCCCAAATCATCAATGCCTTGTTTCAACTTCATCGGATTTTTCTTACTTAGAGCATTTTTATACCGGTCGTAACTTTTAAACGAAAGGTCCGATTTGAATAATTTAAAGTGTATTTAAGTTACATATACATATTCAACCTTAATTATCAAACCTAAATTATTTCTGGAATTAAATATAGCCTATGTTATTCGGTGAAGATGTAGCTTTCCAACGGTGAAAGAATTTTTAAAATCGGTTCATTCGTTTTTGAGCCTACGATTTGGCTCAACAAATCTGAAAGGCTAACATAGGCTATATTTAATTCCAGAAATAATTAGGGATCCCTACTAAAACTTAAATTATGTAACCCAAGGTGAAAAAAATTTACATAACATGTCTTTCATCGCATGCGCTGCGAAAACTATTGATGATACATAAAAATAATGTACTACATAATTAAAGTACTCATTATTTCCTAGAAAAAAGTCCGCGAGGCTATATGTCTAACTATTATGGTTAAGTCACAATGACCGCTTTTTGTTAAAATTATTCAATCAAAGCCCAGTTGGAAAGAAAAAGTGATGATTTTGATATAAAGATATTAATCCTTATCCATTTAATTATCCACAAACAAACAAACAATTTTTTCCTCTTTATAATATTATATGGCTTATGTTTAACTGATCACCTGATTTAGTAAAATATCACAGACAAAAATAGTAAATGATCACCAGAATATAAAACCGCATTTTAATTTAAAACTATAACCAAAGTTTGTACATCTTGCTATCCTATTAAAGCAAATGACTCCAAACAAATCATAGTTGACCCAAAAATAGTAAATGATCACCAAAATTAAAACCGCAGTTTAATATGAAATTATAACCAAACTTACTAAAAACAATCTCTTTTTTCTATTAATGCAAGTCGTTTCTGGTAGGAGGTCACAGTTTTGACCTAACGTAACCTACACATTTTGTTTAAAGAAGAAATTAACCTAATCTAAATAGTTTAGTTTCGGGTAACCTATGCTCGCAAAAATTTGGTGATCATTTACTATATTTGGTCCCCAAATACAATTTGGACTATAGTCGTGAATAAAACAGCTAGAACTATTATTTTTTTTGGGTTTAATTTTTTTGGTGTTAAGTGTATATTTTTGGTAAAAGAGCTTAGGGTATCGAAGTATTTTCTGGTGGTCATAATATTTTTTCCCATATTAGGTATATTATAAGTTTGGGTTAGCTTTCCTCCTATTGTATCGACGTCGGCAGCGTCGTGTTGGGTTATATTATGGGTTATTTAGATGGATTCAAATGAATCGCCACTCGTCCATTCAAGGGTTCATTAGAAAACCAGCGTCAGACAGCATCAGTCTGTCTGACATATCGCTGAAATGGACCTTTTTAGTGCAGCCGTGAGACACACTTAGTTCTTAGCATAACTACATTTTTTTTAAAATTTTATTTCTATGTACCGTGCGTGTTTCGTGTAAGTGCTAAATAAATATTATTCTTTCTTTCTTTCTTTCTTTATGCAGATACGATACGGGAGCGGTTGATTTTTTTTTCGCTATTTCAGGTTTAGTTGATACCTTGCATGCTGTAATTATATTCACGTTTGACCAAATTAATGTTTTTATTAACTTTTTCCCATACTAAAAGATTTTCATTATTATGAATACAGTGACACTGACATTAATCTGTAACATCCTGCATTTATCTTTCATCTATCTTTTTAAAAGTCAAATATTTTTAATGTCGGTAGGTAGTTTGGCACTTACATCACAGATTGCCATAAATGCTGCATTTTTTTTTTTTTTATTTTGTTTTCGTATTAGTATTTTCTAGTATTATGATTTGTGTAATTGTGCTTTTGTGTGTTGTGTTTTCTGTTCTTGTACCAAATAAATGTTTTATCTATATACCTTTTATCGAATCTGTCTAGTTGTGTTTTATCGAACCGCAAAGCGTAGATACGCCCTAAGGTTTTGTCCAAATACTCACATTCTGTTCTTTCTCCATTTTATGTACCTATGAAAACAGGTAAACATTTTTGTAACAGGAAAAGGAAAAAAAAAACACGGATTTTCACAAAATTATTTAATTGTTCTGAAAAGACAAATGCAAAATTAAAAAACACACAGATGCTTGTAGATTTGTGCAGGAAAAGATCTCTTCGGAGCAGTACAGTTAAAGAAAACACGACTTATTTAAAATGGTTTATTGATTATATAGAGAAACATACAAATATAAAAAACTACAATACTAGTAGATTAAAGTACATAAAATCTTATAAGTACCTTAAATAAGAATGGAGAATAAAAATATTCCAACACGTTTTGGCAAAATTATTTATTTTTCTTGTAGAGAAACATACAAACAGTAAAATCTTATAAATCTTACACATTGAGTACCACATAAAATTTCATAAAGGAAAAAAATGCATTTGCAGTACAGTAAAAATAGACGGTTTTTATAAAATCATTTGTTTGTGCTTTAAAAATAACATACAAATAGTAAATACTAATGCAACTAAATCATTGAAGTACATGAACTCTTATAAAAGAGAATCAACTATGAAAAAAACCACCGCGGTTTAAAACAAACATTTATTTATTCTGATAAAAAATTAAAATGCTAAAAACTTATAATTATATTACGTAGAAGTACGTTAAATCTTATATTCTATGACATTACCATCCTCCTTTAAGCTCCGAATAAGAGTTACTCAGCCCTGTAGCATTTTTTTACCATAATGTTTAGTAACACAATTAGCTTTTTTTTTTCAAATTTTCTATACGAGAATTTGAATTTAGAATCTGTCAATAAGTATTTCAACTAATCATACGGTTATACAGTTTTTATAAATAGGGCTGAATGAAGAGAGTCACGGCAGGGCCATGTAGTTTACTTTTTATCATGAGTGTACAAAATTCTCGCTCTTCTCAAAACCGGACGAAAAAGAAGTTTGGTATCATTTGTACCTAATTAGATATATAGCATAATAAGAATATAATTATATAATAAGAAACTTACACCATTTTTGCCGGGTCGACTAAACATTAGACATTTTCCAAAAAGTATATCAACTAATTTCTATTTTTTTTTTGGGTTCACTTCAAAGTTTCATTTGAAACCGAAATTCTGATTTTGGGCCAGCCAACGTTTCATTTGGCTGAAACCGAAATTTTTTGAAGGGTTGTCATTTTGACACTTACGAACTAACTTTGCGTAAGAACTGTTAAATGCGTGCAACGACCATCAAACAAGCAGCACCCCAATATCTTTGACCACTTTCTTTGCAATCTGAAGGGTTTTGAAAGAAATTCTTAATCCATAACTGTTTGCAAAAATACGTCTGCTCAACACTAAATAATAGAATTCCGCAAGGATTCTCAAAATGAAAGCCAGTGCCATGATTGTGTCGTTGCGTTCCTAATTACTTAAAAATACGATTGTAATTCTAAATAATATCAAAATTAACAAAATAGAAGAAAAAATTAAGTACTATAGGTAAGTTTGAGGTAGAGCAAATTGACGTCAAAATGCTTCTGCTGCCCTGGATGACGGAGTTATAAGAGACTTGCTAGATCTCAGATGTGGAAATCTGAAAGTGGTTCTTATCTCTTCCGTATAAACCCTCCTCGATAGCATAACTTAGATTTTGCAGTGTTTCGACATCTCTTTGATTTGAATTACATCCGTGTGGGATTTGACTCTCGCCTTTCGTATGCTCACTGGTTGAAATTTTTAAAGATTGGGTTTAGTATAGCCTGCCGTTTCGTGTATTTTTCGCTCCTTTATTCTGGTCTGAACGAGATATTTACCAGAAGCGAGGCCAGCGTAAGTTGGGGGCTAGATTACTGGCGTTGACCACAACAGGAATTGGGAGCTCAGTCTCATCGTCAGACAATTCTATAGTTACATTATTATTGCTGGTCGATGGGCTGGAGATAAATTCTCTTGGAGACTGTCCGTTGCACGACTCTGAGGACGTCTTTCTAAATGATCCTAGCTCCTCTTTCAAAGCTAACTTTTTAATACGCAAAGCCTCAATATTCTTCTCAATATTGTTTTTCTTTTGAGCCTTAACTTCGTTTATCTTTTGGATCTCAGCTTCAATTTCTTTTATCTTTTCTTCCTCTATTTGCTGCATATCTTTAAGGCTCTTTTTAAAATCTTTTTCACATTCAGCTAACTTGGCTTGCATTGACTCAATTTGATATTTCACGTGCTGTTGCTTTTGGATCTTCCTTTCATTCATGTCCTTAACTTTAGCTTCAATTTCACTTTTAGTCTCTGTTTCATGTCGTTGCATGGCCTCAATACTCTTTTCAAATTCAGCTTCGGTCGTATCTAACTGGGCTTGCAACATTTCAATACTCTTTTTAGTACTGATTTTCATCTGATCTTCAATAGCTTTCATGCTTTGGATTTGTGCTTCAAGTTTTCTCGTCTTTTCAACTTTGTCTAGTTGCATTGCCTCAATATTTTCCTCCATATTAATTTTAACCTGGGCTGCAATTTCTTCAAGTTTCTGAATTTCAGCTTCGTTATCCCTTTTTTTCTCGTCTACAATGTTTTGCATTTCTTGAATACCTTTCTCCAACTGTTCCTTTTTATTATTCAAGGAATTTTGCATCGTCTCAATGTTTTTCTCCAAATTTTGTTTCATCTCGTCCATCTGTACTTGCAAAATTTTAATATTCTGCTCAGTACTGTCTTTGATGTCAGATTCATTTTTTTTCATGATCAAGATTTGTTCTTCAAACTCAAACTTTTTTCTGACCTCACATTGCTTCATTGCCTCAACGTTTTTTTCGAACTCTGCTTTATTAATGGTTAACTGTTTCTGCCAAATTTCAATCATTTTGTCAATATGGACTTTCTTCTGACCTTCAATTTCTTTCATTTTTTGAATTGTAGTTTCAATTTCAGTCTTTTTCTCGGTTTCAAATTGTTGAATTGATTCAATGTTTTTGTCATACTTTGCCTTATTAACAGCAAAGGTGTTTTCTAAGTCTGAAATATTTTTCGCAATTTCGTATTTCTTTTGGGCCTCAATTTCTTTTATTTTTGTAATTTCAGTTTCAATTTCAGCTGTTTTCTCGGCTTCATATTGCTTCATTGCCTTTATATTATTTTCTAACTGATCTGTGTTCATAGATAAGGATTCGGGCATTGCCCCCAAATAGTTGTTTCTTTGATCTTGATTCTGAAGTAAGATGTTTTGCAATGCCTCAATATTCTTTTTGATATTTTCCTTCATCTGAGCCTCGCTTTCTTTATTTTTTTTAATTTCCGTTTCGATTTCAGTTGTTTTTTCAGCCTCGTATTGTTGCATTTCCTCAAGACTATTCTCGTGTTCGACTTGAGTCAAAGCTAAAGTATTGTTTAATTCAGTAAGGTTATTTGCAATAGTTTCTTTCATCTGAGCTTCAATATCTTTCATTTTTTTAATTTCAGCGTCAACTTCACTTTTCTTGTTATCTTCAATTTGCTGCATTAACTTAAAGTTCTCTTCCATTTCCTTTTTAAGTTCAGCTAACTTATTTGTCAATGTTTTAATATTACAATCCAGTGTCTTTTTCTTATTTTTCTGAACCTTCTGCATCTTTCCAATAACTTTTTCAATTTTCGCTTTTTTCTCAGCCACGGATTTTCTCGTTGCATGCATGTTTTTCTTAAGTTCTTTCTTTTTAAATTCAAAAGTATCTGACAATGCTTCAATTTTATCAACAATATTGGTTTTAACCTGGGCCTTCTTTTGTTCGATGGCTTTGATTTCAGCTTTAATTTCCTTTTTTTTGTCAGCCTTGAACTTTCCCATTGCTTTAACAAATTTCTCGTGTTGGATTTCATTTTCAGCTAACTCGTTTTGCAAGGCTTTAATTGTTTGCTCTATTTTGATCATTAGTTGGGCCTCAATTTCTTGCATATTTTTAATGTTGGTTTCAACTTCTTTTTTCTTGTCAACTTCGCGTTGTTGCATTTCCTCAATGTTCTTCTGTATAGCGGATGTTTCCTGTGCCTCGTATTGTTGCATGCTTACGATTCGGTCCTCGGACTCATCTTCATCCGCCTCAACCTTTTTTTTCATTTCGGCAATATTATTTTCAATGGATTTTATTTTCCGAGCCTCTTCTTCTTTCAAATTCTGAATTTTCGTCTCAAATTCATATTTCTTCGCAGTTTCTTGTCGTTTCATTGCCTTAATATTCTTCTCTATTTGTTCTTTATTGATAGCCAACGAGCTTTGCAAAGCTTGAATATTCGTCTCCAGGTTGATTTTCGCCTTTGCCTCTCTTTCTTTCATACTTTGAATCTCACCCTCGATTTGAGTCTGCTTTTCAGCCTCAAACCGTTGGATAGCTTGAATTTTGTTCGCATATTTTTCTTGATTTTGAGCTAATATGTTTTGCATTATCTCAATATTTTTGGTCATATCCTTTTCCTTTTGTGCCACTTCATCTTCCAAATATTTGATCTCAGCGTCAATTTCTCTCTTTCTCTCAGCTTGGTGCAATTGCATGTCTCGAATCTTTTTGTCGGATTCTTCCTTTGCCGTATTTAAGGTTTTCATCCTTTTTTCGTTGTCTTTTTCAATTTTTCTTTGCTCCGCCGCCTCGGCGTCTTTCATGTTTTGAATTTTTCTGTCGAACTCGGCTATTTTCTCTTGTTCATTTCTCTGCAATACTTTATAATTCATTTCCATTTCCTTCTTGATTTCGGCCATTTGTTTGCGTTTTTCGTTGAGGGTTTTTTCTGTCTTTGCTTGCATTTTTAACTCGACTTCTTTTAACTTTTTAATAACGTCATCAATCCTTGATATTGTTTGAGCTTCTTCTTCTTTCTTTTTCTTTATATTCTTTTCAAATATATCTTTTTTCATGGATAATGTACTTTTCTTTGCTTCAATATTCTTTTTAATTTTGTTATCCTCCTTAACCTCTGCGTCTTTAATATTTTGAATTTCGCGGTTAATTCTATCTTTTTCTACGGCCCCGCGTTGTTTAATAATTTCCATACACTGTTTACTTTCCTCTTTAGCCATTTTTAACTCGTTTTCCATATCCTCAATACTTTTCTGCATTTCCGTTTTCGCTTGCTCTTCCTTTTTTTTCCATTTTTTAGTTTCTTCGGCCGTTAAAGCTTTCCTCAATGCCTCCCTTTCACTAATCACTTGGAGATTAGTCTTAATTTTTTCAATTTCGCGCGTTGTTGTTGTAATCTTTCCTTCCAAGTTTTTATCTGCTTCAATTTGTTTTCTCTCCATTAATTCCAAAGTTCTCTCTAATGCTTTTTTATTGTTTTCAAACCGGCCCATGATATTGTTTGCTCTTACAATCAGCCGTTCTGTAAGTAACGCTTTCTGCGTTATCTGATATTTGGTTTTGTCTTTGATAGCTTTTTTCTTCAAAGCTACCAGTTTCGGACTTTGGGCTTTTGGTTTGTATTCCCTTTTTTTGACTGGTGTTTTTGTGTCCTGCGGACAAACAAAAGAATTGTTATTAAGAGGTTGAAAATATTTTTAATTTGCTACTACCCCACACCATACAAGTATGGCAAAAATCGATTGATTAGTTAAGTTAAGTTGGTAAATGTCGATTTTTTCTTTATATTTTCCTTTATAAGCTCGTCAATGGGGCGCCGAAATCCTTTAAATGTATGAGGAACAGGGTGGGAAGTTCCGCATTCTATATCGAAAAGACAGGATCCTGAGAGGTAGTCACGCAGATAATTTTGATTGCGATTTGCAATTAATTTATGTGACGTCATACAAATTTTTCTAGTTCGTCATAGTCACATGTTTGTGGGGGAGCGAAATGATAATAAATTTGTATTGATTACAGGTTCTAAAGATAACGGGCCGGTCGATACACTTCCGACTGGGTGGCGGGTGCTTTGGTACCATGAGTCTGAAGCGAATCCAAGTGGACGAAGACCTCTCTGACGAAGAGGTGGTCGCCAAGTCTTATCCTATAGGTAAGTCAAGATATAATCTTTATGGCCTCGAGAATACGGTTTATGCGGTGGCTACCACACTAAAGGCGTTTTTTTGCAACACAGTACAAGTTATTTCTAATAAAACAAAAATCAGCATTTTACTGGAGTTGTTTTCAGCGTCAATTTCTAGCAAAGTTGATTTTGTCATTATCTGCACAACGCTGACTTTTGAAGCGTAACGCGGAAACGCTATGTGTAACAATCTCATCGTGATAAGTGCGGTGAAGTGGGCTTGAAGTGTTTCTAGTATCTTATGCAGTGACAGCTTACTTCACCTAACATTTCACGGTGAGTTTTTTTTTCAGAATTAACGGTATTCACGAAAAAAAAAAATTGTTGACTTTTCTCTTAGAAACTGAGTATAAAACGTGTAACAGAATTAACGCAATACCTGAAAAGGGGAAATAGTACTCATCATTATGAAGAACTTTTACTATGGGACCAACCACGAAATCGCTAAAAAAAAACAGCTGTTCAGTACATTTTGTCTAAAGGGGGCTACCGTTTTCGTGCTCACCAGTTGGCGCCACTGGCGAGTAAGGTCCTTAAGCATAACACTAAAGTTGTTATGACGCGCATATGAACAAATTACAAGGGAAATAATACAAGATGCCGTAAGTGTGCGATTAAATACAATATACATAGAGTCGCAGTGTTACGGGGACTCATCATAATGAAAAAAAAAAGGACATTTACATATTTCCGACAAAAAAAAAATTCAATGCAGTGTTCGATATAACCGTAACTTAATCTGCAATTGTCAGGCAGTTTTAGTAAAATATTCACAAAAATCACAACAAATGAGTGAATATATTGTTGACAGAAAAAAAAAAAAGTGAAATTTGACATTTCAAAGACCTCACGCTACACTAGCGCCTCTAGCGGCGAATTCAAACGCGATAGCCCTCATTATGCGCACATGTATGGGGCAGTCGATTTTTTCATTCGTTCCATAATGTTGAGTACAAGACTCCTTTTCAGGAATTACGTTAATTCTGTTACACGTTTTTTTTTCTGTAACTCGATCACGCCTGATGGAAACCGATGGATGAGGTCTATGATGGAGCGAGCATGCCCTTAAGATGCCTGATCTCTCTTGCTTTATTGTAGATATCGTCAATGACATAATACAATAGAGATATTGCCTGGGTTAAAAAAATATGATTCTATTTAGTCCGTCAGTTAGATTATCGAAAAATATTGGATACGCATTTCTTATTTTATCAAATTAATAAAAAATTACGAAGATAAAACGCATTAAAGATAGGAGGCTTGTTACGTCACTTTGCAGTAAAAAGTGTACTGGTAAGTGACGTCACACGAGTTTTCAACGCACTGTATCGTCTTCAGTTTTTGTTTACGTGACAAAAGAAAAAATACGTGTCCAATATTTATTGGAAATCTATTTGACGGACTAATTAATTTTTTTTGTCAAATATCCTATTCGACATGACCGGGGAGAGCTCAGGCGCGGGACCAACAGCTTTCCGAGAGTTTCAGTCTGTGGATGGATGAGCATTTACCGGAGGTCGGGGGTTCGATTCCCACTTAGGACAAATCTTTGTGTGATGAGCATGATCATTTGTTCTGTGTCTGGGTGTAATTTGTCTATAATATGTATGTATTATATTTAGAAATATATAAGTATGTTTATCAGTTGTCTGGTTGCCATAGCACAGGCTCTGCCTAGTTTGGGATCGGATGACCGTGTGTGAGTTGTCCCAAGATATTATTATTCCTATTATTTATTGCATGTCGAGTCCGATACGTGTCCAATTTTTATTTGAAATGTATCTGACGGACTAATTAGATGTTTCTAGTCAAATATCCTTTTGTGTACAGGAAGCAGTCACAAAGTGCGAGTGCTATGCTACAACCTATCCGACTACGTGTACTCGGTGACTGACCAGCCCGACGTGGTCTCCGAGAAGTACTTCAACCTAGAACAGCTGAGGTCCGGTGACCTGGTCGACGCTACGGTGAAGAGCGTCGCGGATAACCATGTCCTACTTAATGTGGGGAGGGTTTCAGGTGAGAATCACTCATGCAAACATTGTTGTATGGGAGCCCCATACAAAAAACGTGATTTTTTTGCCGTTTTTATAGATACTGGTACGGAACCCATCGTGCGCGAGTCCGACTCGCACTTGTTAATTCTGTTTCCACTTGTGCAAGGTTGATTTTATTTGCCAGTGACAACCGTGCGTCAAAGTCTTGGATATGAAAATGTACAAAAGAAAAATTCTCTGTTTTACATGTTAATCGTTTATTGCATTATTACATGAAACGTCAGAGAAACAATATTGTTTACCTTTCAGGTAATTACAATGTTTCGGATGAAGTATGTTTTTAGTTTGGTGTTAGGCGTTTGTTTATCTTTGAAAGTAGGTTAAAAGTTTGCTTGGCTTTATGCCCTATTGTTAACAGGTTTTATTATCTTTGTAGGTTACGTGTCGCAAGCGCACCTTTTCGACTCTGGGATCCTGGTCGACAGCAAAAAGTCGACGACTTCGAAATCGCCAAAGAAAAAGTATAAGGTAAGGTAAGCTAGAGCAATCTAATATTTATAATTCTGTACGCGGATGTCCCGTTTTTTCCAGTTTCTGTAGGAATTTCGGGAATTCTCTCTTAGTGCTCCCCTACACTCCCCAAAGAACCTACATGCTAAATTTCTTTCTACGATCAGTAGTTTCGGCTGTGCGTTGTCTGTCAGTCAGTCAGTCACTCAAACAGTCAGTAACGGAATATTTATTTCATATATAAGGATATAGCGATGTAGGCGTAAAAGTGTAACAAACTCACTTTCGCGTTTATATTATTATGTTAGGATTTCATGTCTGTAAGTAGATTAATTTTTTAGGGTTCCGAACCCAAAGGAACGGGACCCTATTACTAAGACTCCACTGTCCGTCTGTCTGTCTGTCACTAGGCTGTATCTCATGACCCGTGATAGCTAGACAGTTGAAATTTTCACAGATGATGTATACAAGTAACATGTTTTTTTTGGCTTACGGTACGGAACCCTTCGTGTGCAAGACAAACTTGCACTTGGCCAGTTTTTTATTTAGTAACCATGACTACTGATATCGCGTAATTATTCCGTGAGACTATCGTCATGACGTTTCTGCACTTTGACCCCGTTACTTTATCTATGATAATCGTTCTTGAGTTTGAATGTAGTACTTATTTTATTTTGGGGACACAAACAGATACTTACAGTAGAGCAGTCAAACCAGGGGGTGCCGGATTATTGGAATGTTCGGATTACTGGATTTTTTAGAAAAAAAGAAAGATAAATTAAGGCATAGAATGTACTAATTTAATAAGGGCATGAGTAGAAGGGGTTACGGCAGCTTCGGGCGGATGGTTGGATATGCCGGAATAGTGAAGTGCCGGATTAGTGAGACTACTCTCTACCATTCTTAAAATAAACAAGATCTCCTTAATATTAAATTCACAAACATGTAACCCACACTAATGTCCACGTTACACAAAAGAATAATAGAAGTGAAGGACTCAAAATCAAAAGTCATTTATTCAAATTAGGCTGAGTGCCAGCATTTTTTGAACGTCAAAGTTCTACATAAAGACAGTCCCCCAAAACGCCCTCCCGTCACCACTTCCTAGTGTTATAGCTGGGAAGAAGAAGTGGCGCAACAAACTCCCCAGCAAACTGTGGTAAGAGTTCACAGGATACAGATCTCTGTGATAGTTTCATCCGTCATATTAAATTCTTCCGTTACTGACTGACTGACTGACAGACAACGTACAGCCGAAACTACTGGTCATAGAAAGCTGAAATTTTGAAGGAACCTTCCTTGGGGAGTGTAGGGGAGCACTAAGAGAGAACTTCCCGAAATTCCTACAGAACCGGGAAAAACGGGATATACGCGTACGAAGTCGCGGGAAAAAGCTACTTCATAATATAATTAATTATAAATTTACTTAATTATGTTCACGACTCCAAGTTTTGGGCAGAATATGTCCGTTGCAAGTCAAATGAGAAATGGGTAAAGAGAATCACCCAACGGGCCCCACTGAATGCCTGACGATATTGTTACTACAACATCGTCTGGCATTTAATGGGACCCAATTCAATAGTTTCCAATATATCTGTATTTAATTACGAAAATATATTTTACAATTTCACGGCATTTGCCATTTTCCGGTGACATTTATAAGGTAAAAGTTTCGAAATGGCACCGCTAGATGGCATAGTCAAGCGTGTAGGAGATATTATAGGTGGCAGCCCAAAAGTATCAGTTCCAAGTATTTATAAGTTTAGTTGAGCTGCTCGACTACTGACAAAGCCCACCTCAGACATTAACCTTCATGGTTGTCATATGATTTGACCAATACGGATTGTATGGACGTTAAAAGAGACTGAGATCTGAGTTTGTTTCGGTGTTTCTTCTCAGGGTAGTCACCTAGAAACCACCGGCCTCATCTAGTTTAACCTTTTGAACGCCACTGTCACGTATAGGTGACAAGCAAGCGCGTGCCCTGTACGCCAAACGTCACAAATACGTGACAAAAAGTACGGTAAATTTGTGGCTTGGCGTCGGGGCACGCCGATGCGTTTATGCTCTGGCGTTCAATAGGTTAAAATTACCAAAAAAGATTGTCATATGAAGGAGTTATTTTTTAAACTATTTACAAAATAAGAATAATTTATTATTAAGGTAAAAGATCCGAATTTGCAACACTAGATGACAGAGTGCGCCAAGCACGTTACCTCTAACAGTATTAATATGTGATGTTATGTTACTAGGTGGGCCAGTCAGTGAAGGCTCGCGTGTTAGTCGTGGACCCGAGCAATCAGACCCTGTTCCTGACGCTGAAGCCTTCGCTTCTGTCTCCAGACCTTCAAGTGCTAGACAGCTACGAGAAAGCTGTCATCGGGAAGGCTTATACTGGAGTTATTAAGGTAAAACATGTTACTTATTAGAAACCTTGTTTCTAATAAACAAGGTGGTTTGATTTAATGTTGTATCGTCGTCTCCACCTTGTATATGATTTCCGCTAGAACATCAACCTACCAGCCTAATCCCAACTATATTAGGGTCGGCTTCCAGTCTTACCGGATACAACTGAGTACCAGTATCCCTCCATAACCCAGTATCTAAGTTTGAAGCCACTTGGCAATACTGGGGTCAGATTTTCTGGTCTCTGATTATCCGAATTGACTGTCAAAGTTGTAAAAACGGCTTTACAAAGTGAAAGTTCTAAGTTTGAGCTACACGATAACTGACAAATGCTTGCACTATCTGGACAGGTCCACTCAAATCTGAGTGGCACTTTCCTCAAAAGGCCACCTCAGACATTAACCTACATGGTTCTCGTATGATTTGACCAGTACAGATTGGAGACTTTGACCTCTGAGTTTGTTTCGGTGTTTCTTCTCAGGGTAGTAAACACCGGCCTCATCTAGCTTAAAATTACCAAAAAAGATTGACGTGTAAAAGTGTTTAGTTTAACCTTTTCGAGGCACGGAGGAGTGACGGTGTTTAATGGGTGGTCACCCATCCACTGACTAACCTAAAACTCGAAGATTGAGTTATAAAGGCTTATGTCCTAACCTAATTGTTTTCTATTTCAGAACATAAAAGACTATATATTAGTCTCATTTTTCAACAACGTGATTGCGTTTATACCGAAACAGTTCATCAGTAAGGAGCCTCTCGAGAACATCGCACAAGCCTTCCATATCGGGCAGATTGTAAGTACTTCACATGTTATTTATGTTGATCTCACTTAGTGTGCTTGAACAGTTTTAATTGAAAATGAACTACATAGCTTATAAAATAGAGTCGAAAATGACGTGCAGGAGCGTGTCTTCATGACGTGGTATTCGCGTAAGCTAATTAGAACTCTATTTCAGCTGTGATTAACTTCATTATCAAATGCCTACGGGATGTACAGCTGTGGTGTTATAAAGGGATTTTTGTTTTCAGGTAAACTGTACGATTTTGACAGTAAACGCTGAGGATAAGAAGATGTCTGGTAGTTTTACAACGCAACCATTCACGCCAACTGTGAGTAATTGATCTTATCCTTAAATTTTCTAAGCAAGCGTGCTCCATCTTCGACCACATCATCGCTCACCATCAGGTGAGATAGTGGTCAAACGCGTGCCTACCAACAGTAAAAAACTGACTCATCAAATAATAGTTTTCTGTCTTTGTGTCCAAAAAATTAAAGAAAAAACTAACGTTTCTCAGCCTTAATTCAATAATAAGAATTCAATCGATTTTTTTGTTTTATAGGACAGAAAGCGAAAACCCAACAAACGCAAGATAACACAGGGCGACGAAGTATCGAGTAAGAAAACCAAAACTGATGAAACAGAAATCAAAGACAAGAAGAAGAAGAAACAGTTAACAGAAGCACCCATGGATGTATCCGATGCAGAAGTAAAACCTGACCATGACAGTACAAACAAAAAAACTAAGAAATCTAAACAGAAGCAAACAGACGAAGTTGCAGAAGAGCCGGTTAGCAAAAAAGACAAAAAGAAGAAACAAAAACAAAAGACAGAAGAGACAATCACAGAAGAAGACGTACAACCTGTCAAAGACAAGAAGAATAAAAAACGGAAAGAAAGAGAAGTAACGGAGGAGCCAAACGAAGCTACAGAGACCTCTTTGGAAACAACACTCGATCCACAAGACGCCTTACTGATAGACATGAGCGAATGCACGACCCCGAAGCACTACAAGAAAAAAATAGCATCGCTACTAAAGTCCATAAACAACAGATCAAAACGCATAGCCAAGATAAAGAGGAAAATAGCTAAATTAGAAGAAAAAGGTCTGAACTCTGAGACGAAACTATTTCATACAGCGATGCAAGCTGATCGGATGCTGGTTGAAGAAAGATTGGCTAGACTGATGCAATCTTTGGACATAGCGCAGGAGAAGTTAAAAGAGCTCGGAGTGGAGTTTACTAAGCAAGATTATAAAAAAGAGAAGAAGACAGAAAGAGAAGAGAAGAAGACAGAAGATAAAAAGAGAGAGTTAGAAGTTAAGGTGGTAGAAAGCTTAGAGCCGGCTTTAGAAGCTCCCAGTGCTCAGGACTTCTGGTCTGCAGGAGTAGAGAGTCTGACGAAGACTGTTCAAGATGAAGAGGATAGTAGCAGTGAGGATGAGGTCAGTGTACGCCTGTTTCAGTTTTCTTTTTGGTCTAGCAATATACTTATTTTGATATACATAAAAAATATATATATATATATATCAAATCTATCAGGAACGCTTATTGTAATATTATTGTTCGTCAATCACTCATCTCCTCTTCAACTCAACAGGAAAAGGATCAACCTAAGAAAAAACGCAAGAAGTTAACAGTGGCCGAGAAGCTAGCCAAGGTGCGGGAGGAAGAGGAACGTGTGAGGGAGATGGAGCGACGTGCGACAGAGAGCGAGAACCAGCCGCGTTCCAGCGAGCAGTTCGAGCGCGCCTTACTGGCCAATCCCAACTCGAGTGAGCTGTGGATCGCTTATATGGCATTCCATCTTCAGGTAACAACGTAACTGTAAAAAAGGGGGATTTTCCAAAAAAAAAAAAAACTATTTAATGCGTCCTTTAAATTTTCAAAAAATATTAGACAAGTATATTTTGCCATTTAAAATCGATAAAAATTGACAGAGATAAATCGCATCAAAGTTTAAGAGCCGGCCTGGTGACGTCACGTTTTAGTAATAAGTGTACTATACCGCGTGACGTCACGCGAGTCTTCAATTCACTGTATCGTCTTGAATTTTTGCTTACGTGAAAAATTTAAAAAATACGTGCACAATATTTTTTGGAAATCTATCTGACGGACTAATTACATTTCCTAAACGACTGCTTTTTTATTAATATTGATTTGATGGGCTCGCGACTGACCACAATCGCACCTGTTGCCTCTATATATGGAAAATATATTCGACAACACGGTTGGCGCAGTGGTTGAGCGATTGGCTGCCGCGCTGCGTGTCGTGGGTTCGATTCCTGCACGGAACAAATATTTGTATGGCCTACAGATAGTTGTTCCGGGTCTGGCTGTTTGTGTATGTGAGTTTGTATGTTTGTGAACGCACCCACGACACAGGAAAAATTCCTAGAGTGGGGCAAAGTTAAAAAAAAAAAATTATAAAAGTTACTTACCGTTTTATTCTCTGGCAGGCTACCGAGGTTGAAAAGGCCCGCAAGATCGGGCGGAAGGCCCTCAGTACGATTTCGTTTCGCGAGCCAATGGATAAATTGAACACATACGTCGCGATGCTCAGCATCGAGTGCCGGTTCGGGACCAAGGTCAGTCATCTGTGAATAAACACAATAATAATCTTAATATACATAGTATTCAGTCGTCTCCGGTTTTGGCAAGGGGTGGCTATCGTGTTACCCAGTTACTGGGTCGTGAAGGCCAGATAATATCGTCGCCGTTTTATTATAATCCGTAATTTCTCGGAATGACTTCGCGAGATTATAGACTGTCAAATTTTGATGCCTAAATAGTATTCCAAATTTTCAGTTGACAATTTATCGACAGTTTACAATCTCTCAAGTTATTTTATAATCTTACGAAGATTGCTATTTCCGGTGACATATCCATTTAAAATGTAGAGTTTTTACACATTTTAAGGTCTTAATAAAAACCTATAAATAGGTATTAAGATTTAAAAAATGTCTTGGAACTAGAATTAATTTCCTTTCTTTGACATTCGAAAGTGCTTTTAAAGTGTCAACCCAATCGAAATAATTAATTTCATGTTGACTTTAAAATTCAGTGGTTCCCAACTTTTATTTAACCCGGGACCACTTTGATTGCTTTGTTGCTGGCGGGGACAAGAAAACGAGAATAAAATTAAACTGTGTTAAACTAGAAATAAACTAATTTGATGATAATAAATACATTCAAAACTTGTTGCATAGCTATTCTTTGACAACCAAAAACTAAAGAGCATCGCATCGTCTTAGAAAACAAAACATTTCTAATTGAAACATAAAATTTAACAGCTCAAAAATGTCATTGATACAGTACGCCGCAATGAAAATTTTGAACTTTTAAATTTTAAACCTTGCGCGGACCATATTTTGGCCCATGCGGACCGCAAGTGGTCCGTGGACCACAGGTTGGGAAACATGCGTCTACTAAGCAAGAATCTAAGAAATAATGAAACACGATACCTCATACGTGGCATATCGGTTGCGCTTGCGCCACTTCAATCTGAACACAAACAAGTTTGAACTTGCAAACTTGACGCTATGCATAATTAAATTCTCTGCGCTTTACAAACGGAGTCTTATTAAATGAAATTAAATGCGAAAGAAACTCTTGTGTGTCTGTTCATGTTAACGGCTGAATGCATTTGTATAAAACTTAGCACACGGGTATAGACCATGTCCTGGAATAAGAGGATATTTTTCAGCCTAGGAGATTTTCCCTTGGGCTAATTTTTGATTATCACTAGTATACTTTCTATTGCAATCCATGGCATGGTCTACTCCTGTGCCAAGTTTCATCCGAATCCGTTAAGACGTGAAGAGGTAATCAACAAATAAACAAACTCACTTTCGCATTCATAATATAGATAAACTAATAATAATAATAATAAATCTTTATTCAAAATTCAAATTGGTACAATAGAATAATAAATCTTAGATAATAATATAGGTAGAACAATGTTAGATGCCTGTACTAGGAGGATCCTGTATCACAGGCGGCAAGAGCTCAACAATGTACTAAGAATCTTATAAAAATGTTAATAATATTTACTTAATATTAAAATAGTAACTGAGTAATATTAATTTAAAACTATTTTTTAAAACTATCTGTCGTATATTTAAAACTATCTGTCGCTCACGGCTCCGCCCGCGTTATTTCAGAAATGATCTCAAAGGTACATACTCCCCGGATAAAAAGTAGCCTAGGTATGTGTTAATCCAGACTATAATCTACCTCTGTGCCAAATTTCATCAAGATCCGTTCAGCCGTTCTGACGTGATTGAGTAACAAACATTCATCCAAACATCCTAATTTTCGCATCTATAATATTAGTAGGTATAGATAGCTTTAGCCCGCCACTTCGTACGCGCATATCCTGTTTTTTCCCGTTCCCGTAGGAATTTCGGAACTCCTCCTCCATATAGTCCTCCCCTACACTCCCCAAGGAAGCTACATGCCAAATTTCAGCTTTCTACGACCAGTAGTTCCGACTGTGCGTTGTTTGTCAGTCAGTCAGTCAGTCAGTCACTCAATCACTCACTCACTCACTCACTCACTCACCCACTCACTAAATCATCAGCCGGTCGATTCTGTAAACATGTCGAAGTGAAGGCTTTGGGTGAAGTGATCACGAGGTGAGCTGTCAATCCATATAATCAAGATGGAATGACAGCTCACTTCGTGATCACGTGACATCTTGATTATATTCAAAAACCACGCTATTATGCAAATATTTTTTTTCATTTTATACCTAAAGCCAAATATTCCTTAAGAGAAACGTTTCAGGAAAAATTACATTACTATGTCCTAAAGTAATTAACTTAATTGACTTCCAAAAGTACTAAATGTTCTAATTGAAATATGTTGTTTGCGTTTTCTGTCGTATTAACTAATTGATAGCAGGTAGGTATCATTCGCTCTTAAATTTTACCCGACTAAAAAGAGGGATTATGTTTCTACTGCGCAGTTGATCAGTTGAGTTTTGGGAAGCCTTTACCAGCTTTCCTATCAAACACGTTGATTACAAACTAAAATATAAGGTCCCATCAAAACAGATGGACAAACTTAGAAATCATTCAGACCACCAAAATTAATCAATCAAAAGTCGTTTATTCATTATTCAAATTAGGCTGAGTGCCAGCACTTTTTGAACGTCAAAGTTCTACATAAAGACAGTCCCCGAAAACGCCCGCCCGTCACCACTTCCTAGTGTTATAGCTGGGTTTTAGTGGCGCAACAAACTCCCCAGCAACACATCTGTCTGTTAAGTTAAAACTTGAATTTATATAAGAAAAAAAATCAGCTAGCGAAACGTTGGCAATTTGTTATTTTAGGTCAAAATAAAATCAGTGTTTTTTTTTTGAAAGAAATACACTATGGTTAGACGTACTGAATGCTGTGTTAAAATTGGTCCATCTATTTATTGGGTCCTTATTTAATATTTGCATGATGGAACCAGGTACTATGACGTGCTAATGTCATCCAATTCCGAAAATGTAAAAGGGATAGTGCTATTCGCTATGTATAGCTCCGTCTCCCTTTTAGAGCGGAATCATGATAGTTTTAAGACTTCATTGTTGGGCCCCTAGGATATTGTTTTTATCTTATTACTAGCATTACGCCCGCGACTTCGCTCGAGATAATATTTCGCAAAAAAGAGATAAATCAACTCACTTTCGCATTTGTAATAATTATGTTAGGATTAAATAAAGTTTTAAATTAAGTCAATTGCAGTCACAGTTTAAGAATATTTAGTTTGTATTTAATTATTATCTTATCATAATAAACAATCTTGCAAAATAATAATTTACATTGCAAATGAGGTCACACTTTAATGACGTGTCCAAATTGGTTTGTCCTAAAATAAATCAAAAGTCAAAACAAGTCAAAGCGTTTATTTCAATTAGGCCATTAAACGGCACTTTTGAACGTCATCAATTCATCATTTACATTTCAGTAAAATAATAGTAAGTATTCAATTAATAAAGTGACTCTACTGTCAATTCGGAAAGGTAGATTCTTATGGAGAAGAACGGACAAGAAACTCCATAGTTACTCAAATAATGGTTTTACAATATTTGGGATACAAAAATTAATTTAGTATTATGTGAGGATGATGCACCCAGAGTATGAATATAATTAGTTACCTACCTAACTAAATTATCTTCCAAAAGTACTAATTGAAATAGGTTTTATGTGTGTATTGGGCAGATAATGGTGTCATTCACTCCTACCCAACTTATATACTAAGTGTAGTTATGTTTTTTACTGCGCAGTTGTTCAACAAAACCTAGGTAGGTACTCGAGCTTGGGGACGTCTGGCCACGCCTTCACAACAAAGGATGTTGTTTTCACACTTAAATTAAGTTTATTGTGTGTTTTTAAGTTTTTTCCGATATTATTTAAGTATTTTTCAAGTACTTAAATAATATCGGAACATTTGCGTGTGCGTTATCGTTTCGAGTTTAATAGTTATATTAACACTGCTGAAATATAGGCCAATGATTTTTGATACCATAGAGTTTCTTTTTCATAGGAAACGACCAATTCGAATCGTTCGCTAGCTTCTGAGGTTTACAAAGTTGTGAAATAAAATTGATATTTTTATTTAAATCGATTTAATAATAATAAAAAAATCTTTTGACCAACAGTGGGACAGGCTAGATATAATAATAATAATAAAACGATACCAACAGTATTCATTTTATCTTTTATTTTTTTTAATGATAAGACAATTTTTTGGACCCAGTTTATATTCTGTAATCTTTATAAACATGCATATCTTGCAAAATGATAAATTTTAAATAGGCTCATTTGGAATATGGAGATTATCTAAGTACCTACATGCATCCAATATATATATATAGGTCCTGCCAGGGTTGCGGAATTTGTTCGAAAGAGTCACCGTGGCCCTGGAACGCAAAGGGCTTTAGAAGGAACACGAAGGGTTTTAGTCAGTAAGAGTGTGACACGCCTTTCCGCTCGATCCAGAGCGGAAGAAGTCATTTGATGATTTCCCATCCTTAAAAAAAAATATATATACATGTAGGTACTTAGGTAAATTTAATATGCATTTGTTTTTAATAATCAAATCAAAATTATTCTTTTAAACCTACAATTCAAAGGTAAGTAGTTATTTTTGTTTGACCACTACATCACCTTGTTATTGCCACATACCCACAACAAATCGAAAAAAACCCTCCACTTTAATACTTATTGCAAAAAAGACACGCGAAATTAAAGACTGCATCTGTTTTAAGTCTAAAAATAGCCGTCCATGTTGGCGACCGGACGGTTGCACGAGAACGCCAATCGATATTCACCTTTTATGAAAGAGATTAAAACTCCGTGGTAAGTTCACATTTAGAAATAAAATGTCAAAGTTTAGTAAACACACACGATCACAAGTTGATTGGTTTTAATTCACTTCAGAGGTTCAAGTATTGATCACAAAAAAGTGAGGTTATAAAATGAAAATGGCGCGCGTTTGCCGCGCCCGACGGACCCAGACTAAAGTTAGGCTTCCTATCGATCTTTAGCGCAACCGGCCGGCGCACGCCTACTGCAAACATAACCTATAGGTATTATTTGTACCTAGCTTACAGGGACATGCGCCCTCGTAGCCCGCCACTCTCATAATTGAATATGAGTGGGTATCGATGTTACTGCGTAGTTTTATCGGACCCTTATCGCTGGAGAGCTGTGGTTCAGGATTTTAATTATGCGTCAGATTTAATTATGATCATAGTTACATAGACTTACGACTTTTTCGTATGGAGATAGGCAGAAACTATAGAACGCCATGCTGCGTTCCTTACATATTATTTTTGCTTCGTTCACGTTCGTTCAAATGTGTCTTACATTCAACTTCTCGACATGATCGAACTATCAAGGAGTATCAAGTTGTCATATAAATTCATTCCTCAATCTATAATTCAAAGTTCAAAGAATCATATGCGTCAGATTTAAAAACTAGATATACTAAGGGTGTTACTGAACTATTCTTTTTTCTTTCTTTCAATCAAATCAAATCAAGTCATTTATTCAAATATAATTATTATATGAGTGCCAGCACTTTTTGAACGTCAAAGTTCCCAGACAGTCCCCCAAAACGCCCACCCGTCACCACTTCCTAGTGTTATAGCTGTCTTGGCTTTCTTTACTACACCAATCGATCGTTCGACATCGATCGATCAGTGTAGTAGAAACTATCGATCGACGTCGAGTAATTCATTCTACCATCGATCGATCAGTGTAGTAGAAACTATCGATCGACGTCGACTAATCCTTTCTACCATCGATCAATCGATTACTGTGGTAACACCCTAATACAATTATATCTACTGATCATACTAACCCTAACTTCAAATGCGAAAGTGAGTTTGTAACGCTTATACGTCTAAATCGCTGAACCGACATTGATGAATTTTGGTAACGAAGTAGATGGGACCCTGGAGACGGTTAGGTATAGGCTACTTCATTTTTGCGAAAATCTATATGAAAACGAGAGCGAAGTCGTGGGAAAAAGATACTGATATTATAAATGTATGCGAAAATAACTCCAACTGTGTGTTTGTTGCTCCCTTATCACATCTTAATGGCTGAACGTATTTAGATGAAACTTAGCATGTCGAAGTGAAGGCTTAGGTGAAGTGATCACGAGGTGAGCTCTCAATCCATATAATCAAGATGGAATGACAGCTCACTTCGTGGTCACGTGACATCTTGATTATATGGATTGACAGCTCACCTCGTGATCACTTCACCCAACATGTTCACTTCGACATGTTTACAGAATCGACCGGCTTAATTAGAACTTTTTATTCCGGGAGAATGTTCTCTAGAGATAAATTATGGCTATATAGCGAGTTCACTTAGGTTCAGGAAAGCTGTAGGGAAACCAGCACGCTTCGTAAACACAGAAACAGACCGCGTTCCGTTTTCCGGCCTCGCCGCCGAGCCCCGTCGCGACGTCCCTGTAAAAACCCTCCCCGACCTTTGATTACCGAGCCAGCCTGCGTCGCTGAGCCAGTAGTTTTAAACTCCCCAAATAATAATGTTATGACCCAGCCTGTCCCTTGCTGTCCTCCCGAAATGACACCGCTAAGCCGAGGTCCGTATCCAACAGGGGACGCCCTAGGGAGCGGTCATTTAGTATAATTTAGCTAGTTTGTAAGCCCTGGCTGGGGGTGATAGTTAAATTGGAAACTTGGCCCCTCACTGGTCTTTGTTGGTGTGAGCTCATATCTGAACAGACCAATGAAAGCCTTGTTTCCAGGTTTACTATCACACGAACACGGATAAATTGTGAACTTGTGCTTTGATTGGTCGCCATTTTATGTCAGTCCTCAATTTCTCGGAATGACTTCGGAGATATTATACCAAATGTTCAGTGGAAAATTCATCGAGAGATTACAACCTCTCAAGTTATTTTATAATCTTACGGAGTTTGCAATTTTCCGTTGACATAACAAGTGAAGCCGTAACCAGATGCTAATATGATTTTAAAGTTGTATTCCTCAAATTAAACAATGGTTACTGATAATGAGGCCGTTAGGTAGCTCCTAACAAGAGTTTACCTTGATGAGTCAATACTTAATGTTTCTGTTTAGTCATACGTGACAACGCCATGTTTTTTTTTTTTTTTTTACGGGGACCACTCGCAGTTCAGCACACTAAGGCTGGTTACTGCTTAACCGGACTATCCTGTGGTGGCCTCAAATGAATTTAAGGCCCCCAGCCAGGGCTCACGCCCAGGTTTTGAATCCCGTACCTATTTATATGTTCAGGGTACTATGAAGTCTTAAAACGATCGAGATTCCGCTCTAAGAGGGAGACGGAGCTATACATAGCGTATAGCACTATCCCTTTTACAACGTCGGAATTGGATGGCATTAGCACGTCATAGTAGGATACTAGGTTTCATTGAAAATGTAATCCACGAAGGATAGATTTTTTTTGTTATAAATAAAGCTGAATTATCCCTAATCCTTACTTATATTATAAATGCGAAAAGTGATTTTGTTTTCTTTTTTTTTTTTTTTAATTTAATATGGGTTTGCTCTTGACTCTAGTCTAGGTCATAGATGACAGAGACAAAGTCGACGATGGAGCGAGCTTACCCAGAAGAAGCCTGTTCACTCTAATTTTGAAGAGATTGTTTGTTTGTAACGTTATCACGCCTAAATTTCTGAACCGATTTTGATGGATTTTGGCACAGAAATATGTAGATAGGACCCTAGAGAGACCTTCTTCAACAATGAGTACACCATAACATTTAAGAGAAGTCACTCCAGACTTAAGTTTAAGAGGCTTATCACTTAAAGAAGAGCACTACAGGCACTATACTGTACACATAAACTGCTACGGAAACAATAAGAAAATCAAATAATAATTAAAATTTACAATGAAAAATTATGAACAATTTAAACTTAGAATTATTCACATTAAGTTAAATAGGTTAAATACAGTGACAGTAACAGTAACAGTGACAGATGGTTTTTATAAGCTACTTTTTCAAGCAAAAATCTATTTTTACGCGTGCGTTACCGCGGATCTAGCGGTTATACACTGCAATTTCATTATCTTCGTTTCCTTGCCCCATGTTATTTGGGATCGTAACGACACGTTTCTACCTTTCATTCTCCCCTCATTACCTATATCGCTATCATTCACTCACATTTCTTTCATAAAATTCCCTCACATTGTGCATCCATTTCTTCCTGGCCTTCCCGTCCCTCCCGTCATCCAACGACAAATCTATATCAATGTATAACAATAAGAGTTAGAGACAATGAGACAATAACGAACGTCGAACGCATACGACCCTAATCTCTTCAAAATTAGAGTGAACAGGCTTCTTCTGGGTAAGCTCGCTCCATCGTCGACTTTGTCTCTGTCATCTATGACCTAGACTAGAGTCAAGAGCAAACCCATATTAAATAAAAAAAAAATAAAAAAAATGAGAGTTTAAGATTACTTGTTTGTTAAAAAAAATAACCTTATCTCAATGATCTTACGGTATATTTTCTATTAATCAAGTAACACGAATATTTTGATTACTTGACTATTGAATGCCACCCTTTAAATTATTTAAAATGCACCATGTTGGATCGTGGACTAAGCACTGAACGAAGCGACAAAATTCCATTGCAACTTTTTAATTAAAAAAATGCAGCTTTTGTTTATTAGTTACAAGTTAAAATATTTCTTTGTGTATTCAATAAATTGATGTAGATAGGTACCTACCTAATCTTAAAAACCGATGAAAAAAAGCCACTGGGTACTTACCGAAAAAAACACTAAAAATCGTTAAATTACATAACTACTTGTAAAAACAAGTCAAATACCTAATCAATCTTTTCGATTTAAAGACGTGTAAGAATACTTAAATTATTTAAATAAACTGGATGGCCAAAACTATAATAAAAAAAAACAACATTACACTCTTTTGTGACAAGTTATAATATGTGGCAAATATTGTCGAAATATTCGCGTTACTTGGACAATAGAAAATATATTCTAAAGTTATGTGAGCATAAAGTTCATTTTTCTACAAATAAAGTAAGGCGAATATTTGCGCTAATACGTCAAGTGAATGTTATCGATTTTAAAAGCACTGAAAAACACTGTTTAAAAACACTACTGCCCCGTAGAACTTTTGTTGTGAACACATGACACATAATTTGTAAAGTTTGCAAAAGAGCTTTGTTAAAATGGCTAAAGATCCAAACAAAATAGAAATCAGATTCACAATTCAATCAAATATTTCGTTTAAAATAAAGTTTAATGTCACTGACCTCTGACCGGGCGAAATATGTCACAAAACAATTAATTTATCACAAACCACCTAATAATTTGGTAGCTCGTTAAGTAGTGTGGTTCAAATGGAGTCAGAAACAACACAGACAACACTGGATCGTGCCCTCGGCCGACATGAGATCGCGTCTCTATTCGAATACATAATATGCGTACCTACATCTACACATTATTCGGGGGACACGATAAACAACTCGGCTGTGTACTGCAAAATGAACCTTATTGCTTAAGTATACGGTTTTAAGTAATGCAATTATTTCGGGATTCTTTAAAAGTTTTATTCTTAGGTATGTTAGTGTTAGGAATATTGGTAGCTGCTAAGGCCAATAAAATAGTGACTTACAGAGTTGGAAATAGAAGAAACATAATACATAATGTGTCTGCGTGTAATTTGTGTATAATATGTATGTATTTAGAAATATATAAGTGTTTATCAGTTGTCTGGTCGCCATAGCACAGGCTCTGCCTAGTTTGGGATGACATATAATTTATTACAATCAGACAAACATTATATAACTATATACTATCTTAAAACTATTTACATCTACTAAATCTAAGTATGTACATATACAAAACCAAAGTACACTCAGGCGTAAAAGTGTTATTTAGTAGTTTGGGATCGGATGACCTTGTGTGAATTGTCCCAAGATTTATTATTATTTAATAATATTGTGTAAAAAGTGTCGAATAATTTCTGTCTATTCAAACAAGTTTTTAACCGATGGAAAAGGAGGACATTCTCTGTTCGGTTTTATTCGTGTGTTATATGACTAGCTACTGCCCGCGGCTCCGCCCGCGTGAATGTCGAAAATCATCCCAAGGGAAAATACTCCCGGGTTAAAAAGTATCCTATGTGTTATTCCAGACCATGGTATACCTCTGTGCCAAATTTCATCAAGATCCGTTCAGCCGAACATAATAATAATCATTTATAATATTAGTAGGATAGAAGTAAAGACTAGCTTAGTCCTGCGGTTTCGATCTCGTGATACCCGTAAGAATTGCGCATTTTTTTTTGTCAAAAATTTAAATCTATGACACTCGATTTGACGATACTGTAGCTCTATATCATTCTTTCTATTGAAAGAATTTAGTAAGGCCAGATTCCATTAAAAAAAAAAAAAAAAAAAAAACAACAATCAATTCGACGTCCGTATAATATAGATAACATTATATGAAGCGCATGTATGATTTCCAGACTCGTTATTATTCCAGTTTTGTCGTTCAATTACGTCATTCATTCCCGCGAACTGCGACGTTCAGTCCGCTCCATAATTATACGACCTTGTTCAAGAATATTGACCGGTTTTCGGCGGGCCTTCCCGAAATCATCGACAATTTTTTATTATTCGGAATCATAGATTGTGTTGTGCGTAGTTTGTATTTTTATAGGTATGAGTTTATGGTTGTTCATAAGCTCTAAAAGTAGGTCTGTAATATATATCAATGTTTTGATAACCTTTTTCTTTGAATTCCTTATCTTGGTGATCTCATTCTTGAGATGTTTAGACTATTGGTCGATGAAAAGAATTCACTTTAGTATGACACACATAATATATATTCGATTATCTTGTTTTTTAATACAAAGTCTTTGCTCTTTTCATCACGAATCACACTTGAGCACTTACCATCGTGGTAAAAAGTCACTTTTGTACTTTTTCTTTTGTCACAAAACACTTTAATTGGATGAAACGTTCAAAGATTCATTGTACACAATATTAATGAAAAAACGACTCAAGGCGTGCATTCTGACTGATATTGAATAGCTAAGAATAGCAGTGAGCCATGTGAATGAAATTTTTTTGCCTTCGAATAAATTTTATTCGGCAACATTCGTGGCTATTCGTTTGCCGCGTATGTTCGCGAAAGATAGGAAACCGGTTTAATATTGTGTTTTAAGATAAGATTATATATTTGTAGAAATCAGTATCTCAAATAAATAGACAATGATAAATTTATCGTTTGTTTGGGAATTCCTTTATTCCGAAAACTACAAAATAATATCATAGTTAGTCAACGCATAAAGTAGACCGCTTGGTCTAGGTAGATAGAAACATGAAATATTGCGACAGACTTCTATACATAACAAAGGTAAGCATTTAGAACGGATTTTTGAAAATCTATTCCTTAAATGGATCGAAAATATCAAAGATCTGCTTAGCTATTCGCAACCTTTTGATAACGTGGTGGTTCTATAAGTTACATGTTGGAACAATGCTACAAAACGGTAATCTACTTATAAATAAGGTAATTAATTAAAATTATTAGAAAACAGGTATTTTACTTCGAATAGACTTGTTTTCTTTTAGCGAGAATATAGTGTTCTCTCCAAACGGACGGTTTCAGAATGGAATCGAATAGCTGAGTACGGCTTGCCACGAGAACTCGTGATGTATCTGTCAAAAACTGAAACGATGACAAGTTTGTATGAAAAAGGTACCTATGTCATTTTTGCCGATGGAAATTCCATCGGACACACAGCTTGTCCGCGAATAAAACTAAATAGCACGTTTAAATTTCATTTTTATTATTATTTTACGTGAAACGATTTATTGTTTTTAAAGAGTGTCCGTGAAGTTTCTTGCACGTTCTTCTCCATAGAGATCTACGCTTTGTAACGTGCAACTATAGTAGCTTCATGTTTTAAATTTATTGACCGATCTTGAGAATTCGAAATTGCCTGTAAATAACTGTTCAATTGGAATAAATGCCTGAAATGAGTAAAACGAATGTTATTCACGACAAATATAATTTGGAATAGATAGGAATAATATTTATGTGTCTCGAATAATCATCTTTTATTTCGAATAATCCCGAATAAACTCTTTCCGTGATAGAAAGCTCCACATCATCGAGTGTCTATGCTACTTTTATTTCGAATAAACCCGAATAAATAAAATTTTATTGTAGCCAAAGTCAACGGGAAAAGTTATTTAATAAAACTCCATATTTTTTTTCATTTATATCCAATTTTATTGTAAACTATAATATGATATACATATATAGTCCTCCTTGCCGATTTCGACAACGGCGACCCCATGACACTACTTCCTAGCGTGTGCCCTGATAGGACTCGCTAGACCGAATTTGGTTTTAAATACCCGATCACAGCTAAGGCAATACAGCTGACCGGCGGAATTAAAAGTATAATTATATGAGGGCTTGGGTCTCTCTTTACGTATTTGGCGTTTTTCGTTGATGGTTTCAAGTCGTTTTTTTTCGAACATTTTCACACTGTTGAAAACCTTAGTGCGCCAAGACCTATGTGAAGCGAGCCTCTCCCAACCGGATGGGTCAATAGTAATATTATACATAAACACTAAAACACATACAATGGGCAGCCTTATCACTAGTTATCACATTCCGCGATCTCTTCCAGGCAACCTGGAATAGACATAATGTAAAAATACCAATTTTAAATCGCATCATTGTAAACGAGCAAAGATCTACCGATTCCCATACAAATGCTCTTTAAGAATGTTTTAGGTAGTAACTTTTTCCTCGAATAAAATACAAATGTGTGATTTTATCTAGTACTTCAGTAAACAAAGGAAACAATTATAAATAGACTGCTTGCCCCGGCCTTGACAGAATCGAAGCGCGGAAAAAACCCAGTCTTGAAATGTTGACGGCAAATAATTTCACGTAGGTCATAAACTATTATTAAAAGCATATTCGATTAGCCACTTGAGACAGTGATTATGGAAAACAATGCACTGTGAAGTACGAAAATGTTAGTGGTTATAGACACCATCTATTATAAATTTATAATAGATAATTATTATTTATTCCCCGAGTACGTACTAATACAATGAAACTATTTGCGCATCGTGTGTCTAGCTATCATATTATATTACAATTATACATAGGTACCTAAACTCAATCGTGTATGGTTCGAATGTTCGTACACGTGCCGTTCGGACGCACCTAACAAAAATCGACCGACCCAAATGACCTCTAAAGTGCGGATCTCCCCGACCATAGAGTTACGCGCTCGATAAGCAGATAGCTCTTAAGGTGCGCGCTCTAATCGTGCCCCGCTGTATCTCTTAAGGTCGAAGCTTCGCACGGAATGAAATATTCAACTCGATTGTCAATGGCTTTCGACTATTGTAATACGTACGATTCGATGTCGAATGTGTTCGTTTACTACTTTACACAATAAATTGAATAATGAAATTGGCGTTATTTCGGTAGAGGAAAGTAAAATGTTTCGTAAAATAGGCCTTATGGAAATTAGAATAGAATATTATATCATTTATTTCTGAGTAAGTAGGTGGGCAACATACCTAAGCCATACGATCGTTACACAAAAATAATACAAAATTGGCTTAGTTTGCGTCGCGGCAAAAGTTTAAACCTCGGGTAGCGCGCGAAATTGAAATGTTCCTACTTTTTATACTGTACTTGATGTTCTCGATCGATAGTAATACTAGATGAATAGTTAACTCAGCTTTTTAAGTTCGTCTCAGAATGTATGAAATTATTTTTTTTTGTGAAATATGTAGAGCTGTCATATTGTGTTTGTGATAAGATGTAGCTTCGCTTGAATCTGTCTTTGGGCTGAAACGATGATGAAAAAAAAAACTTAAATTGAAAATATCTCGTAAAGGCCCTCGCAAGCAAACCTATTAAAATAAATTGGTCTACGAATGTATATTATTTGCAATTTTTCTTTTTTTGCGGAATGGTCGTTTTGTTTTGTTTTTTTGGGAAATCGTTGTTTTGTTTGTAGTGTGTGTGTGTTTTGTTTTATAAACGCCACGCCCGTCTTTTTCTCATGGGTTGAAAACAGAAAATACAGAACGCTACCTCATACGATGCTTTTATTAATACTGCTTTGGCTTCAATTATATAAGTTTATCTTTTTTTTTTCTTTAGCCTGAGTTCCGTTAGTATTTCTGTGAAATTAATCCTACTAACATTATAAACGCGAAAGTTTGTAAGTATGGATGTTTGTTACTCTTTCACGCAAAAACTACTGAACGGATCTTGATGAAATTTTGGCACAGATGAAGATTATAGTGTGGAATAACACATAGGATACTTTTTATCCCGGGAATATGTTCCCTTGGGATAATTTTCGACATTAATGCGGGTGTAGCCGCGGGCGACAGCTAGTAATTAAATATAATTTTTAAATATCGTAACTGAGATTGAGAAATGCTGAGATTTTAGCCTCGCGCAGGTCTATGTTGCTAGCGTTAATTACTTACTCGTAATTATTGTTATTTATTGAGTTATTTTGTTTTGTCATTTGTCCTGTGCGAGTTCCAAATTTTTTTTTTTTTTTTTTTTCTTTTCAAAACCTGTCTCCCTCCAGGAATCCCTACAAAAGACATTAGAAGAGGCTCTACAAACGAACGAGCCGTTCGACATCCATTCGAAGCTGCTGGACATCTACGTGGAGACCAGCAAGCCGCAGGAGCTGGTGGGGCTGGTGGAGCTGATGATGAGGAAGTACAAGCGACAGACCAGCATGTACGGGCTCTGCGGGGCCGCCTGCTTCAAGCTGGGGCTCGTGGACAAGGCGCGCCAGGTAAAGTTATAATTTCCTTTCGCATTGACATCCATTTTGGGAAGGTATTCGTATTTTTGTACACAGGTACTGTACGTACCTATATTGACGATATCCTATGGGACGGCAAACCGACTGGACAGAGATCATGCATAGCTTATTATTACCAACGGCTTTAAGTGCTTTTCCCGGCCCGGGGTGTTACCGTGACAGTTGTTTTTTTTATTTTTTATTTGGAATGTTAATCATCAAATGACTTCTTCCACTCTGTGTGGAGTGGAAGTGCGTGTCAGATTTTGACTGACTAAAACCCATCCGTGTTCCTTCTAAATCCCTTTGCGTTCCAGGGCCGCGGTGACTCTTCCGAACAAATTCCGCAACCCTGAATCAATAATAAATTCATTTAACTCTATTTTGTTTTTTTTTAGGTTATGCAGAAAGCCATTTCGGTGCTCGAGAAGAAAGAACGTAAGTATTAGTTCAAACTTAATATTAATAATATTTCATGCGCTATTAATACCAAATAAAAAAATATCACTAATCTTTTTGGTAGCTAAAAGACAATCCATTATAACTGTAAATTAGCTTCGTCCCCGTCCTTCGTCGAAAATTATCTCAAGAAAACTTTCTCCAAGGATAGAATGTGCTCTATGTCCTATTCTAGGAAATAGTCTACCTGTGTGCCATCATCATCATCATATCAGCCGAAAGACGTCCACTGTTGGACATAGGCCTCCCCATGTGCCGCCACAACAACCGGTACTGCGCGTCTCGTATCCATCGGCTACCCGCGACCCTTACCAGGTCATCAGTCCAACTTGTGGGAGGCCTTCCAACGGTGCATGTTCCGGTACGCAGTCGCCACTCCACAACTTTTCGGCCTCATCGACCATCTGTTCTGCGAGCAATGTGCCCTGCCCACTGCCACTTCAGTTTGGCGATCTTTCGGGCTATGTCGGTAACCTTGGTTCTCTTGCGGATATCATCATTCTTGATTCGATCACGCAAGGAAACTCCGAGCTAAGATATGCCAGCCTCATCATACCCTTTTACATTAATTTGCTTATTAAACAGTATTAGTTTATAATATTACTTAATAGTTAATGAATTAGAGTTATTCGTGGAGGACCATAATTAAATGGCACAACTTTTTAACAATCTCCAAAGACGGTATAGATAAGATGGATTGGCTTGCCCTCTCCATTGCCCTTTGGGTGACGTTAAGCCTGTGTGCTAAGTTTCATCGAAATCCGATGTAACTTGGACTACGGCTATTATGCTACGGGTAGGCCATTCATGTTCTGGACCTCGGCAAGGGTTACTTAACCTTGAAGGTCGTCACGAGCGGTTATCATTTAGCCACGATTTCAGATACCTACTTAAATATAAACGAGTAATTGATACTACTCAAAGTTGGGTACTTCAGTACCTGACAGGCATGATGGTCGAGTGGTTAGTGACCCTGACTGCTAAACCGGAGGTCGTGGGTTCGATTCCCACACAGGACAAATCTTTGTGTGATGAACATGATCATTTGTTCTGTGTCTGGGTGTAATTTGTCTAAAATATGTATGTATTTAGAAATATATAAGTATGTTTATCAGTTGTCTGGTTGCCATAGCACAGGCTCTGCCTAGTTTGGGATCGGATGACCGTGTGTGAGTTGTCCCAAGATATTATTAGATATTATTAGTACCTAAAGGCAAGCTGTCAGTCGTATTCAAGTACTTAATAACAGAGAAAAGTAGTTATTTTAGGCAACATAGATAACGTATTGCAGATTGATATCAAGAAATCAAAAGACACTTATTGAAACTAGGCTGAAAATCAGCAATTTTTAAACGTCAAAATTTACATGAAGACAGTCTCCCAAATCGCCCAGCCCGTCACCACTTCCAGTGTTTTAGCTGGGAAGAAGTGGCGCAACAAACTCCCCAGCAAATAATACTCAAACTTTATGTGCATTCCACAATGTGTACCCATTATGGGCATTATGGACTAGCGTGATCATTATGGACCCTGTCGGGCACAGCAAATACATATATGTAGGAGAGAGGAAGGTTTAAATAGCCAAAGTTATATCTAAAATAAATCCAATAATACCATATTAGGGACTCTTTATACCTTATATTTTATAATATTCCTTTATACTATAATAGCATTTTTCAATTAAATATTGTATTAGTTTTTTATAAATATGTTAATTTTATCTTCTTTTTTATTAGTTCAGGTAGTTTGTTATATATTTTTATGGACATCACATCACATACGGACTTGTTGAATGTATTTTCAACCGATTTCCAAAAGAAGGAGGTTATCAATTCGACTGTATGTTTTTTTTTTTTTTAGTCGATAAACACATTTGTCTGTTAGGTTTGAAGAACTTGAATTTAGACAAAGGTGTGGTTTAGATATAGTATACTTTATTTACTGTAATAGAATAGAAATACTCTTTATTGTACACACTACAGATACAATTAGGCGTTAAGAGTTAATAGGCTGCAACTAGGGTTGCCAGCTCTTCAAAACGAAAAGCCGGACAGACCAGCCAGTTTAGCCGGACATTTTGATAAAAAGGCCGACACCCTTAATTTTTTAGTCTTAGTTTAACACGACAATTCTTTTTAAGAAAAACAAGGCCTTTTTATCATCCTGCTAATATAATAAACGTGAAAGTTTGTATGGATGGATGGATGTTTGTTACTCTTTCACGCAAACACGACTGAATGGATTTTGATGAAATTTGGCACAGTGGTAGATTATAGTCTGGAATAACACATATAATACTTTTTATCCCAGGAATATGTTCCCTTGGGATAATTTTCGACAACCACGCGGGCGGAGCCGCGGGCGGCAACTTTTATCATAAAATTCGCCTTAAATTCTAATGAATCAACAATAACATTGTATGAATCAGTCTTCTTTATTTTTAATCATTCAATAATCATTTCAATCATTGCAATATAAGACGTAGTAATACTATTGTAATTATAGAAATTAGCTAGCGATACAAGGTGGGATAGGCCGAGCGGAAATCAACAGATGAAAAATTAAAAAAAAAATGCTCAAATAAAAAGCCGGACAGGCCGGACACCGTCTAATTTGGCCGGACACACAACCAAAAAGCCTGACTGTATCCGGCTTTATCTGGACGCCTGGCAACGCTAGGTGCAACAATGGGCGAATAAGAATAAGCATTGCCATACAACGTGGCAATGCCGCTAGTCTTTTGGGAACACTTCCAGTCGACAGCGATTTTTTTTTTCTCGCTCAAAAACTACACAACCGATTTTAAAAATGTTTTCGCCATTGGAAAGCTTCATTATTAACTTAAAAATAATATTATGGATTAAGGATATTCTTTATTTTAACAAATAAATCTTTCCTCTTTATAACATTAATTTAGATTAGTTTCGCGTTCAAGTATTACGTAACGCAATTTGGGGGGTCTTATAAAACGTTACGTTAGGGGCGGAAGGGGTGTTCGAACAACGCGTTACGTAACATTGTTTTTTTTTATTTAACGCTAGCTCACTAAACATATGTATTTTCGAGTTCCACAGTCACTAAACAGTAGTCATTTTGCCAAACAAAAGTAAAAATCAATATTTTTCTTGAAATGACATTTATTAATTAAAAAATTTGGTAACATGAGAGTAGTAGACATAATTGTGACTTTTAGGTAAAAATTGTCACTTGGATGATACGTAACGTTTAGGGAGGGGGAGAGGGGTACAGATAAACGTTACGGCGCGTTACATGGGGGGGAGGGGAGGGTCAAGAATCTTCAAAAATTGCGTTACGTAATACTTGAACGCTCCCTTAGACTATATTATTATTAACAGGT
Organism: Mamestra configurata; assembly: GCA_002192655.3. Lineage (NCBI taxonomy): Eukaryota > Metazoa > Arthropoda > Insecta > Lepidoptera > Noctuidae > Mamestra > Mamestra configurata. Next base: position 167,587 of record NDFZ01005069.1, on the reverse strand, counting down.
AGATATCTTATTCGTACCTAGGTATTGTGTCATCATATCATGTCTATTTTTAACCAATGGACGCCATCAAATGAAAAGATTATATGCACCACTTCAAAAACGTGATTAAAAAGGGACTTCGAGAGATCATAGACTATGAAATTTTGATGCGTAAAAAAGTATTCCAAATAATCAGTTGACAGTTTATCGAGAGTTACAATCTCTCAAGATATTTTGTAATCGTACGTAGTTTGTAATTATCCGGTGACATATATATTGATTACATAAATAGTCGTGAGTCGGTCGCGACTCACCTGACACAAGGAACCAATCAATCTTCCAGCCTGTACCCTACTATATTGGGATCGGCTTCCAGTCTAACCGGATGCAGCTGAGTACCAGTATTTATCCGAGTACCAGTATATAGATAAGTACCAGTATATAGATGAGTACCAGTATATAGATGAGTACCATTACATAGCTCAGTACCAGTATTTAGCTGAATACTAGTATTTAGCTGAGTACCAGTATTTAGCTGAGTATCAGTATTTAACATGGAGTTTGATGTCGGCACATCAAATTCCCATACACACATCCTGAATAAACTGGGAGGCTTAATCTTCTTCTTGGGCTCCCCCAAGAAGAAGATTAAGGCTTGATGGAATGACAGCCATGGCTCACGTACAATGGTCTAACATCAGGACTAAGTGCGGAATCCAAACCCCGATAGATGTATAGCGTAGTGCTTGGCAACTTGGCTTAACCCTGATTGTATTATATGGCACCGGAAAATTTCAAACGCCGTAGCTTGTCAAATATCGCGTCAAATTGTTCTTAATGAGACATGGATATATTGGAAAATATTGAATTTGGATGGGGTTTACTGTATACTAAACGATTTTTTCATAATATATCGAGAAATTATAATCTAATAAAGAATTATTATATTTTTACGGATTCTGCAATTTTCCGGTGACATATATATCCCTGGGTGTCTATTGGCCTAGCATTGTTCCGTCTCCTGCTTGATAAGGAGGGAACTGGTTTTTTTCCTACTCCTCGGCTGTACTTTACTGATTAATTTCGTTGCGGAATCCAAGACAGTTGAATTCGTTTCTCCGGGACTCGTCGAGCTGTAGTAGTTGCCGCGTGGTAGGGGCAAACTGGAGACACAGGTTTCCGAGAAATTTTCGTTTACCGGGCATATCTCCTTCTTTATTATATCTATGGAATCTCCCCTGAACCTCGCTGTATACGGTAGCACGTGATCACTGTACCACCGTCTTTCCCAGGCGGTGTCTCTAGGCCTACCTTCCTACTCCTCTGCTGTACTTTTCTGCTTGATTGCGTTGCGGGATCCAAGACAGTTGAATTCGTTTCTCCGGGATTCGTAAATTATATATTATTATATAAATTATATGATATTTTATTGAGTCGGCGTTTTTCTGGTGGTCGTCACTGTTGATTCTGGTATTCAGGAGTTGATAATAGTGTGGCAGACTTAGCCCAAAAAAAAGATAAGCTAGGCAGATGATGATATGTTTGTTTGGCTGCAGACGTGCCCGTGCTGGTCCAGTTCGCGTTGCTGGAGAGCCGCAGTGGGTCCCGCGAGCGCGCTGAGGCGCTGTTCGAGCAAGTGTTGGCGGTCTACCCCGCCAGGGTCGACGTCTGCTCGGCCTACGTCGACATGCTGCTGAAGAACAAAGACCACGATCATGTCAGGTAAGTTATAAACGGAAATAAACGTTAGTTTGTACGTATGTATTTAAAATGCCAAAAGTCATCGCGGCAGACCAAGGCGGTGATGGCGGGACGATCTTAACTCCTACCGGGGACTGGTCCAACATGGCGGAGGACAGAGTTGTGTGGATGAGGCCTATGCCCAGCACACACAAACAACAAAACAAAATAGGCTAGATAGATAGATGTTTCTAACGCTGGCACTTCAGTCAAAATATTTGCGATACGTCGTCATCATTACAAAATGAACCTTATTATGAAAAAAAAATGTTCAAGTATATTTTTGTATTTCACAAGAGATGCGATTTTTTTTGGGAATAAATATTATGACCACCAGAAAATACTTCGATACCCTAAGCTCTTTTACCAAAAATATATACTTAACACCAAAAAAATTAAGCCTAAAAAAATAATAGTTCTAGCTGTTTTATTCACGACTGTAGTTCAAATTGTATTTGGGGACCAAATATAGTAAATGATCACCAAATTTTTGCGAGCATAGGTTATCCGGAACTCAACTATTTAGATTTTGTTAATTTCTTCTTTAAACAAAATGTGTAGGTTAGGTTAGGTCAAAACTGTGACCTCCGCCAGAAACGACTTGCATTAATAGAAAAAAGAGAATATTTTAGTAGGTTTGGTTATAATTTCATATTAAACTGCGGTTTTAATTTTGGTGATCATTTACTATTTTTGGGTCAACTATGATTTGTTTGGAGTAATTTGCTTTAATAGGATAGCAATATGTACAAAATTTGGTTATAGTTTTAAATTAAAATGCGGTTTTATATTCTGGTGATCATTTACTATTTTTGCCTGTGATATTTTACTAAATCAGGTGATCAGTTAAACATAAGCCATTTTTTTTGCCAAGTGTAGTGTCAGTATAAGTATGACTGTCGACTGTCTTCCCGTGATCCGAGGGCTTTTTTTGGATGGTAAATCATCAAATGACTCCTACCGATCTGGGCGGAGCGGGAGGGAGTGCAGACTCTTACTAACAAACCCACCCGTGTTAATCCTAATGCCCTTTGCGTTCGAATAATTCCGCAACGTGACCCAAGAGCTGGGTTGTACTTTGGCCCGAGGCTAATCGTTGCCATACAACGTGGCAATGCCGCCAGTACCTTAGGCACATTACCAGCTGACAGCGTTTTTTTTTGTTAGTGGCTTCTCGCAGTTCAACCTATAAGGTTGTCGACTGCTTAACCGGGCTTGCTTGTGGTGGCCTTAATATAATATTAAAGCCTCCAGCCAGGGCTTATAAAAAACTTACAAAGTAAGCGACTACACGCTCGCGGGCACCCACTGCGGGGTATGGGCCTCGGCTTAGGGCGTCGCTGGGGGGAGGACAGCTAGGGACGGGCTGGATCGAACTGGAGCTGACAGCGTTGAGGACGCATTTTGTGATATGTTCTATATTTTAGTTTGTTGTTAGTTAAGTTTCTTTATTTGTTAACTTTAGTGTTACAAAAAAATACTTAAAAAAAAAACATCCGACTTCCAAATATAAACCACTACTAACTACAAAATAACTTGTATAATTTTGGAAGTCGGTGTTTCTGGTGTGGTTTCTTCTGTTTTTGACACCGACTTCCAAAATTAAAGGTATTTTGTACTTTGTAGAGGTTTTTATTTGGAAGTCGGTTGTATTTTTTTGTAAAAAAGTTTTTTAAATTTTTCACTGTTTAGTGCTAACCCCCAAAAATCCCAACTACACAATATCTATTTAACGCACTGTATATGACGGAGTTATTTATACGAACCAACATAAAAAAAATATTATTAACATCCGAATTGATGACCTCTTCCTTTATGAAGTCGGTTAAAAAATTGTCCCTCCTTTCCATTAAATTGTCAAGGTCGACTGGTAGATCACACTATCACACTAATATTATAAAGGTGAAAGTTTGTGAGTGTATGTATGTTTGTTACTTCTTGACGCGCAAACGGCTGGACCGATTTTTATAAAATTTGGTATGCAGGAAGCTGACACCCTGAATTAACAACACATAGGCTTTTTATTCAGGGAGTGTGTTCCCTTCGGATAATTTTCGACGATGCGGAGTATCTGATAAACAGAACAGATTTTGAGCCAAATCGTAACAAACAAACAAATAAACAAATCTTTCCTCTTTATAATATTAGTTTAGATTATTAAGACAGCCTTTTTTCTGCATACAATGTCAATAAAGAAAAAAAAAATTCTAAACTAACTTTCATTAGAGAAAAAAAAAATTACTCATCATATTTCTGCCCATCAGTTCATTTTGATTTTTAGCGACGAGGGCGTGCTTTACACTTTAGTCATGTTGAGGAAAATATTGTCCGCTAGTGTATCTTTGGCTTTATATTGCCACATTTTCTGATGTATCTCTTTTGTTTATAGGCAAGTGATGGAGCGCATGACATCGCAGAAGTTGCCAGCACGAAAAATGAAGGTTCTATACAAAAAGTGGATAGACGTTGAAGAGAAAATGGGGGATCAGGAACAAGTGGACAGGATAAGGCAGCGAGCGATGGAATATATCGAGAAAGCCAAGTTTTAACCGAATTTTAATAATCATTCATTAAATATAAATACTAACTAGCTCTTTTTTTATTTTTCAACCCGTTACTATATTATCCTGCTCAGGAAAATCCTCTCAAACTGAAAAGAAACGAGATCTCAGAAATTATAGTGAGTGACGCTCGAGCCGTCAGTGGTAAGATTTTTTTTCTAAAAAGATTGTGTAAGAAAATCGCATACGAATAGGGATGTTGCGGGGTTAAAAATATTATATTTAGTCCGTCAGTTAGATTATCGAAAAAAATTGGAAACGTATTTTTTATTTTATCACATCAATAAAAAACTACGAAGATAAAACGTATCAATGATAAGGATTGGGGGCTTGTAACGTCACTTTCCAGTAAAAAGTGTACTGGTAAGTGACGTCACACGAGTTTTCAACGCACTATAGCGTCTTGATTTTTTTATTTACGTGACAAAAGAAAAAATACGTGTCCACTATTTTTCGGAAATCTATCTATCGGACTAATTAGTTTTTTAAGTTAAATACTGTATTGCTATTAAAAATTCACGCATGGGGCACATCTGTGATTTATACCTACATCAACACAAATAAATAAAATTTAAGGGTATGTTTGTAATATCAAAATAACAGCTTTTTACAACAAAAAACCAAAAACTAATTTTATTTTTTTATCCGTTTGTTTGCTATTTACCGAAACGGCTTTTCGCTGGCAAACAGCTGATGTTATATGGAGTAACTGAGGCTACTTTTCATCATCATCATATCAGCCGAAATACGTCCACTGCTGGACATAGGCCTCCCCCAAGGGGCAGGTTGGCGATCGCAGTGTAGCTGTTGCAATGCACAGAGAATGCTGCTGCCCATTCTCTGGTGAGTTCCTTAGTCGACTCTTACGACATCCTCGGGAAGTGATGGGGGACATTGCTATTCTTTTGCGTCCGACGCCATACAGAATTACTTTTATTTTAAATAAATAAAAATAAAATACAAAGGAGGCCCACTATATACCCGACATAAACTACCTCTAGATACGATTATTTTTTTAAATAAATAATTTATTTAAAAAAATAATCGCATCTTCTAAGGAACTTTAAAAAAAATAATATAATGTCAAATTAGCTACCAACAGTAGCTGAAACGTCATGTTACAAAGGCAAACGTGACGTTTCAGCTACTGTTGGTAGCTAATTTGACAATTTGTTAAAGGTTATTAGTAGTTATAGAGGCCAGCACATCAAGCTACAACGATCTGTCAAATTTCTTTAATCGATTTTCAACTTTATTTCTAAAGGATTAGGTTCAAGGTTGATTGACAGTTTTGTGTAGCTTGATGTACTGCTGCTGGCGTCTGTACAATAAAAAAAAGAATAGTTTAAAAAAAAACAAAAAAAAAACACGCTTTAATAGAAAAATCCAACTAAAAAACAAAACAAAATTTAATAAATTTGATTAAGAATAGTGTAAAAAAGAAATGAATGTACATGATTGTTAAAAAGCGTGGGGTGCAGAGTGTCAATAGATGGATAGTGTTTTGCTTTGTTAGAATATTTTTTAATTTTAATTAATTAATCCTGGCGAATCTAATTAGGATAATCGGACATTTTAATTGAATTCTTGCATTGTCATCGATCCTTGACAGGTGTGCAAAGTTTGAACTAAATCTGATCGTTCAAAGTAGGGCAAAATCGAGCTTAAAAGGGTCGGTTACAGACAGACATACAAACATACAGGTGAAGCTAATAAAAGCGTGTTAATAAATAATGCATTAGAATCATGAAACACCCTGTTAATGTTTACAGATCAAAAGAATATCGTCGTACCATTCCGCGCCGTCCTTGGAACACGGCTCGGACTGCGCTCGCTTTAGGATTATTTCGAACTATGTCATGCGTCATGCATGATGATAATGAATAATAATTTGATTTTTTAACGACTCAAATGTTCATTATCATTTTTTTTTCATGAATATGAGTTAGTCATTGAATATATGAAGTGGACTGTTGTTGCAAGAAGACTAAAGTGGCACCATGTATTTAGCGCGGTTTTTTAAAATCCAATCGGGCAAAATACGCCGTAAGTATGGGCATATGTTTGGTTTTAATATTGCCACTATGAAAGTAAATCCGTTTGTTACGACTCCGCTTACAACGACCGACCGCTTTTAACGACTGAATTTCACACAGAATTGTCCGCTGACAACGACTACGAACGTTGACGTGTTTACAAATACATCATAGGTACCTACTCGTAAGAAGCTATCTCCGCCCTGCGCACCTCCCTTGCCTGCTCGTTACTGATTGTAACGCGATTGTTGATTTTACGGCAGTTATTTAGTTAGTAACGAAAAAAATTCTGTATTGAAGAAAAAAGTGAAAAAAACGTTTAGAAGCTGGCTGTGCAATAAATACATATTTTGATTTTTATGTTTTTTTTCTCTGATGCTCACATAAATATTAATATGTATGTGTTTTTATGTTTTCGTGGTTCGGACCTCGTTTAGAACGCGCTTGTTACTAAGAGCTTTGAGGAGGTGATACGGAGTAGAATACGCCCACAACTAAGCCCGAAACTACGGACTTCGGGTTTAGAGAGTAGCCTCCCAGCTTCCAATCCATGTGGTATGGAGCCACTGACTACCTCAACCCCGGTAAGATTGGTGTCGAGATTTCTCTTAAGACTTTAACTAGAATTAGGCCCAATGGCGCCGAAAACTTAACTCGGAGAGTCAGTTGCCAACATGAACTTAAATCTTTTTTTTTTCACTCTTCCCGTTGTGTTGCCCTTTAATTCCTACCAATCCGTCATGAACGCCTCCAAGTCGCCACGCCAGCGTTGCCTAGGCCTACGGTACGGGTACGAATATAAAATAAAATCCCGCGATTAAAACACACTCAGCGATAGTTTAGACTTCTATCAAATGCAAGCATTTTCGTGATCGGATCTGTGTTTCCAAAGATTACCTCCGACATTCAAAATTTCAAACTTGCAAACTTTAGGGAGTCATTTCATGATTCGGCCGGGGTTAGGTTTAGTGAGATTTCGAATGAGATGATGGATGCTAGAGTGAGCGATTGAACTAAGCTCCCGTCTTCCCATTGTATGTTAGGTTCCTTTTACTTTAAACTCTGCAGGGAGAGACCTGCGCGGCGGGTCTCCGTCGTCGAGGTTAGGTTTGGTTTAAGGTTCATGAAGAGGGCAGCCGTTATGTGAAATGGCTGACCACTTCATGAGATGGTAAATTTTACGATATGGACACTATCCCTAACTTGGTTTCCTGAGCAGTTCCTATCGAATCAAATAGATGTATAACCCTACCAGGCAGAATCCTAGTTGCCTTAAATAAAACAAAAATATTGATTTTATAAAAACATTTCTTATTCGAGGGAATAAAAGCAAAAAAAAAACAAAAATTAAATTAAATATTTATTGTTATAAAAAAGTATAAAAAGTTTTACAAAGTTAGGTACTAACTATTAAGCAATCTGTGGTTAGGTTTCCGCGGTTCGCACCTCGATCTCGTTTACAACGTCGATGCTACCGGGAGCGAGGTGACCTTGATCTAGCTTACTACATGACAAAATAAAAACATATGATATTGATAAAACTTTATTGAAATGGATAAAAATATAATATACAAAGTAGAAAATATTAATTAACTACTTGTAAATGACTATTTGTAAATGAGTTTCGTAGCCTTCATTGGAAAGGGCCTTCAAGTAGTCGGGTTTGATAAGATACAGTGATGTCAGATGTTTTTGTAGATCGTTTGAGGCGGTTTAAAAGCCTAGCCTAGTAGAAAATTCTTAGCTTAATAATTAAAAATAACGAAAAACAATAGAAGTTATAAGATGACTCTTTCTTCGCTGCTGGTCTCATGGTCCTTTACAAAATCGTCTTCGTTTGTAGATATCTGGGCTTGCATGATTAGTGTTTCGAGTCCTCTCGCCTTGTCTGCTTCATTTTGTTGCATAGCTTGGCCTTTTTCTCATATAGGTCTTTATTTACAGCTAAATGCATTTGCTTTGCTTCAATAGTTTTCCTAATATCGTCTACCATCATCATATCAGCCGAAACACGTCCACTGCTGGACATGGGCCTGCTCCAAAAGGGGCTGGGGGGTATTTGCCATAATCACCACGCTTGGCAGGCGAGTTGGCGATCGCAGCGTAGCTGTTTTTTTTTAAGGATGGGAAATCATCAAATGACTTCTTCCGCTCTGGGTGGAGCGGGAGGGCGTGTCAGACTCTTACTGACTAAAACCCATCCGTGTTCCTTCTAAAGCCCTTTACGTTCCAGGGCCGCGGTGACTCTTTCGAACAAATTCCGCAACCCTGGCGCAGTGTAGCTTTTGCAATGCGCCAGGGTTCACCAGAGAATGCTGCTGCCCATTCTCTGGTGAGTCCCTTAGTCGCCTCTTACGACACCGGGAAGTGATGGGATGATGCTATTCTTTTACGTCCAACACCATACAGACGTCATCTACCATGTGAGCTTCAATATGATTCATGTTTAGTATTTGTTCTTCAAGTTCTCTTGTTTTCTTGGCTTTGTATTGTTGCATTGCTTCAACATTTTTGTCCACATTCGATTTTGCATGTTCTGCAGTTATCTAAAGTGTTTTAATTTCGGTCTGAATCTCCCTTTTTGTTTTATTCTTCGTATTGTTGCATAGCTTGAATATCTTGCTCGAATTGCTTTGTTTGTTTAGCTAATGATTGTTTTATTGTTTCAATATTTTGTTTAATCTCGTCTCTGTGTTGTTCTAAAGCTTTAATATTCTTTGCAGCACTATCCCTCATCTCAGATTCAATTTTTTTCATGCTCTGTATTTCGGCGTTTAATTCTCTTTCCTTGTCAGCCTCAATTTTCTGCATTAGCTTGCAGTTCGCTTCGATTTCCTTTTTAAGTTCGGCTAATTTATTGGTAAATGCTTTAATGTTACAATCCATTGTGTTTTTCTTATTTAGCTGAATTTTCTGCATATTTTCAATAACTTTATCAATTTTAGTTTTTTTCTTGGCCATGGATTCATGCATGGTTTGAATATTTTTCTTAAATTCGTCCTTTTTCGTTTTTAAACATGTATCTAATGCTTTAATTTTCACATCCATGTTGTTTTTTTCCAGGATCTCCATTTCCTCTATCCTTTTAATTTCAGCTGCAACTTCTTTTTGTTTGTCACGCTCACATTGCTGCAACACCTCTAAACTAGCTATTAGAGTTCTTTTCTCTGCTTCTTTTTGTCGCAAACTAGCAATCGACTTTCCATAATTTTCTTCATGAACTACTAGCTCCTTTTCCATTTCGTTCATATTCTTTTCCATTTCACTTTTCACTGCACCTTCGCGTTGTTTTATTGCCTCAATTTGCTTTTCTATTTCATCTTTCTGGATTGCCGCGTTAAGTTGCATTTCCTGAATTCTCTTTTCATGTTCGACTCTAGTAAAAGCCAAAGTATTATTCAATGCAGCAATATTATTTTTAATATTTTCTATAGTCAGTGATTCAAGATTTTTCAGGTTTCGAATTTCGTTTTCAACTTCACTTTTCTTGGCATCCTCAGTTTGCTGCATTAACTTTAAGTTTCTTTCCATTTCCTTTTTGACTTCGTCTAACTTATATGTGCATGCAGCCTCTTCGTCCTGCATTTTCATGATGTTTGTCTCAATTACAAATGTCATTGAAGATTCCATTCGTTTCAAAGCTTGAATAGTCTCCTTCAGGTCGATTTTTGCCTGATCCTCTCTTTCTCTCATGCTTTGAATTTTCGCTCTAATTTCACGCTGTTTGTCGGTTTCGAACCGTTGGATCGCTTGTATATTTCTGTCATATTTTTCTTTAGTTTCAGCAAATGTGATTTGCATGATCTCAATATTTTTCATCTTTGTATTTTGATCTTTATTGATTTCCAACATGTTTTGCAATTTCTCAATACTGTGTTTAACCCGAATCTCATCTAATTTCATTTCATTCTTTTCGGCTTCAAATTTCCTCTCCAGCTCAGCCTGTTGGTGTTTCAAATCTCGAATATAACTTTGAGATTCTTCTCTTGCCATGTTTATTTTTCTTCTAAAGGTTTCAATGTCCTTTTCGATTCTTTTTTTATCTATATACATATTTTTCTGCAAATCATCCAGTTCCCGCCTCTTCCTGTCCTTTTGTTCCCGCATTTTTTTGATTTCGTTTTCGATTCTATTTTGTTCCTTAGCTTTATTTTCTTTAATATTTTTAATTTCGCGTTCGAGTCTATCTTTTTCTTTAGCTTCTTTTTCTTTCATGATATTAATTTCGCGTTCAAGACTACTTCTTTCCTCATCAATTTTTTCTTGTGTTTGTCTTTCTGTTTCATTAAATCGCTCGTGAGTCGTAACCAAAATGTTTTTAAGGTCCTTAAAAGTCTTTTCCACTTCAGTTTTCTCCCGAGCTTCATTAATTTTTATTTTCTCTGTTTCCATGTCAATAACAGATTTCATACCACTAACTTTTTCTCGCCAAGCATAATATTCTGTCATAATTTCACCAATCGCCATAGATGATATATCCTTAGTTGCTTGAATATATTCATCTGTTTTCTTTTTTTTATCATCTGAGATCTTTCTCAGCTCATCAATATTTTTTTCTAACAAAGAATATCTTTTATTTATCAGCTTAATTTTGGTTTCTGATTGTTTTGACAAGCGGTCGGTTTCCACCATAATTTTAAATCTCTTTTCCTGTAAAAAAAATATTTCTTTTAAAAAATGCCTGGCCTTAAAAGTTTTTCTTTTCAAATATACAGAGTATTCCAGGTGCGTGGTCATACTTAAGAGTGCTATTCTGTTTTTGCTATAAAAAAGAAAAAAAAAACAATTTTGAAGCAGTTTCGTGCAGTTGGTGGCATTTATTTTAGTTTTTATTTTTCCTTTTTTGTGTTTTTTGCAGTCGTTTTTTTTAAGTCAAAATTTGTATGTTTTGATATGTTTTCTTTACTACCACGTACTTCTGGAATACCCTGTAGAAAGTCAGGGTGACTGGTAAAGTGGTTATTGAGAGCGTTCCTTCAAATGGGATGTTCTAGAGATAATTTGCAACGATTATGATTATTATCCCGATACAGTTCAGGAATACCTATAAAAAGTCTTTACTGTTAAAATAACATATGTATAACAAAAATGAAATTCGTTCGGAACCCTTTGTACGCGAGTCCGACTCTCACTAGGCCAATTTGTAAATATAATGAGAGAATCGACAGATATTTGAGCGGTGCCGATTTATTTGAACAGCTAGGCAAATGACTGATGATGCTGTAGTGGTTAAAATAAGTTTTGACTAAAACCGTTAATCAAAATCACTTGTGACCACATATTGTCAGTTAAATTAAAATTACTGTTGACTACAGATTTTCAGACAAAATTACTTTTGACCAACGTGTTCGTCAAAACTAGTATAACCCGATTTTTTCAGTCAAAAGTCCTTTTGACCGATTTAGCCTTTTGACTGTAGCATGTACATAAACATGATTCAAAATTTACATTTTAGTAGTTTTTCTTTCTCTTGAGAGTGGAGGGCCGACCGTCTCTTAAACGCCCGGGCCGACTTCGGGTCCCAGTCCGGGTCTGAGGGGCTACTCTCTAAGCCCGAAGTCCGTAGTTTCGGGCTCAGTTGCGGGCGTATTCTACTCCGTATCACCTACGGACTTACGATTAGTTCCGAACCCGAACTAAAAATGAATGAAAACACGGTTTGACAGTAACTGTCAAATCGTGTTGTCATTAATTCTTAGTGGTTAGGTGATACGGAGTAGAATACGCCCTCAACTAAGCCCGAAACTACGGAATTCGGGCTTAGAGAGTAACCCCCCTGGAACGCACTCAATTAGTCCAATAGTAACACTATACTCTATCCGTTTAGGTAGTTAACTAAAGGTAAACAATCTTGATGTAACTTTTTACTTAAAAACTCAGTTTAAAAATAAAATGCAAGTAAAAACCTAAATACAACAGTAACGAATACTAAATCAATTGAACCATAAGTTTGAAAAGTAGTTTATTTGTTTAATATGAATTTGTGTAAAAAGACACATCAAGATTGTTTACCATTATTTAACTACCTAAACGGATAGAGTATAGTAACAGTCACCATGTTTAGATTTGAAGAAAAAAAAGCGTTTTTTAACTCATTGACGTTTCATAAAATAAAAAGAAGAATCCCATAAATTGGTAAATTGTGGATAATACGATTGTCTTACATTTTTCGGAATTCTACCAATGTTTATCATGTAACTAATATTTTCATTATCGTGTTTTCTCTTCCTGAGGTTATCGAGATGTTGACAGTACTGGTCTCCACACCCAACATTCTCAAGTTCTGGGTCTTCAGGGTTTGGCTCTGACATCTGGAATTAACAAGAAGCTGATGTCACTCAAAGAGCAATGTTCTGACTCTCTGACGATTCAAAAGGTCTGTCCCACTCATGCGTTTGCTTAGGAAATTGGTAGCTGGTGCCTGCTTGCTAGCGTAGTCCAGCATGAGCCATCATCTACCAGCCTCTTCCCATCTATCTTGGGGCTGGCTTCCAATCTGACCGGATGTAGCAGAATACACTATTTTATATGGAGCGACTGCTTATCTGTCATCAATAGTCATCATTCACAACCCACTAACTTGTCAAGAAGTCAAAGTCAAAGCATTTATTTCAAATAAACCATTAACAGGTATACTTTTGAATTGTCAGAGTCAGTCCGTCAATAACATGAAGCTATTTGCACGTTCCAAAGCGTAGATCTCTATGAAGAAGAACGTGCAAGAAACTCCACGGACACTCTTTTGAAACATTTTATGTTTACAAAAATCCTGGTTTATTAACCTTGTTGCTTCTATATATGAGAACAAAGTAAAGAAAGAAAAAACAATTTATAGTATAAAATATTAAAATGAGCCAGTGGCAACAAAGGGATGACCAGAAGTACCGTGTTACTCGGTTGTGGAGGTCTGGTAGGTACTCGATCCGTCTAAAATACTGGTATTCAGCTGAATCCGGTATGACTAGGAGGCGGGCTAACCCCAATATAGTTGGGAAAAGGCTAGGCAGATGATAAAGAACATGAAGCAAATATTTATGAGAGAATTGACGATCTCACTATTTGAAGATTTTGGTACTCCGCTTGGAGATTGCTCTACAGTTTACAAGTTTGCACAAACATTAAAATAATACTTATCATTTTCTGCCTAGCCTTTTCCCAAATATATTGGGGTCGGCTCCCAATCAAAGCGTATTCAGCTGAACCAGTATCTAAAAACATAATTATAAAAAAATACCTTGAGTCACTGATCAGTTTTTGTTGTCCCGTAGCGTGGGTACACAAGACACAAGACACAAACACAACACAACACTGTGTAGGCGGCGGGGTAACAACGTAAAAGAGGTAAGCGAAATATATCCGTATTATTATTTATAAATTTTTACACTATCTGTAGACGAAATATCACGCGGCAAACTCCACGTCCAACCGGCTTCTAACTGATTGTAACTTCAATGAAGCTCAATGTAGAATGTGAGCTAGGAATTAGTCAGCGTATTCGCCTCTCTTATTTGTTAAAAACATAACTTTATATCAATGTACTTAGGGTATATTTTCTATCATTCAAGTATCGCGAATAAGTGCCACCTTGTGTGTGTGTGTGCGGTGCGTGTACAGTCAACAAAGCTACATGGTATACAGGAAAAAATATTATTTTTTCCACTGCACTGCCAATATTTTTTTGTTATGTATTTATTATAACTTTTTAAGCTTATGACATACTTACTAGTGTGGTGTACAATAATAGGTTATTTGACTAAAAAAATCTTATTAGTCCGTCAGATAGATTTCCAAAAAATATTGGACATTGTATTTTTTCCATTGTCACGTAAACAAAAAAGAGAACGATATAGTGCGTTGAAAACTCGTGTGACGTCACTTACCAGTACAATTTTTACTGGAAAGTAACGTTACAAGCCAATAGGGGCTTGTTGCTTTGATGCGTTTTATCTTTGTATTTTTTTATTGATTTGATAAAATAAATAGGTACGTAGGTATCTAATACTTTTCGATTATCTAACTGACGGACTAAATAGAATATTTTTGAACCCAGGAAACATCCCTATTGTCTACTCGGCACACAGTTAGCTGCCTGTATACCAAATGGCTTTGTTGACTGTACATGAATATAAAATTGTATGTGTGCCTTCTCGAAGGCGTGCCGCTATTCCTTCTACTCGATCAGTGGTTGGTTGGTTGGTTTGTTCGTCTTTGTGTGAGTGTGCACACATACATAATTTTCCACACTTGGATTGTAAGCTGTTGTGTTGTTGACTTTGACCATTGGCAGTCCAGGGGGGGGTTTAAGGGGCTCAAGCCCCCCAACAGATCCAGATTTCTTTGGTATTCTATACAACCTAAAGTGAAAAAAGTAAAAATTACTCATAAAAAGCTGAATTCGTGGTTGGCAATATTGTCTGCTCCTTTGGCTCACGGTCGCAAGCGCACCAGCTGAGCTTAGCTGAGTAACTAGATTAGAATAGGGTAAAAGCCGGATAGTTGCCACACTTTTTATAAAAATATATAATTATTATATATTTAGTTAGTTGTCACTTTATTCATAAAACGGGTAGGTACTTTAGTTTATTATCTTCAAATTTGTGAAAGTAAAGAACATTATTTTTGATATTTCCAGAATATTGGCGATTTTTGTCGACCTCTAAATTTTGTGACATCTATCCCATATGGGGGTTAGTTGCCTAATCCATATAAATTACGTTTAGGATAGGTGCCCCGCCGAGAAAGAAGATTTTTATCGCGCAAAAACTTTGATCGCACCTTGCCTTCCCATGCAATCGCACAGACACATGCAACACGGTCTACTTAGTGGTCGTTGTAAAGTCTCTTGATTGATAAATAAAATAACATGTGATTCATCCGCGAAGCTAGAGTAGTTAAAATCGAGGCAACTATACCCCTGGGGCAACTATCCTGGTTTTACCCTATTAGAAAAACTTATAGTTCAAACGGGAAAGATACTCCGTTTTGGTTTGTTTATTTTCATTTCTAAGTGCGAGGTTTTTTTTACGGATCAACAAACTCGTCTTAAGGGAGCCCTAATATCTGAACCAATGGTTAAAATTGTGATACTTTTGCTGAGTGGAAGCCCTTTTGCCACAACCACGACATGCATCAACTTTATATTTTTTTTTCTTTACTAATATAATTTAAGAACTACTAACACTATCGTTTAGGGTTTATTTAAAGAAAAATAAAATTATGTGTGTGGGTGGGTATGTCGTTTTGTGGCAATTCAATATTTTTTTCTTTCTTTCTTGATACAAAGGACACGGGGACTTTTGAGCCTAAAATGTCAGGAGTTGAGATGAGCAATAGATTAAAAAAAATGTTTATGGTGGTGGTTTTTTTGTACAAAACAATCGGGCTGATATTTGATTAGCCCAATTCACAATCTAGAAGACGAGAAATCTAAAAATCAGTTCGTAAACATTTTGAATTTTAGAAGTTTAATATGGTTTTTAAATTATAGTAGTTATATATTCTGTTGAATAACTACTATCATTTTAAATCTTTGTATTTAATATAATTATAAGTCTTTTTTTACCAAAGACATTATAATTTAGAATTTGATTCAAAATTGTAAATATTTTCATTAGACTTATTAGAAAAAAATTATTAGAAAAATCGAGAAACTCGTAGGTACTCATTTTTATTCCTATATAAGTAAATAGGAAAATATAAATCTTATCAGTTGTATATCATTTCATATCCTCCAGTCCATATTTTATTTCCCTTTTGTTTGTCAAATAAATTCGCCAAACATTCGCAACATTTCTTGCGAATACGAATGCAAATGTTAAAAAATATGCGAATGCGAATATTCGTAACATCACTAATATAAATATAACGTAATGTAAATAGATTAAGATATCTCTAATTAATTTTATAAGTTGTCTTTGTCAACTGTCAATCGGTGGTGACAGTGACAGTACATTTTCCGATAGTGAATTGATTGTAATTCATCAGGGACGTATGAGGCTCGTTCTCGCTATGATGTACATGACGTACAGGGGTAATGATGAGCTCAGTATCCGCAGCCTACTTTGAGAGGTGTCGGCATGAAACACCTCATGGTTATTCTTATAAGCGGACGCATTCAGTCGACCGATATTAATCGAAATCTATGTCGTTTACAATGTCTCCGCTCTCGTAGAGGTTGGGAAGCGATTATTGAATATAATTTTAATTGCATCATAAGTAAACGGATTGTAGGCTGCTACATGTGTATCACATGTATATGTCACCGGAAAATAGCAAACTCCGTAAGATTATAAAATAACTTGAGAGATTGTAAACTCTCGATAAATTATCAACTGAACAATTGGAATACTATATTACGCATCAAAATTTGATAGTCTATAATCTCGCGAAGTCATTCCGAGACATACTACAACTAGCATCGCACCCTCCGGGTAGTAAACTGTTCTGGTCCCTTTTGAAAGCGGTTGAAATGAACTTTTGTCGGCCCACTTTAACACCAATGCTGAAACCTGATGGGTCGCTGGCCCACTCTGCAAGTGAGAAAGCAAATTTATTTGCATCTCTCTTTGCTATCAATTCACGTCTGGACGCTGGCTCCAAGCAACCACTAACTGTACCTCGTTACTGTGACTCTTCGATGTCGGAGATCGCAGTTCACATGAAAGAGGTACGAAGAGTATTGTGCAGTCTAGACGTGAACAAGGCCAGCGGGCCTGACGGCATTTCAGCGAGAGTTTTGAGGCAATGTGCGCCTGAACTGTCTCCTGTGTTGACACGCTTGTTCCGCCTCTCTCTTGAAAAAAGAACGGTGCCAAAATCCTGGAAGCTTGCGAATGTACAACCTGTGCCAAAAAAAGGCGACCGTGCAGACCCTGCTCATTATCGACCGATCGCCATTACCTCCATTCTGTGCAAGGTTATGGAAAGGGTACTGAACAGTAAGTTGCTGACCTACCTTGAAGACAATGATCTCCTCAGTGACCGTCAATATGGCTTTCGCCGGGGACGGTCAACTGGCGATCTTCTTGTGTATGTCACGCACTGTTGGGGCGAAGCCATCGAGAAACACGGCGAAGCACTTGCTGTATCGCTCGATATCTCGAAGGCCTTTGATAGGGTGTGGCACGCAAGTCTACTCAGCAAGCTTCCTGCTTATGGCATCCCAGCTGATTTTTGTAGCTGGATATCAGACTTCCTTAGTGAACGGTCGATCCGAGTAGTCGTTGACGGCTGCTTCTCTGACCTCATGGCTATTAATGCCGGAGTTCCTCAGGGGTCTGTTCTCTCTGCAACTCTTTTCCTGCTGCACATCAATGACCTGCTTCAGCCTGGTATTGTTGGGTATGCAGATGACAGTTCGGTTTCAGAGAGATA
Source organism: Mamestra configurata (assembly GCA_002192655.3). Lineage (NCBI taxonomy): Eukaryota > Metazoa > Arthropoda > Insecta > Lepidoptera > Noctuidae > Mamestra > Mamestra configurata. The sequence goes on along the minus strand of NDFZ01005069.1, from coordinate 149,898 downwards.
CTTGTCTAGCGCAAAAACCAGCGGGGAAGAAGTTCGTTCCTTGAGAGAGGCCATGGTAGAGCGGACAAATTTGACCTTAAGTCTTGTCTCCCAGTGGGGTGATGACAATCTGGTCTCTTTTAACGCCACCAAAACACAAGCATGCCTTTTTACCGCGAAAAGGAGTCGTTTCGACCTAACTCCGACTTTTCGGGGTACTTCTGTTCCTGTAACCGATCGGCTCGAGCTCCTAGGCATGGAGTTGACAACCAGTCTCAACTTTGGTGCCACCATTGAGCACAAAGCCCAAACTGCGGCCAAAAAGCTGGGCATCCTAAATAGAGTGAAGCGATACTTCACGCCTGGACAGCTTTTAACCCTCTACAAAGCACAAGTCCGATCCTGCATGGAGTATTGCAGCCACCTTTGGGATGGCTCAGCTAAATACCAACTTGCCGCGCTTGACTCGGTGGAACACAGAGCTAAAAGGCTCATTGGCGACGTAAGGCTGGTGGATGCCAAGCTGCACAGCTTGGCTCATCGCCGCAAGGTTGCCTGCTTGTCGGTCTTCTACAGATTGTACTTCGGGGAGAGTGTCCAGGAACTCCACGATCTCATCCCACCGGCCCCCTTCTACCATCGGACATCTAGACGCACTGCAAGTTACCATCCCTACCTTGTTGCTATTCCACCAATTCGCACTAAACGTTTCCAAACGTCTTTTATAATGCGCACAGCAAAGGAGTGGAACTCTCTGCCTGCGTCTGTGTTTCCGAACGCATACAACCCTAATCTCTTCAAAATTAGAGTGAACAGGCTTCTTCTGGGTAAGCTCGCTCCATCGTCGACTTTGTCTCTGTCATCTATGACCTAGACTAGAGTCAAGAGCAAACCCATATTAAATTAAAAAAAAAGAAAAAAAAAAAAACCCACATATTTTTTTCTGAGGTCTGCTGCATCATCGTCGTATGAATTCAGCCAATTTTCACAAAACCTTAATGAATTATAAACCCTCATGAATCACTCCGTCTATTACTGAAAACCTTTTGAAAATCCAATCCGGTAGTTTTGGAGTTTACCACAAACGCGGCTTCTGTTAAATGATTAATGATATTTATTTTGCAAGTAGGTTAAACATCACTTACACGTCAATCTTTTTTGGTAATTTTAAGCTAGATGAGACCGGTGTTTCCTAACTGACTACCCTGAGAAGAGACACCGAAACAAACTCAGAGGTCAAAGTCTCTTTTAAAGTCCATATAATCTGTACTGGTCAAATCATATTAGAACCATGTAGGTTAATGTCTGAGGTGGCCATTTGAGGAAAGTGCCACACAGATTTGAGTGAACCTGTCCAGACAGTGCAACCATTTGTCAGTTATCGTATAGCTCAAACTCAGAGGTCAAAGTCTCTTTTCAAGTCCATACAATCTGTACTTACTGGTTAAATCATATGAGAACCATGTAGGTTAATGTCTGAGGTTGCATTGTTTCATAATATTTAGTGATGGTGATGATGTAGTGATACTGATGATGAAGGCATAGTGATGTAGGGATAGTGACGTAGTGAATGTGATGTAGGGATAGTGATGTAGTAGGTAAATAGATCGTGAAATGATAGTGAAAGCAGTATAAGCTCTCCTTTTAAGTTCGTTTACGATGCATTGTTTTAAATATTTATTTATTAGTGTATCCTCCGTGTTTTAGCATCATGCAGTAATGATGTAATACTTAGTGTGTTTATCTACAACGGAAACTTCTGGATACTAATCCCAGCACGTATTGCAGCTTAGTTTTGTGTTTAGTTCGATATCGGTCACCTACGGAGAGCGACGCTTGATTATTTGGGCACGCAGTCTGTTTTTTTCCTTTCTGAATGAGTTCATTTTTGAAAATATTGTATCTTTGATTGATACGTGACCCCGCCGGCGCCACCGCGAAGTTTCTAGCCTCTCCTGTGATCTGGTCCCTATAATCTACAGGATAATAAAATTGATCAGACACTCAAGGTAAGTACATAGCACAGGAAAATTACGCCGTAAATTTAGGTAACTTTGTTAACGGTTCGCCTTTTAAAGTTTTTATTTGATTAATTAAAAAAAAAAGTGAGAATAACTATAGCTTAACTCACAATAATATGGAATAAGTTATAATTTCTTGTGGATATGACAAAAATAAAATTAAGTACCTAAGTATTTAATCAAACATTCACATCAAATAAACACATTTTTTGTAATATCTAGATACAAAAAAGTAGTGGAAAAAAATAGAAATGTCCCGCTACATTTTTTAAGGTCCTAATTTTTTTATTTTTATAAATGTACATTTTAGCAATGCACTTCATGACGTGGCCGGAAAATACGCGCTGCCCACATCATGCTGTTGTCCGGCGTTTGCTGATATCAACAACTACGCACGGCTACTTCATGATATGGTCAAATATTAGTGATCCCATAAAAAAAAACGGATAAAAAGCTAATAATAATGCGCCAGCTGAAGAAAAAAAAACAGTTCATGATGTGGCCGAGGTTAGTTCCGGTTCCCGGGCCGGCCTCGCTTGCTCTTTATTCAGCGGTTAGATCAAAATGTTAGTTATACAAAATGATAATTAGATCAAAAAAACGTTATTCTAAATAAAAATATATCTACTAAACGAACGTTAGAGAAAGTGATATTATAACATACGTTGTTATACAAACTGAACGTTGTATTAAGTGAAAATGAAGTAAACGTTATGTGCAGACGCCAGCACAACCTACAACAAACTGTCAAATTTATTTAACCTTTTGAACGCCAGAGCATAAACGCATCGGCGTGCCCCCGACGCCGCGACGCCAAGCCACAAATTCGCCGTACTTTTTGTCACGTATTTGTGACGTTTTGCGTACAGGGCACGCGCCTGCTTGTCATGTGGCAATGGCGTTCAAAAGGTTGATAGATTTTCAACTTTAGGGCTACATCATTAGGTAGGTACAAGTTAGATTGGGAAAATTTGACAGTTTCGGGTAGCTTGATGTGCTGGCGTCTGTACTTATGTCATTTGAGCGTTATACAGAGTTTTTGAATACAGAGCAAATATTCTTATACTAATTGAGCGGCACTCCATTCTGTAAACACAAAGCGGAGTAAAACGATTCATATTTACGCGAGCGCGAATATTCGACACGATGTCGCGCTCGATTTGTCCACACGTCGTCGTTTCTTCCTCAGAAACTTTGGAATTTATTTAACAGACTTATTAAACGAATTCCACTACATACAAACATATAAAGGCAAATTAGCTTTAACACTTTAGTCTAGTCTAGTAGTGGCGGTTCCAGAATTGCCATTTGGGGGGCTTGATCCTGCTGGGGTCTGGCGTTTTGGCAAAGTAAACACTTAAAAAACAAATAACATTTTATTTTGCATAACAAGTCTTCTTAGATTACTTTTCGTAAATTGCTCAATGTCTTCGTTTGGTTGTACACTACCATAGATGTCTCGGCTTAGCCCCTCCTCCCCTGGATCCGCCAGTGTAGTCTAGGTTAGTCCCTGTCTAACGCTTATTGTTTTATTTCCAGATGGGTGACTCTACCCCTCCTGAAAATCCAGCACTCGAAGATGCAGAGTGCGGAGACATAAACGTTGAATTTATCAATTATCTGAAGAGGAAGATTAATCATGGCGATTTCAGTAACCTGATTAATATCGGTCGGCTGCCGAATGATGTAAGTCTTTCACTTTACCTACTAAATTCTTCAATGACGAGCATCTGGGGAGTACTGAGGCGTCAGCTCCAGGCACCTGTCAAAACGCTAATGTTTTCTGACATTTGTTAAATTGACATCAAACGTCATGTTAACGTCAATGTATTGTTTTCAATGAAAAGTAAAGTGGCGCCAGCTGCCCTCATTATAGGCTTATCTACATACTAATCTATGAGTTCTTTACCATAAAGGAAGTTAGCTTAGTTGTACAAAACTTTCTAACCTTATGGTCCTACTATAAACACTAATTAGCAGATTCTAAAGTCAAATTTAAGAAATCGCAAATAAGCAGATAATTTTAACCAAACGACTTCGTTTTTGTTTTCAGAACAAGAGATTTAAAATTATGGTGGAATCAGATCGGTTGTCACAGAGAATTGATAAAAAACTTAATGAGATAAATAGAAAATATTCTTCGTTAGAAGCAGATTTTGTTCAGCTTGAAAAGCTTGTGGGAATGAAAAAGATTAAATCAAACGAAAATATTCAAGCAAATAAAGAAATAACGTGCTTAAAAATTGGTGAAAATATGAAAGATTATTATAGCTCACAAGAAAAAGCCAAAAATTTGAAATCGGCTATTAATGAAGCAACTGCAAAAATCAAAATTGATGATGCACAGGCAAGTACTCAAGTCGAACAGGATATTATGGCTATGAAGAATATTTTAGCTATGACTCAAGAACAATTTGATCAAATACAGAGAGAAAAACAAGAGAAAATGCTTGAGGAAAGAAGAAGACTTGAACGCGAAATTAATAACATGAAAGAAAAGGTGGCTAAAGAAAAAGATAGACTCGAACGTGAAATTAAAGGTATGAAAGACAATGAAGCTCAAGAAAAAAATAGAATCGAAAGTGAAATACAAAAACTAAAAGATGAAATCAAAAGAATTCCAATCAAAATTCAAGACATGCGAAGAAAAAATGATGAGATACAGAGAAAAATGTCTACAGAGAAAAATAATTTAGAAAAGGAAATTGATATATTAAGAACAACATTAAACAAGGCAAGAGAAGAATCCCAAAATAATATTAGAGGTTTGAAACAACAACAAGCAGAGCTGAAGAGAAAAAAAGAAGCTGAAATGAACGTAATGAAATTAGACGAGACTCGGGTAAAACGCACTATTGAGAATATGCAAAACATGTTGGATATCAATGAAGATCAAAACAGAAAGACCATAGAAAAATATGAGAATAATATTAAAGTTATCCAACAGGTCGAAACTGACAAGCGGCGGCAATTTGAAGCAGAAATACAAAGTTTGAAAAAAAGAGAGTCTCGAGGTGAAAATTAACCTGGAGGAGACTATTCAATCTTTAAAACGAAAATAAGCTTCGATGAAATATGAAATTAAAATACAAATCCAGAACATGAAAGAAAATGAGGCTCGGAAAATAAAGGAAATTGAAAATAACATTAATGAAATGAAAGAAAAAATTTTTCGTACGCAACAATACGAGGTACAGAAGAACATTGAAGCAATCCAACAAAAAAAAGCCGAGATTAAAAAGGAATATGAAGCTCAAATGCAAAATATGCAAGAAGAAGAAAGTGGAAACTTGAGGTTGCAGCACAGGTAAAACCAAATATGGAGAAAAGCATTGTGACAATGCAAAGTTGACAAAACAAGACAACTTGAAGCACAAATCTGGGTTTATCCGCTCCTCTTTGGAATACGCTCCCTCTGAACATCAGGACGGCAACAAGTCGGTTTTCCTTTAATTAAGGTGAAGGCACGTGAGCACATTCGCAAGAAGTTGGTAGAATCATCAGAGCGTTAATTCGTTGGATTCCTTTTTTCTTAATTTTTTTATACTTTGTTTATGTGTGTGTGTATGTATCTATGTATTTATAATTTTTTTTCTTCTCTCTATTTTTAGTTTTTCTTTAAGTTGCACCTGCCATGTTGTCTCTGCACCACCCTAAGGTCGACTGGTAGAAAATGCCTAAGGCATTAAGTCCGCCTTTCTACAGTGATTTTACTTGTGCATAAAGTTTTAATAAATAAATACAAATTATAGATGTTAAAGATATTGAAGCTCTGACGAAAATCAGCTGGAGAAGAACGAATGAACGAGCTACGAACGAAGACAGAAAAGGACCATAAGACCAGCAGCGATGAAGCAGTCATCTTCTTATTCCTATTATTATTATTATTATAGATTATTTAACAAGTTTACTCTGTCATGAAATGTGCGAAAATCTCTGGTCAAAGAAAATTTCAACACCAGTATTGCAAAGGTCTACCGCGTTTCCCAGTTACTCGGTTGCGGAACATGTGGAGGCAAGATAGATACTCCCAGTAAAGTATTTGTTTTCAACTGCATCCGGTCAGATTGGAAGCCGACTCAAATATAGTTGGGAAAAGGTGGGGCAGACGGATTAGGTTCAACGTGATCTCGTTTTGAGTAGCAAAAGCACCACGAACCACGGAAACCTTATTTATTGTTCCACCTACTATTATTATAATTGTTTGTATTTCCTCTATACTTACAAATAAATAATTTTATGAAATTTTGTTTTTTAAGTAATGACTCTCCCTGATAGAGTTAGCTAATATCCTATCGTACCTTTTTATTTTATTTTTTTAAGGATGGGAAATCATCAAATGGCTTAACGTGGGTGGTGACCTTCAATATTTCTCTGCCTGCGTCTGTTTCCCAACGCATGCAACCTCATGTCTTCAAAGTTACAGTGAACAGGCTTCCTCTGGGTTAGCTCGCTCCATCGTCGACTTTGTCTCTGTCATCTCTGACCTAGACTAGAGTCAAGGGCAAACCCATCACAAATTTAAAAAAAAAATGTTTTGAACACATTCATAGTGCGTTCAGCTAAGGAGTGGAATTCTCTGCCAGAGTCTGTGTTTCCTGATAGCTACAACCTGGGAGTCTTTAAGTCAAGAGTGAATAGGTTACTTCTAGGCAAGCGTGCTTTGACCACATCATCGCGTACCTCACGCTTACGCTCTGGGTGGAGCGGAAGGGCGTGTCAGACTCTTACTGACTAAAACCCATCCGTGTTCCTTCTAAAGCTCTTTGCGTTCCAAGGCCGCGGTGACTATTTCGAACAACTTCCGCAACATCCTATCGTACCTTATCGTACTAATATTATAAATGTGAGGGTTTGCGAGGATGAATGGATGGATCCTTGTTACTCTTTCAAGCAAAAGCTAATAAACCAATTTTGGTAAAACTGTACAGTAAATTAATAATAGTAATATATATTCGGGAGCGGGAAATTCGGAACGGGAACAAGAAAAAAACGGGAAATGCGCGTACGAAGTCCCGCGACTTATAAAAGCTAGTTGGTTATAATTTAAAAAGTAGTAGTAGTAGGAAGTAATAATTTATAATTTAGCATTAATAATATTTTAAAATATAAACTAATACTATCATTAATTTCTATTTTAAACTAGCTTTTGCCCGCGACTTCGTCCGCGTGGAATAGTTACTTGTGGCAGACATTTTTAATTTAAGTTTAATAAAGTTTCAGTCAATGCTACTGAACAGAGGAAGAATAGATTGACGACGTGATTCTTTAAATTGGCATAAGTTTTTTTTATTTATGAACCGATTCACATGAAACACACTAAATGTTAAGTGAAGCTTACCACAATGTATTAGTGAAAACCACATCTAAATCGAATAAGCCGTTTCTGAGAGTAGCGTGCACAAACGCACAGACAAACCGATAAACAGACAAATAAATTAACAATCATTGTTTTGGGTGCTATTTGCGTTGATAAAGGTCCCAATAATATTTTTTCTCATATGTCTTCCATGTACAGACAGCGAACCGGTACATTTTATTATATGTATATGTATAAATATCATTTATTTGTTGTTCTTTAAGGTTGACCGGTACCGGTAGATAATGCCTTGAATTGAAACCAAGAAATTTCGGATGGGGTAGCCCCATACAACTTTTCGGAATCAAACCCATGTGTTGGAATCCCAACAATAAAATTTGGAACTATGCGCACATCACTAGCGCGTCTCTGCGTGTCGCTCCACTCGCGTCCATTTTTAGTAGCCTTCTTTTGCATGAACTTTACACACGGGTCACATTGACAAAGGATCAATAAAACCTAATGTTTTAAGTGTTAATTCAACATATTATAAATTGTAGTCCTGTGTGTTTTGTAAACACAGTTATTAAACATTAGTTTTTGAATTATCCTTGGTTTCACCTACTCTTCCACATACCATGTCTAGCATATATACAAATCTTTATGTAATCAATGTAAGGTAAGTTAGACGAAGTTTTTTTTTTTGAAGGATGGAANCAAACTTACTATCGTTCGTAAAAATATCAACGTAGACGCCAGCACATCAAGCTACCCGAAACTGTAAAATGTTCCCAATCGACCTCGATAAAGTTGAAAATCAATTAAAGAAATTTGACAGATTTTTGTAGCCTGATGTGCTTTTTTTTTGTTTTTTTAAGGATGGGAAATCATCAAATGACTTCTTCCGCTCTGGGTGGAGACTCTTGGGAGTGTCTGACTCTTACTGACTAAAACCCATCCATGTTCCTTCTAAAGCCCTTTGCGTTCCAGGGTTGCGGTGACTCTTTCGAACAAATTCTGTAACCCTGGCAGGCTCTGGCCTTAGCGGGCCCCGTCTTTTATGCTGACATATCTTTAAGGCGAGTATGAAACACAACGCGCCATCGACCCGGGCCTGGTGGTGATCGGACAGCGAGCCCGCGCAAACGGTGGCCGGGGATCGCCCAGCGACTCCCGACGCCCGGGGCGTCTTTTCCTGTAGCGGCGGTTGGGGCGAAGGCCTTGCCTTTCCCTCGCGCGGCTGCCTCCTCCTTCGCTAGCATTATTGCTTCGCAGAAGGAGGTGACCGCTTCCCAAGCCTCCTCGCTCTGGACCATGCATTTAATCAGGGCCGGACGCGGGAGGTCGCTGCCGCCGATCGCCTAGACGAGGACACGGCGGTGCTCTGCCCAAGCAGGGCAGACCTCCATCGTGTCCTCCGGGCGATCCCCACAATGCTGACACCCGGGCGTGTCCTCGAGCTTAATCCGAAACAGGTACCTCCCGAAACAGCCGTGTCCGGTAAGTACCTGCGTCGGGCGGAAGGTGAGGACGCCGTGGCGCCTCTCCAGCCACTCCCCAAAGAGGGGCCTTACCGCCGCAATTGTGGGGTGCCCAAAGTTAGACGTATACATAGGTCCGTAATTTTCACGATACAGAAAAAAATACGTGAATGACGGGACATTATCATCTGCACTATCGCGGGCACATAGCTAGTTACCAATGTCACAAGATTGGCACTTGAGAAACCCCACTTCAAATAACGAGGAAGTTTGGAAGTGCTCAACGTCAACTGTTTCAAGTGGGTTTCTGCATCAAAACAACCAATTATATTAATATCTGTAAAGTCTGGGTTCATTCATTCACCATCATTCCTTGCTGACTAGTTCGTGAGAAAATGTCTCAATATACTTGGGTTCTCGTGTTATTTGTTCCTTCATCGGTTTTGAGCCACGTCCGGACTCTGTTGGATACTACTTCGATTTCGCCTGCAGGTGTCATCCTAGGATCTTCGAACGAGGCAGGATATACCAAGTACTTGGGAGTACCTTATGGATGGGTTAATGAGAGCAATCCTTTTGGGGTAAGCATTTTATCATGTCTCAGTCAACTAACTTCATCAGCCGTTTAATTAGCGGCCTGGCAAAATTCATTGAACGGCGCCTTTTAATCAGCGGCCTAAGTGATATCCCAGCTGTTGCGGACGGCAGGGACACGTCCAATGCCCGCACTGTCGTCCTAGGACAATCTCCCACTTTGTTGACGTACGTTCCTTACTCGTGCTGGTGACGCACGTCCCACGCACTCCTGAATGCGTAAGCGAGTACAGAGTACTTCCTACTATGACCTCGGGAGAGAGACGGGCAGCCGGGAGGAGACAAATAAAAACAAGCTTCCTGGGTTTCTTCTTGTTCCGCAGGTTTCGGCTTCCTTTTTTCTTCCTTTTCTTGCCTCTACGGTGGCTGTGTTGCGACTGCCTGTCGACCCGGAAATCAACCCGCCTTTTATACTGGCCGACGTTACCTTATTGACGCCTGCGCGATTTTGACCCTTTTTAGCGTTTAATTTTACTATGAGCCGAAACCCTTGGAGCTTTTATTTTATTAAAATTTCCAACAAATCCTTATAATTTATACATGGTTAGATTTCTTAAACCTTACTCTATAAAATAATTAAAGCCATAAACCTTACAACATAAAAGTTTCTAGAACAAAAACTAGAATAATTACTAAGGTAACAAATTTTCACCATACATTTTGCCTTATATTTCCTAAACTACTATCCGATTGACTTGATTCTTTTTGTAAAAGTGTAAAACAATATCTTCATAAACAAAAAAACACATTTTCAAGTTAAGTACGTAATTATTTACAATACAAAAAGTTATGCAAATATTTCCTTTAAAAAAAAACTAACTTATCGGACTCTAATAAGACTACTAACATACAAATTTACCTTACTACACTAATTAGAAAATAATAAAAACATAATCCAACAAGATTCTAATTAGACCTTACGAATATTTACAAGGAACACGGTTCCCTATTGGTTCGCGGCTAGTTCGTCCCTACCACTACTTGCACCTAGGAGCGCGGATGGGGTCTTGTCGCCGACACCAGCATTTAATTAAACAGCTAGGCAAATGACTTGGTGCATTCTCGTTTAATGACTTCCCTAGCTAATAGCGGAACTTAGGGTACCCGGGCAGCCCAACACGGATTGGTTAGATTTAAATGACAAACTTAGCTCCCGGCATTCCATTCATGATATCTAGGTTACCTACTTTAAACTCTGTGCACAGAAATATGAACACCGCGTAGCAGGGCTCCGTCGTCAAGGTTAGGTTTGACGTGACCATTTCTACGATATGTCTAAGACAAAGATAAGTTTCTGAACGAACTTTTCTAAGTATTTCATATGTTTTCGCCACGTGGTTACCCTAATCTATGAACAGCCTAAGCATCTGCCAGCCTAATATTATATAGCTAGCAGTGCAAAGGCTAGGCCGTTAATTAAAACAGTTCTTTTTTTTAAAACGTTGCCCCACACTAGGAATTTCTCTTGTATCGTGGGTGCGTTTACAAACATATAAACTCACATAAACAAACAGCCAGACCCGGAACAACTATCTGTAGACCAAACAAATATATGTGCCGTGCGGGGATCGAACTCGCGACACGCAGCGCAGCAGTCAATCGCTCATCCACTGCACCAATCGTGTCGTCAAAGGCTTTGACATAAACATTCGTACACTAAGATAAATCTTTACTAATACTTTTAATTTAATGAAACTGGTTCAGGATCGCCTAGAGGCCATGCCCAGAAGTTGATGGAACAAAAGCTTTCAGACAGTTACTACGTCATAATAAATTGATTATACGAGCAACCCCACAGCAACACCCACCACCGAGTTTAGTTATTCACTTTTCAGCAAGGAGAATGTCATTTATTCCGTACCTATCACTTTATTGACCAACAGAGTAGTATCTTTTATGCATCGTAACAGTAACATAGATATTTTGTCAGACAGCGCAAATTGAAACACAGCTGTGCTATTGTTTATGTTTCAATATTATTTACAGCCAGCCGTCAAATATCCACACTTTGACGCTCCCTTTGAAGCGGACGATGACAACGTCAGCTGCCCCCAAATTGGCTTCGACGGTGTTGCCACAGGCACTATCCAATGCCTCACCCTGAACATCTATGTGCCTGAAAGATCTACCACCAAAACTTTTCCCGTGATGGTATGGATCCACGGCGGGACATTCATTGGGGGCAATGCTCAAGGATCAGCCAGCGACCCAATCTCTCTGCTAAAAAATGATGTCATTGTAGTAGCCATAAACTACCGACTTGGTATTTACGGCTTCATGTGTTTGGACACACCTGAAGTGCCAGGCAACCAAGGGCTTAAAGACCAAACGTTGGCTCTAAGATGGATTCAAGAAAACATAGCGGCTTTCGGAGGAGACATCAACAAAATAACTCTGTTCGGTGAAAGCGCCGGTGGCATGTCCGTGAACTTACATTTATTTTCTTTAAATGAAAAGTTATTCAACCAAGTAATTATAGAAAGTGGATCGGCTTTGAGTTATTGGATGATGGTGCAATCTAATAAAACAATTCCTTTAGCGCTCGCTGAAGAATTAGGCTTTAAAACTTCAGATATTAATGAAGCTCTGAACTTTCTTTCTACCGTTGATGTTCATTCGTTAGTGAAGATAGCTACGGACTTAAAAATTGCAAGTGGTGGAGGCAATGACCAACCTCTTACAAAACCATGTGTTGAGAAAGTATTTGAAGGAGTTGAACAATTTTTAACGGATCATCCCATGAATATTTATTCTACTAAAGCTAGTAAAACTCCGGTCATCATTGGTCATAACATAAGAGAATTGTCTATTCAATATGCTAATCAAGATGAGGAATTTTTCGAAACATTCGACCTAAATGGTGTGTTTAAAATGGGGTTCGATGTGGATATTGATTTTGAGGACGCTTTGAATGCAGTGAGACACTTTTACTTTGGTGATGAGAAAATCAATAAAAATATTTCAGAGAAGCTTGTAGAATTGGGAACTGATTTAATATTTGGGCATTCGACGAAGAGGATGGCTGAAAAACTGTTAGATAGTGGAGCGGAAAACGTTTATCGGTACGTCTTCTCATACCTTGGAGCGAGTCATGGAGATGAGCTGGCTTACTTATTCGACACAGAGTTCAGCCCGTTTGCAAATGTAACAGAGGATGAGCAACTGCAGATTGATAAAGCACTTGTAAAAAGTCGGTTAACCACGCTTTGGACAAACTTTGTTAAATCCGGGTGAGTAAGATATCACTGACAATGTTATTCAGTTTAATTTTTATACATGCACTAGCTATATATCCTATATATATCCTGGGACAACTCACACACGGTCATCCGATCCCAAACTAGGCAGAGCCTGTGCTATGGCAACCAGACAACTGATAAACATACTTATATATTTCTAAATACATACATATTATAGACAAAATTACACCCAGACACAGAACAAATGATCATGCTCATCACACAAAGATTTGTCCTGGGTGGGAATCGAACCCACGACCACCGGTTTAGCAGCCAGGGTCACTAACCACTCGACCAACAGGCACAGCTGACCTGCGCAACTTCGTCTGCGTCACATTTTTCAGCTCCGCTCCTCAGTAAGGGTATTATATAGCTTATAACTTTCCTCAACAAACGTGCTATCCAACACTAAAAGATTTTTTCAATTCGAATCAGTAGTAGATAAGCGCGTTAAACCAAACAAACAAACAAAAAAAACTCTTCAGCTTTCACTCAATTCCGCATACCTTTATTTTGGTACTTGTGAATCTTAACCACTCCGCCCCGGAAATATTTTATTTGTCACCAGAAACCCAACTCCGGAACCTTCAGAGCTTTTGCCATTCACATGGGTCCCAATAACTAAAACCACTCAGCCGTACTTGGACATGAACTTGGACTTCACACCGACTAGCAGACCTGACCAGGAGAGGATGGCGTTTTGGGACTTATTCTACAAACTTTATGGAAAGTACCAAATATGGTCCCCTATTGAATCGCCAATTCTGTGTAATAACGGGCCCAAACGAGAAGATAATGTCTACATCACTATTCTATTTTTATGTTTCTTATTAATTAATAACCACTGGTTTTAAAATAATAATTATGGTTTTACGTTACGTTTTACCTGCGACTTCGTCCGCGTGGACTAGTTACTTTGGGCAGCCATTTTTATTTTTAAGATACTAATTTTTTAAAAACGCTTGAACGTTTATTTTGATCAAATCCGAATGAAATCTTCATGAATCATAAAAAGGTTCATGGTTTTATCTTCAATAATGATGGAATACAAAATTTCATCCCCTATTTCAACCCCTTAAGCCCTTTTTCTTTTAAAGGTAGGTAACCTATGTCCTTTTCCAAGGTTTAATCTATCTCTGTATCAAATTTCATCTAAATCGGTTCAGCGGTTTAAGCGTGAAGAGGTAACAGGCAGACAGATACACTTTCGCATTTATAAAATAAAGTACGGATTAGTTGTTACTTAGTTTCTTCTGAAACAGTAGGTACCTTGTTTATTATATCTAACGTAGGTACAAACTCCAGAATTCTGGAAACAATGTCATACAAAAATTCAAAGCTATTTCAAACATCACTTCGCCCGCGACTTCGTTTGGGCAGATGTAGTACAAATAAATTTCTCCTTTTTCACCCCCTTTAAGGCTGAATTTCCCAAAATCCCTTCTTAGTGCTCACCTACATCATAAAAGGAAGACTTGTGCAATATTTGACGTTCCTGGTCCCAAGAGTTATGCGCATATAAATGTGGGGCCAGTCGAATTTTTTCGCAATTTCAATATTGATCCTATAGTGTTTATAATGGTGAGTACAATTACCCCTTTTCAGGTATTGCGATTATTCTATTACACGTTGTATATGTGTCACCGGAAAATGACAAACGCCGTAAGATTGTAAAATATCGCGTGAAATTGTAAACAATTTTTTCTAATTAGGACACGGATGTGTTGGAAACTATTGAATTTGGATGGGATTTATTGTATACAAAACGATTTTTTCATAATATTTCGAGAAGTTATAATCTAATCAAGATTTATTACAATCTTACGGAGTCTGCAATTTTCCGGTGACATATGTACCTAGCATTTTCATTGAACGGCGCCGTTTAATCAACGGCCTAAATGACATTCAGCTAATGCGTCTTATAAAACATTTAATGAACGGGCTAGCAGATGCTTAGACCGTACCGCCGTAATAACCGTGTGACGAAAATATACGCTCCGCCAAGACTGGAAGAAGACATTTGATTTTTCCCATCCAAAAAACAACTGCAGACTCATTTTACCTTTGCGTAAGCAAAGGTAAACCCACTCACACACATTTGATTTGATTTAAGTTAATTTTAATTTATGTAGTTTATGCATTTAAATGATGCGTTTTTTTTTATTAAATAGGGTTTGCTCTTGACTCTAGTCTAGGTCATAGATGACAGAGACAAAGTCGACGATGGAGCGAGCTTACCCAGAAGAAGCCTGTTCACTCTAATTTTGAAGAGATTAGGGTTGTATGCGTTCGGAAACACAGACGCAGGCAGAGAGTTCCACTCCTTTGCTGTGCGCATTATAAAAGACGTTTGGAAACGTTTAGTGCGAATTGGTGGAATAGCAACAAGGTAGGCATGGTAACTTGCAGTGCGTCTAGATGTCCGATGGTAGAAGGGGGCCGGTGGGATGAGGTCGTGGAGTTCCTGGACACTCTCCCCGAAGTACAATCTGTAGAAGACCGACAAGCAGGCTTTGTGCTCAATGGTGGCACCAAAGTTGAGACTGGGTGTCAACTCTATGCCTAGGAGCTCGAGCCGATCGGTTACAGGAACAGATGTACCCCGAAAAGTCGGAGTTTTTATATAACACGTCTTGCTGTGGAAGAGCGGACTCTCCTAATACAGGCACTATGTGCCTAAAAGGAGGATCCAATCAAAAACTGTGTTTATACCTAGGTATACTTGTTTTTACCAATAAACTTTATTTATTTTATCCCATAGATTGTTCCTCTACAGCTTGGCTCTGCGATTTGAATTGTATGAAACCAACTATCAGTTTTAACTGATTACCAGTGACATTTGGCAATGATATTGATGTTTAAGATGCTGTTTAATCTAGGCTTTATCTTTAATCTTTACTCCTGAGATATGACGTGTTAGGGAATACCGAACAGTTTTAGATTACTCTTCATAAATACCAGTTCGATCACACTCTGTCGGGTAGTGTCACAAGGCTTGGGAATGTGGTCGGTGGTAGTGTTTCTGTCAGTATGTGGTGTAGTGCGAGGGTTGTCCAGAATAGACCCTCTTGTATCCACCAATAGCGGTCTGATTAGAGGACTCCAGTTTGGAGATGGGTACGCCAAATTCTTGGGTGTGCCGTATGCAGTGGTGGCTGAGGATAATCCATTTGGGGTAAGAGTATGCTTTATTTTTTATCTTTTTTCTTATCTTGTTTTGTATTCAGGTAAAAAGAACCATTTATGTTTTTTTTTATCAGTAAAATTAAAAGTAGCTTCCGACTGTTTAGAATAATTATTTCCCATAACTTGAATTCTTAAAATATTTATATTCTTCTAAAATTTGGTCTTGGAAAAAAAAACCTATTCTCCAATTACTGCTTACGCAAATTTAACCAGCAACTACGATTATTAACTACCCAATAGTATTTTTGTATCAACTTTATAAGTCCTAAATGCCAAAGCAAATAATTAATCAATTTGATTTCACAGCCATCAGTACCCCATCATGACTTTGACGACATCTTTGAAGCATACGAATCACACGCGTGTCCTCAAGTACACTGGGGTGTCGCCATGGGCACCATCGACTGTCTCACCGTAGACATCTACGTGCCAAGTATCGCTGACTCTCGACACCGTTTGCCAGTCATGGTGTGGATACATGGCGGGGCATTCATTGGCGGCAGTGCCCAAGGAGAAGCAACCGAACCAATCTCTCTCCTCAAAAATGACGTCATTGTCGTAGCCATAAACTACAGACTTGGTATTTACGGCTTCATGTGTTTGGACACACCTGAAGTGCCAGGCAACCAAGGGCTTAAAGACCAAACGTTGGCTCTAAGATGGATTCAAGAAAACATTGCGGCTTTCGGAGGAGACGTCAACAAAATAACTCTGTTCGGTGAAAGCGCCGGAGGCATGTCCGTGAACCTACATTTATTTTCTTTAAATGAAAAGTTATTCAACCAAGTAATCATAGAAAGCGGACCAGCTTTAAGCTATTGGATGATGGTGGAATCTAACAACACAATACCTTTAACGCTCGCTGAAGAATTGGGTTTTATAACTTCAGATATAAATGAAGCTCTGAAATTTCTTTCTACTGTTGATGCACATTTATTAGTACAGATAGCTACCAACTTGAAAATTACAAGTGGTTCGGGCAATGATCAACCTCTCACCAAACCGTGCGTCGAGAAAATATTTGAAGGAGTTGAAAATTTTTTAACGGACCATCCCATGAATGTTAAATCAACTAAAGCTTATAAGACCCCGATTATCATTGGACATACCGGTAGAGAATTTGCTTTTCAGTACGCTTACCAAGATGAGAAGTTTTTCGAAACGTACGATTTGAAAATGCTGTTTGAAATGGGATTCGATATGGATAATGATCTTGAAGATGCTTTGAGTGCAGTGCGACACTTTTACTTTGGTGATGAAAAAATTACTCAGAATGTGTCAGAGAAGCTTGTAGAACTTGGAACTGATTTAATATTTGGGCACCCGACGCAGAGGATGGCGGAAAAGCTGTTAGATAGTGGAGCGGAAAACGTTTACCGCTACGTTTTCTCATACCATGAAGCAAGTCACGGAGATGAGCTGTCTTACTTATTTGATTCAAACTCGTGGGCAGACATAACCGAGGAAGAGCAATTCCAGATTAATCAATCACTAGTAAAAAGTCGGTTAACCACGCTATGGACAAACTTTGCAAAGCATGGGTGAGTAAGATTTCATAGAAATTCATTTAATGTAGGTAGATACAATGGCTCTGATCTTCCTTGACCTTTTGTCTAAACCTGATTGCCGATGAGCTGTTTTAGGGTACTGAATCAAAATGCGAATAAAAAGGGTATATGGTGCCACTTTGTCTATCGCGCTCTCTGCTAGAGCTATTTCAGGTCTTTCCTGAGTCTGGTGTAGCCCGGATTTGAGAAAATTTGTGGTGCGTGCTTTCCGAGGCACAAGTGTCACACTTCTGTGCCTCGGAAAGCACGTTAAGCTGTTGGCCTTGCTCGTAATCTCTCCCTGGTCTTGTCAGATTACCTTCCCAAAGAACTAGAAGTAATGGAATAGCGAGTGCACCAGTGTTTGCGCAAACACTGGTGCACTACAATGTCTCTTGCAAACTTGGCTCATCTCCGTTGAGATGGGCCACCGTGATCAAAATTCCGTCTAGAGGATTATATTTCATTTATTTAATATTTTAAAGGAATATTTATAAATGCTTTTGCACTTACATACCAACTAAAATCTTTAAAAAAATGTTTTCATTGATAATTTAGATCATATAGCCGAAATATCAACCTTAAAATTTCAACGATGGGTTGAAATTACAAAATTGAATGACTGGGTCAAGTGGGATACCACTCGATTAGGCTTCATTTAACACATATGTAGGTAAATGAAATGACCCAATAGCTGGCTTTTACCTTGGTCAAAGAATAAGCATTGCCATACAACGTGGCAATGCCGCCAGTCTTTTCGGTACACTTCCAGTCGACAGCGATGCGGATGAATGTTTTGACGCCATATTTTAGGGTTAATTTAGTTAGGAGTTTTTATTTTTATTTCTTGTGTATTTAGTTAGTTAAGTATTTATGGAATAAACCCACACATAGGTAATAAAACATTTATTTCCCTCATCAGAAACCCGACTCCGGCGCCAACCGAACTCTTGCCATTTACGTGGGCGCCAATAACGAAGACTGCCCAGGCTTATTTGGATATGGGCGAGGATTTCACTCCTAGCAGCAGACCCGACCATGCAAGGATGGCATTTTGGGACCTATTCTACAAACTTTATGGGCAGTACCAAAAATGGTATTAGGAATCCAATTTATTTTGATTGAAATCATTTAATCATTGTTATAAAGAACTTGAGAGCTGTACATTTGTTTTATTCAAGTGTCTGTTCTGTTTTTGTTTTTGTAATGGCTAGTTTACACAGTGCGAGTTGTTGACTAGACAGTACATAAATACTCGGATTGCCTACTCGTGTGCCAGTAACTCGGCTCGTCTTAACTGTCTTCACGATGATAGTAGCTGCCCAATCTGTGGCGATCCGCAGCAAACAAAAAATACAGGTTCCGCTCGCAACTGCCTGGCTGATACTGGCGAGCTACTGCTTTAATAATAGAGTCATACAATTTTGCAATATTAATACCTGGATGACCGAGCTTTACTCGGTTTTTTTTTGGTAAACATTTTCTAAAAATGAAACCTAGCTTGATCGATTTATCGCCCTCGAAACCCCCTGCTTACTAAATTTCATGAAAATGGTTGAAGTAGTTTCCGAAATTCAGATTATACATATACCCGACAGACGTTGTCCTGTTCGAACGTTTGCTTTGTGTATGACGAAAAATTATAGAAATCGATTGTAGCGGCACCTACCGGGTCCAATTGTGAATCTAAACCAATCTCGAATCCCCTTGAACACACACAAAAAATTTCATCAACATCGGTCCAGCCGTTTAGGAGGAGTTCACTGTCAACACACGTACAGAAGAATATATAAATAAATCTTTATTAATTTAATATCTTGGGACAACTCACACACGGTCATCAGATCCCAAACTAGGCAGAGCCTGTGCTATGGCAACCAGACAACTGATAAACATACTTATATATTTCTAAATACATACATATTATAGACAAATTACACCCAGACACAGAACAAATGATCATGCTCATCACACAAAGATTTGTCCTGGGTGGGAATCGAACCCACGACCTCCGGTTTAGCAGTCAGGGTCACTAACCACTCGACCAACAGGCCAGTCATATACAAGAATGAATGACAACACGATTTGACAGTAACTGTCAAATCGCGTTGTCATTAATTCTTAGTGGTTAGGTGATACGGAGTAGAATACGCCCGCAACTAAGCCCGAAGCTACGGACTTCGGGCTTAGAGAATAGCCCCCTGTATCCAGACTCCAGGATAAATCCAATTATACTTAGCGCGACCCGAGAATGGAACCCACGAACTCATGACCACTGGACCATTGAGGCAGTACGCCAAGTCTCGTAGGCCGAGGGGATGTTGAATCCTGAATTCATAAATAACGGTAGGTACTTGAATATATTGTTATATAGTCAGTTACTTGCCATATGTCACGTAGGTACTTAAAACCTGGTGCTCATATCAGTGTGAGTCATGGTGATTAAAACCTTAGTAAGGTCTCAATAGACCGATAATTTACTCGTTAATTATCCGGATAGGAATAAGAGGCTAGATTAAGAAGCTCGTGGCTAAAGAATAACAGCCGCACAGGTCGATCTTCAAGGTTAAGCAACACTTGCCGCGGTCGGTCTGTGGATGGGTGGCCATCTTAACATAGCGAGACTCCTCCGTGCCTCGGAAAGCACGTTAAGGCGTCGGTCCCGGCTCTCATTTGTAGATCTTCGGCAGTCGTTACGGATTGTCAGAAGCCAGGAAATCTGACACCAGTCTTGCCAAGAAGCATTGTGTTATCCAGTTGCTGGGTCGTTGAGGTCTAGTAGGCAGTCGCTCCACGTAAAATTTTGGTATTCAGCTGAATCCGGTTTGACTGGAAGCCGACCCAAATATAGGTGGGAAAAGGCTAGGCAGATGATGATGATGAACTACTTGAGAGGCCTGTGAATATTCAGGGTGGTCCAGAAATGAGTGGTCACATATAAGGGTGATCTTGGGTTGATATACAGTAAGGAAACAATAGTAAAACAAAAAATATACAGGGCGTCCCACGGACATGCCGCATGGAGGGAAAGTACCTTGAATATTGTAGATGGAACATTTTACTGAAAGAAGACATTATTTGAATTTAAAAAAACAATTTAAACAATTACATGGTTGAACCAGAAATCGAACCCGTTACACGTGAATAATAATCACCCTCCAGCTTTATCATACCGATCGAAAGGCTTCATCATAAGGAATATTTTTTGCTAAATAACAGTGTCAGAAATAAAAGGAATGCCATGCATTTTAACATTTGATGTCAGAAAAATGAAAAGCTGACATTGCCGTACGGACATACAACTGACATTATTATAAGTACTTATTACTAATAAATGTACCCACTTGAAAAGTACGCATCATTTCCCTATTATAACTGTAATGTATAATAAAATGATAAAGAGATACGTAAATGGTAGGTACCTGGTTGTATTTTGTCCATCGCAATGCGGCTGGCTGATTGTAAAGAAATAATTCAAAAATATGTTCCATTTTCAAAATTTTATTCGTTTGTTTCTGTGACTTTCATTGTATTGTGATTTTTTACATAACCATGGCGTTTCAAAATAATTTTGATTTAATGAAAGAATACTTTTTGAACCACAAAAACATAACATTAGCGTTACAATGGCACCGCGAAAGATATTCTGATAGAAATACACCATCTCGATTTATTATATATGAAACGGTTGGTGTATAATCTGCTAAATTTAGGACGTTTCGTAGAGATGGAAGACTGATGACGAAACAAACCCAACAAAAAAAAAACTGTAAGTACATTTATGCATTAACTATATGCAAATGTATAAATTTAACATAATGCAGGGTTATCGAAAACTTTTTGGTTAGAATTTTATTACTCCGACTACAGCAGTATTTTAGCAATGTTATTATTTCCCTATAATATATATATATAGGGAAATAAATGGTCATTATTTCCCTTGTCAGCGATAAGAAGAAAAGCGGAAAGCTCTAACGAGAGGTTAGAACTTTCCGCGTACCCGCTTTCCATTCTAACGTAATAATTTTTACTTGCGCGATAATTCCTTCTTTGGCCTGTCCATAGTGTAAACCCGTTTGTATAAAACAATATTTGTATGCTCAGCAAGGCAGCATAGAGTGAAAAAATACATTATAAATGGCGCCATGTAGGTACATTTTTTTTTTGTATGTCACAAATAAATATAATTATTTTGATTTGTTACTAAACCATGAAAGACCTCGTAAGAGTAAGCAATAAGAGTAGAGTAGAGTACCTAGATACTCCATTTTCCGCACTTAGACTCCCATTCGGTCCTTTATGCGTAGGTGTCCTGACGTAAGCCATGATCAAAAATGTATGTATTTTGGCAAATCCCTTAAAATATTGCCATAATTTGTCTTCATAACTTATTTTTGCAAACAAAAAAATAATCCCGACATAATCGCCCGACACCCACAGACCCACTCCCCATGACATCATAAAGAAGCAAATGAACCCCCACCCTCTTTGATGCTGACGTAATACAAGCTTGGGCCTTGACCGACTCCTAATGACACTAATAACGTTTTGTCAATAGCTAAGAAATACATATTATATACCTGTGATCTTCTTTATTATTATTTTTTAATAACATCTGCCAGCGACTTCGCCCGTGAATGTCGGAAAATATCCCAAGGGAATAATACTCCCGGGATAAAAAGCCTACGCTTTATTTCAGTCTATATATCGGCCGTTCCGGCGTGATTGAGTAACAGACATCCATACTTCCATCTAAACTTTACTACTGTATTTATGATAGACTAGCGGACGTCACGCGGTTTTACCCGCGTAGTTCCCGTTCCCGTGGGAATACGGGGATAAAATAAAGCCTATTTTACTCGCTAATAATGTAGCTTTCCAATGGTGAAAGAATTTTTTAAATCGGCACAGTAGTTTTTGAGTTTATTCATTACAAACATACACAAACAAAAATATTTTTTTTTCCTCTTTGTAATATTAGTGTAGAAGTGTAGAAGAAAGATGCACCTGGTGACCTTCCATCTATCTTTTAACTACCCCTAGTTGACGGGTTAAGAATGCCCAAGGCAGGCATCTAGTCTGCCTGTGTACCTTTGTGTTGCATGAAGTTTTTATATATATACTAGCTGACCCACGCAACTTCGTCTGCGTCACATTTTTCATGAATGCTCGGCTCCTATTGGTCGTAGTGTGATTTTATATAGCCTATATCTTTCCTCGTTAAATAGGCTTCCCAACACTAAAACAATTTTTCAATTCGAACCAGTAGGTCTTGGGATTAGCGCGATCTACCAAACAAATAGTCAAGAATCAATCAATCAATCAATCAATCAATCAATCATTTATTTTGTTGAACATAGGTATGGTTACAGATGGTACATTGTATATATATAGAATAACTGATCGAGTGGTAAATAATCAATTATTGACCGCCGAGAGTAGAAAATAATTAAATTACTATATCGCTATTCAAAAATAGGGGTTGGTGTTAGAACGGTGAAAATTTAGGGTTGGATGTTTTTTTAATGCCACATTATAAACAAAATAAAAATTTGCCCATAAAATAAAAAATAAAATGTTAGGGGTGGACAACCCTTATCACTTAGGGGTATGAAAAATAGATAGTAGCCGATTCTCGGACCTACTGAATATGCATATAAAATTTCATAAAAATCGGTCAAGCCGTTTCGGAGGAGTATGGTAACTAACATTGTGACACGAGAATTTTATATATAAAAAGAAGATAAGAATAAGAACACACAGAATTTTAACAAAACACTAGATCGATGCAATAATTTATTAATAGCTTTTTAGTTCGCATAAGAGACGATCGTAGTCAAGTTACCTTACATACGGCTAAAGTGCGGCGATGTGACCAGCAACGCAATTATACTTGTAGCTTCGTGACGATGTGTCCGGAGTAATAAAAGTCAACCAAGAGATAAGAAAGAATCAAACGCGTGTGCACGATAACGTAAATTGATTGAGTAGCCACTCCAGTGTGCACTTCATAAAACAATTTGTGAGCCGTCACGGGACACCTGACAGATGTGAATCATCGAAATTATTTTGTACAAGTTATATGCATAAAATAACAGATTACGACAGGAATTAAATATGGCATAATGAAAAAATACATATAGACTGTAATCTGTATGTATATACCATCGAATAGCGTAGCGACGCGTCACCGCGGCACGCGTCGCCACGCCAACAGTCGGTTTTACCCGCGGCTATACATGTTTCACATCAAAAACGCGAGGGACGTTTTATGAGTCTTCAATAACTGCCTAGTCTTTTCCCGGGCGCAGTTTCCAGCCATACCGATTTTTGTTATGTAAAAACAAAATACAATAAATAGTATAAATTTTCCGCTTAATTTAATTCCGGGAAGTGCTTGAAAAATGGATGACTAATTTGCAACCGGACTCACATACGACCGAAACTGGTTAATACAAAGCTTGTGAAAATGTGTAATTATTACCCTTTTTGTAAGCAGTCAGTTTCATTTTCAAGTCAGTTGATAGGTACATTCAAAGAAAAAATCCAACCACAAATCTACATGCCAATCCTGTGAACAATGCAAACCAAATTATAATTATTCAAATTATTATTCCAAACAAACAATTCATCCATTCAACGAGGTTATGAAGTCAAGATTTTAAACACGTCACAGTCGACAGTGATGCAGAAGACATTTTCAAGATAATCCAGTTACGAAATACTTAGTCGAATCGAAAAACCATCGATAATCGAGTCGACTTTTTTTCGGAGTCGCGATACCACTAAACTAAAGTATCGTCATTTCCGGCCACGTGGTGAACACCACGTCGGAAAACCATCGACAATCTAGTCAACTTTTTGGGATTAGCTGCATCTCTACGGAAGTGACGCCATTTTGGGCGACGTGGCAGACACTGTGCGTCACGTGGCAGACAACATGGGTATCTATAGCGTGCGATACTCTATGGTCGGTGAAATACAATTTGGAGGCCACCTTGTCAAAGTTCGTTCACACGAGGGTACGTCATCATCAGTTATTTCTGACCTCTTATTTTGAGGGCAGCTCATACAGTGTTAGGTCTGCATATACTGGGCAATTGGGCATGTACATAGATAATGTATATATATGCACTTTGGAGCGCTGTGACATCCGTACCGCCCACGTATTCTAGATAGTTTAAGAGTTTTTAGGCATAACAATTATGATGCAATACAAAACAGCTAATTTGTAATGTAGGTATTGCATCATTGTTCTTAATCTGTTCTCTGGTTCAACATAATTAAGATTATCAATGACCTAGCTAGGAGATACACTCTAAATTATTTGAGGGAAAAATACGA
This sequence comes from Mamestra configurata, assembly GCA_002192655.3. Lineage (NCBI taxonomy): Eukaryota > Metazoa > Arthropoda > Insecta > Lepidoptera > Noctuidae > Mamestra > Mamestra configurata. The sequence goes on along the minus strand of NDFZ01005069.1, from coordinate 125,208 downwards.
TGACATGTTTGTTCTCAATCAAAATTGGTAGAATTATACAAAATGGATCATAGAAATGTGCAAGGTGTGTGTACCTACTGGAATATTTACCTATACATAATGTCTGTCAAACCTTGTGATAAATAATATTTATAAATAATAATGTAAAATAAATATTATTAATAACAGGTTTAAATGGTCACCCATCCACATACCGACCTCGGCAAGCGTTGCTTAACCTTGAAGTTCAGCCCGTGCGGCTGTTCTTATTTTGCTTTAAACCTATGTTTATCACAGGCGATAGATGCTTTTATATGACAGCATCATCACGCCTAGACTTTCGACAGGGTAAGCAGAGTATGTTTAAATCCTATGTTTAATTCAAATTAAGTATTTATTTCAACTGGACCATTAATGGGCTGTTTTAAATGTCAAAATTTACAAATTAAAATATAATAAAGTGACTCTAGTTGTATATTTGCAAAGACAATTTTTTTATGGAGAAGAGCGGACAGGAAACTCCATAGTTAGTTAACTTCAACCAAACATGACTCACGCAAAAATGGCGAAATAGAGACAATAATATATTATGATATAAATTTGTGAGTGTACATCCTATAAATGACCTCATTTTGTTACTTTAGTTTAGGTAGTACGTCAATGAGTTATATTTTGTTGTATTCACTAGGCGTCAAAAAATTCATCCGCATCGCTGTCGACTGGAAGTGTACCCAAACGACTGGCGGCATTGCCACGTTGTAAGAGCAAACCCATACTAAATAAAAAAATAAAAAATAGTTTTTAGTAACAAGTATTACCTAATTATTATCTATGGTTAGCCGACGCACGCACTATACCAAACTACGGCGCCCGTGAAAACACTTTCCACTTAAAAACATCTCCGAGTTCGGGAATATCGAAAACAACATTAATATACAGGTCAATGAACCGCACAAGGCCGCTAAATAGAGCAGAAATGGATAATAATTATCTACGAGGTAATCAATAAAATTACGTCAATAGAAGATAGGTTTTTGGTAAATTATTGCGATTCTCAAAATCGCTTATTGACTTATGAATTTTATCATACGTTTACGATTTGGTATTTATGTTATAATTACGTACCTACGATACAATACATATACCTGTGTTGTTGGTTACTATATAATATACAACGTCGACAAAAACACAGAAGGGACTCCATTTTTTTTTTCGGTGTACAAATACGCATTATATTCTGTAATATAAATAGTAGATACATTTCAGTGGTACTTAGAATACTTACCTTCTTATATAGAATGCGTAATGATAGTGCAAAAAAACTTCGCAGTAAGTATTGACACAGGCCTCCCCAAGCGTCGTCACATCGACCGACCGGTTCTATGCGGCTCGCATACAGCGGACGCTCGCTCGAATAACTTCGAATAATCATCAACAATCAGAAAAAAGACTTCCAATGCTGGACATATGCCTCTCCAAGCATCGTCACATCGACCGAGCGGTTCTATGCGGCTCGCATACAGCGGACAGCCGCTCGAATAACTTCGAATAATCATCGACAATCAGAAAAAAGACTTCCAGTGCTGGACATATGCCTCTCCAAGCATCGTCACATCGACCGACCGGTTCTATGTGGCTCGCATACAGCGGACACCCGCTCGAATAACTTCGAATAATCATCGACAATTAGAAAAAATACTTCCACTGCTTGATATAGGCCACCCCAAGCGTCGTCACATCGACCGACCGGTTCTATGCGGCTCGAATACAACAGACGCCTGCTCAAATAATCTCGAATAGAAACAGATCTTAGTATTAAAATTGAATCGGAACATCAAAACAAATCTTTCCAAGGTCACTGACGTAGATAAGGAAAACGCGAAATAAATACAAAAAGATTTTGCATCTCTCATACATAATTTAAGCTAGACTTACATCAGTAGAATATTAGATGACTGACAGTAACTAAAACAACACAAAATTCAACGGATTATTTCAATGTTAAACCACCCATTAAAATGATTGAATATCTAGCAAATTATAGTAACAGTTTCCTACAAAACTCTGTTCAAATGTTAAAAAAAAAACAGTGGAAACAGTGGAAACTATTTTGATTGCAGATTTGCAATCAAAATAGTTTGTAAAACGAAAATAGTCTGCGGCCACCATTGCGAGTTGCGAGTGTTGCGACGCAATAATATGCAAAAGTAATTTAGCACTCGCCTCGTAGCCGCACACATGTGTGGCTACGAAGCCGCTACGAGTGCTACGACACATCATCTTCAATTCAATAGAAATGGTCGACGATTTTATTTATTGAAGTGAAGTGAGTGAGTTCTTTATCGGCGCGTTGGAAAAAAAATTACCGTCACATTTCTCGGTTACGCGTCACAGGTTAGCATGTCGTTTAAGCGGACTTCCTCCCACCACTAGACTTGACCGTTTTTTGTATTAGAGATAGTTGTTGTTGTTGTTGTGTGTTGTTGTTGTTGTTTGTTGTTTTTGTTTGTTTGTTGTTGTTGTTTTTTTGTGTTTTGTTTTTACAAAGTAAAAATGAAGTTTCACTTCTTACGTGTGTACACTAACTAGTACACGCACACATTTTTTTTTTGTAGAGGATCTATCTATCTCCAACATGAACACACACAATATGCTTCATAATTCATATAATTATGCTTCCTCGTTTTATTCCATGTTGATTTTGACAATAAACAGTCATTTCATTTTAAAAACAGATTTCATAAAATTCTATATTGAAATCCTGAGAATCCGAATTTAGAATCTGCAAAATCAATATTTAAACTCATTTGGTTTGATTTTTAAACAATAATAACGTTGAACGTAAATAAACTTCATTTTAAGTTCAAAGTATTTAATGAAAAATTTAGCAGTTTCGCGTCCGACCGGTCTCCAAAGCGAAAACTAAAACTACAAACCCATAGGAACTGAAACATGAGTCATGCATTTATGTATGTAGGGGATACAACAAAGTCGATCGCTTGCGTCAAGCAAGTGGCGCCTTTTAGTACGTACTCAGTGAGCGCGCGAAACAGGCGTCCATAGAGCAAAGCGACGCCATTTTTATAATAAAGACTGTCTTTTTATTATTGAGGCTTGTGACATTTTCTTGTCGATCGGTGATCGTGTGACGTGTAGCGTTTACCAAGTTGCTTCTATTAAAGGTAACAGTCGCATGCTTTTAATTTATTTTATTATGAAATATACTACAAAGATCCTTTAGATAGGTACGATATTGCAAATTTCCTGGGCACAATGGCGGCCTTATCGTTGATTCTTATTGTTTTTAGTTGACTTTTATGAAACGATGGCTGACTCTTCTGAGTGAATATTGATAACGTTGACTTTGTTTTTTATTTGTCTGGGTCTGTTGATGGCTATTTTTTATACATTATTATCTGCAGATTTGTTTGACATTGAAACATTTGAACTACTTTTTGACTATTAAGTTCTGTGTTAGATAAGTAACTTCTTGGTTTTATTTTATAGTGAGTATATAGCGGGTTAACCTAGATTTTGGGAAAAATAATAAGTAAGAACCTAGCAATAAGACTGAACTCTATAGATATCGTTTGAAGGATCATTTTTTGAGCACTTAAAAACGCAGCTATTTTTATAGTACCAAGAAATGTAATTAGATAGGCACCTATAGTAGTACAGCTACAACAGTGAATGCCGCGTCCGTGTTTTATATCATAACAATAATATATTAGTGTACACCTTGGCAAAAAAGTAGTAGTTATCTATTTACTTATTTACATTTAGGTTGTACAGTAAACAACTAATATTGTGCCTCTTATAATGAGTAGTTAGATATTTAATAATAACCTTCGTGACAAGTAAGTACAATATAGATGGAGAGAATTGCTGAATCGTTCATATTCTTAGAATTAATCTACACAAATGTGTTGATAAGGAAGGGCGGGGTCATATGAAAGCTATTTTTCGACTATCGACTGCGTAGTAGAATATATTAAGAGCGTGGCGCGCATGCGCCGCGGGGAAGTCCCGACGCGGCACCCATCGCGAGTCGCTCGCCCAGCGACTTAGGGTCAGGTCACACCGACACGGGTTGCGACCCTGTGCGTTTTTGTTTATTTAAGATTGTTATTCAATATATGTAGAACTTTCAATGAGCGAACGGGTATTTGACTTGTTATTTTTATAATTAATTTTCTAAACCATTTGAAAAGAAAAGACGCAGTTAATAAAATCTCAAATTAGAAGGATTTGTGAGCGAAGGCAGCAGTAATTACGTGTGACGCCACTTATTCTTCTCTTATTTTACTTATTTTTTCCACCGATTTTTGAAATTCCATAACAACTATTTTGTATGTACCTATCTTATTTTCATCTCTTTCATTCCTGTAGATTTTTAATAGTAGTCAAATACAAGTTTAATGAATTTGAATAAGCCCCGCGGCCTTAAACAATATTCGAATTCTCTCACTGGAATGTAAACCTTTGTCAGTAGTAAATAATTTCTATATTGCATCGCTATCGTTATAACAAGTGCGCGCAGGCGTAGCGTTGCGTCGCGTGGCGTCTCAGTGTGAGCTGGACCCTTACAAACAACATTTTTAACCTGTTTATTACCATTCCATGTTTTGAACAGAAAACTAGAAAATTTGACTACTTGTTTCGCACATAATATTTGTTTGAATTGGATGCTATATTTGTATTTTTTGTATGATACAAATTGTGTATGTCGCATAAAATTAAACCAAAGTACAAAATTCACTTGCGTTAACGATACCTAGGTACTGTAAAGTTACTTTATGTCAAAACATATGTGCACTCTGTAAACTACAAGAAAAATGCTTTAGGGTTTTTTTGAAGTGAAAACTTCTTTAGCGGCGTTGTGCACTTTTTGGGATGGGTAAAAAATGTTAAACTCGCGTCAGGACACGTGACCTGATCGAAACCTCGTAAGAGTAGACCGCCGTAAAATGAATTTATATATGAATGAATATGAATATACACTTCTCATCAAAAAAATCGAAACACCTCGCAGTTTATGATTTGATAAGGATTATCAGAAAAATGTGTATATTTAGGAATAAATGTAAAATGTCATTTAATAGTGAGTAGTATGAGGTTTTTAAATCCTAATGTTAATGTTCTAAATTCAAATTAAGTCTTCATAGGTTTCGTATTTTGTATAATGAGTAATTTTTACCCTGTATGGAATATGAAGGAAATGGGTAAAACAACACGCGTAAATGAAAAAAAATGTAAGAAACGTTTATTTAATAACTTGTATTCCCTCCGCGAGCTCTTATTACTGCTTCCATACGGTTCTTCATCGATCGGATGAGAGTCACGATCACATGTTGTGGTATATTATCCCATTCCTCTTGGATTGCATTTTGCAGCTGGCTAAGTGTTTCTGGGGCTGGATCTCTTGCTCGAATTCGTCTCTTTAATTCATCCCATAGATGTTCAATGGGATTCATGTCCGGGCTTCTTGCTGGCCATACCATAATGGAGATACCGACTTCGGTAAGATAATCTCGTACGACGCCCGCGGTGTGAGCTCTAGCATTGTCGTGCATGAATATGAAGTCGTTGCCAATAAAATGTGCATAGGGCATCACATGAGGTTCAAGACACTGTTCGATGTACCGATGAGAGTTTAGTGCAGGCAGCCGTGGCCCAGATACAAAGGCAAGTTCTGTCTTACCGTCGGCGCTGATTCCTCCCCAAACCGTCCACGAACCGCCACCATAGCTGACCTTTTCTTCAATGCAGCATTGTGCAAAGCGTTCTCCATCTCTTCTGTAGACCTTGTTCCTTCCGTCGTTACCATACAGCATAATTTTACACTCATCAGAAAACAGTACTTTGCTCCACTGAAGGTATGACCAAGTTAGGTGCTCGCGTGCAAAGTTAAGGCGCGCTCTTCGATGGTCTGCAGTTAATTTCGGCCCATTCGCTGGCTTATGCGGTGCCAATCCGCGTTCCTTCAACCTTCTTCTTATTGTAGAGTCACTTACAGCTACTCTTCGTACAACGCGAAGCTGCTGCTGCAGTTGAAAAGCGTTAAGGCGTCGATTTCGTAAAGAGGTTGTTACAATAAATCGATCATCTCGCTCAGAAGTGACCCGATTCCTGCCAGATCCTGAACGGCGCGTGAACGAACCAGTCTCCCGATAGCGTTTGTAGACTCTATGAACAGATGATAAGCTTAGATGCAATCTTGCAGCCACAACACGCTGACTAAGTCCAGAATCCAGCAATGCCACCACTTGGGCGGCTTCTGCGGGCGAAGTATCCATATGTTTTAGAAAAAAAAGTTTTTTCAGACGTCCCAAAGTCACAGTAAATGAAATAAGAAACAAAAAGTTTAAAGACAAGCGCTAATTTTAGTTTTTAAACGAGAAACGTACTCCAACCCTAAATACACATTTGTCTCAAAACAGTGATTAATTTCATTTATAGGATAAACAAATGAAATTCTAATTTCGAATTTTGATTTTTTTCTTCTTACTGTAATGACCAAACTGCCAGCTACACAATAATGTTTTTTTTTTCATGGAATTAATTCTCTTTTGTAAAAAATTAGGACAAAAACAATAAAAACGAAAGTGTTTCGATTTTTTTGATGAGAAGTGTATTATATATATATTTTATATCCGCAAAATATCAAAAATGCACAACGTTAATATTCAAGTTTTCACTTCTGTCGGCACTCCCGGAGTGCAACCCGTTGTTTTTTTTTTTGTAAATAAACACCGTGTTAATTACACCATACCGACATGACCGGATGACAAACCGGATTCAGCTGAATACCAGTATTTTACGTGGAGCGGCTGCCTACCAGACCTCCACAACCCATTAACTGGGTAACACGGTACTCGTTGGCAAGACTGGTGTCAGATTATCTGGCTTCTGACTATCCGTAACGACAGCCAAAGATCTACAAACGACAGCCGGGACCACCGGCTTAACGTGCTTTCCGAGGCACGGAGGAGTCTCGGTATGTTAAGATGGTCACCCATCCACAGACTAACCTCGGCAAGCGTTGCTTAACCTTGAAGGTCAATCCGTACGGCTGTTATTATTCAGCCACGAGCTCCTCATAGCACAACTCTTAACTATTAATACTTTTCTTTTCATAGTTTTTTTTTTTAATAATGTATGCATGTCCTGGTATTTCCAGATGGCTGACGCAGGCCCCTCAAGTGCCCCAACAAGTGCCCCCGCAGGGCCTACTCCCGTTATTCCGCTGGATGGCGAGTTTTTAAAGAAATTGATGGCCGCCGTCACATCCTACGCAGAATCTTATCATGACGCGCCGCTGAAGGTAAGACATGAAAGTCTTGACAAATGCACCAGATGTCAGCACTGAGGCGCCAGGTCTAGGTACCTTAACTTATGTGAGATTTGTTAAATTGACATCAACGTCATGCTTAGGTACCTACTTCAAGTTACGTATTCAAAGACTCGCCAAGTGGCGCTAACTGGTGGCGTGATATCTCCCGAAAACCTTCATTGCTATTTTTTTGGCGATAATGATTGTTGAAAAGTTAAAAAATTATGAGACTGACTTGCACTACCGAAATATTACGTGATAAATGCTAAACATTTCGTCTTATTGCGAAAAAAAAATGTCACTTTATTTAGAGTCCCAGAAAGTCTATGACTGCGTTTCCACCTACAAGCCACTCGCTTGCAAGTTTAATAATTGTGAGACACAATCGAGCGACTGAATAGGTACATTATACCTCAGTAGCCCTCAAAGAACTGGCATTGGCGGATAACCTAACCTAACGAAGTAATTGAGAATTTACGAAAATAAATCCAAGAAAACTTGTTATGCGTTTAGCAAAATAAAATCTCGCGTGAAATTGTCAACAATTTTTTCTAAATAAGACACTGATATATTGGAAACTATTGAATTTTGATGGGATTTATTGTATACAAAACGATTTTTTCATAATATATCGAGAAATTATAATCTTACGGAGTCTGCAATTTTCCGCTGACATATACTTATACATTTTCTATTGTTCTTTTTTATTGTTTACTTTGCTAAAACCCGACCCCAAACGACAATCCTGGATCCGCCCCTGGCAACTGGCTTGCGAGGTGGAATCGTGACCTAGTACTACTCTTTGTTCGCGCTACTACAAGTCCTGACGGCTTGCGTGTCACCATATTATGTCCATGGAGAATAGACAATATCTTTTTAATACCTACCAAGAGACATTCCTCTCGATGTTCTATATTGAGATCCCGTCACACAGTATGAAAAAAAAACAGTTTAATTTTACTTCTGATTAGGCACCAAGGTCATAATCACAATGATCGTTCTTACTACGGACTATAGAAATCCTTCTTTAATGTGCCAGTCTCTTTCAATTCTGGGATATTAATATCTAGTACTTTCCATCTCAACTCCTCTAACCACGCAATTTATTTTCTGCTTTTCAGGACAAAAAACCCCAAATGAAAAAGAAAAAGGAGACTAACAAGAAAATAGAAACTGCTAAGAAAAAATCTGCTGAAGAAAAGGCTAAATTAGCAAAAACCATGAAAGAATTGAAAAAATTACAGTTGTTGGAGACAAGGAAAAGTGCGATGGCAAGGTTGGAAAAGAGAAGATCGTGGATTCAGAAAGACGAGGAACTGATTAGAACGATTGATGAAAAGTTGGCTGAAACGACTGACCAATGAAGCAGTCTGGTGATCGGTACATATCACTACTACCAGATAGTAACAATATTTTTAAAATGCACAAACATGACTTAAACACTAAATCCTCCACCAAAAGACCACCGATCGATGTCTATGTCACACCAGGTGACTTGCCCAAAGCTATCAAGCACTAAATATATTTCACAACAAAAAAATCGAGACGATGGGCCCACTTCAACAGATTGAAAATCAAAGAAGAATCTGAAATAAGTACTTAATTAATTTAAAAATATGGAATATAGTGGTATCGTCACTAGGCCACGATACAATTAAGAATGTGACTAAATTCTAAACAATTTTGAACATGACTCTGATAATAATATGGCGGCCTTGTCCGGTGACCTCGCTTTGGTGTAAGTAAAACTCCTTGTAACTATAGTCCTTCGAACAAAAATCAAAAACACCATAAATGAGGCGAGGGTCAAAAGTCACACTGACATTATCAAGACTCTGGTTATGGAAGTGATGGAACGTTGAGCGAAGTTAAACGTTTCTACGGAGGGAGAAGAGATCTTGAGCAGCTAATGAACACAAAGGCCACAAAGATCACTTTTAAATTAAGACTCTCCCCCAAAACGGCCGCCCGTCACCACTTCGTAGTGTTTTGGCTGTGGCTAGAAGAAGTGGCGCAATAGTATATATCTCCAGACCGCTTTTAGCAAATTGGACGACAATCTTGAGTCTGCCTAAATTCTGCAATGTCTGAAGCCTCGCTTCTATAACCAGTGTGTTTTGCCCACCATGACTTACGGCGCTAGACATGGACCCTCACGCAAGAAGCTGTGTGCAGATTGAGAGTTGCACGGAGAGCCATGGAGCGTTCCATGCTTGGCATACGTGTAATAGATCGAGTTCCAAACGACGAGATCCGAAGACGTAATAAGGTTTTCGATATCGGAAAACGAATTGCGGAACTAAAATGGAGCTGGGCAGGACACCTGGGAAGGCGCAGTGATGATAGGTGCAGTAAGGCAGTGACCGAGTGGCGTCCGAGGACTGGAAGAAGAAGTGTTGCTCGACCGGCGGCGAGATGGGCGGACGACATTGTTGCCATCGCGGGTAGAACCTGGATGAGGCTGGCACAGGAACGTGGGGATTGGCACAAGAGAAGAGAGGCCTATGGGCCTATGCTCTGCAGAGGGCAAAGTCGGGCTGTGGGTGATAATGACAGACCTGACTAATACCGAAACTCTTATTGTGAGTATTAGGCATGTGATGAGTATCAACCTTTTTCCCATAGTAATAATATATGTTCAAATATAGAAACGAACGATTCCTTGTTTGTGCCATAATTAACAATATTGACATATTGCACAAAAAGCAACCATAATTTTAGACGAGTGAAGCAGCGGGAAAGGGTTAGTTACTCGTATAAACAGAAATTATATACCTCTAAGGATATTTTTATACTTTTTAATTAATATATTTTTTATTAGTATGTAAGAACACTGTGTCTTAGCGTCAAGGGTTAAACTTATTATATAGAGGACGATTCCGCAGTGCGGTTCTGTAAACCTCTCACCGTGTAAGCTTAGGTGAAGTGAACATGAAGCGAGCTTTCGTTCACTTCATGCTTACTACACCTAAGTTTACAGAGTGAGATATTAACAGAATAGGCCGGCCCGTTTTTAAAAAAACGAGTACTTTCTAATATCTATGGTAATATATACGGTCTCAATCTGTCATAATAAACCCAACAGGCCTTTTACATTAAATGCCTTATTTAAAAAAAATGTACCCGTTATGATTAATTTAAATATTGATTGACCGATTCTTAATTCAAATTCTGTATAGAACAATTGAATTAAGAATCAACTAATCAGTGTTACTATACGTAAGTGAAATGAGATTGTATTTGAAAGTTTTTATGTACTAGAATTTGCCGCCAACTTTTGCTTTCGCGCTTAGAATGTGTCAAAATGCAAAGAATAAAGAAGTAGGTTTCACAGATTGGGAATGAGATGCATATGCGAACGTTGCTTAACCTTTTGAACGCCAGAGCATAAATGCATAGGCGTACCCCCGACGCCAAGCCACAAATTCGCCGTACTTTTTGTCACATATTTGTGACGTTTGGCGTACAGGGCACGCGCTTGCGTGACAGTGGCGTTCAAAAGGATAAAAATTGGCTCTCAGGTGTCAAAATGACGAGGTTTTGATATATTTTTTAATATTGTAAAACTAAGGTTAGTTTCTTAAATAGTGATAGTTCTTTTAACCCAGTTTCTGAAAAGAAAATTATCAACTCGTTTCAAATTAAACGCAAGTCAAAAACTCATTCAATACTACGTACCTACATGTATTGAAAGGGTTTTTGACTTGCATAGCAGCTACAGCTAGATAACGCGCGTTTTATTTGTCATAATAATTTCATGTTAATTTTCGTTCGAGAAACGGCCTCATCTATAATAAGTACAAATTATTTCGTGCCGTTTTTTTTCGTTCTGATAGTTTAGTCAAGAGGGCATTTGTACCTATTCCACGTTCGATCATGCTTTCTGAGTAAACCGAATCTCTTGGTCGGGATGGCGATTTCGTATTTTTAAAGAGCGTTTCCATTCGAATAAATAATTTCCCTAAATTTTTACATTAATGTCGCTGAAATTAAATTAAATTGCTTGTGCTTTTTACGTACGAGAATTGGTGTCAGGGCGGCTAAGAAAGATGGCAATGTTTAGACTAATATAAGATTCTATGTACTTTAACATTTTAGGTAAGTTTTTGAAAACAATTTAATGTTTTCGTAAAAAGTGTATGTTTTACTGTTTTCTAACAGGATTTTATAAATTAACTTGTGTAGTTTTATAGTTTTTTTTATACTAAGCATTTGGTGTTTGTACTTCTATTGTTATGTTTACGAAACAAATAAATGTTTTCGCTATAAAGTTTTTTTTTTACAGATTTGTTCATAACTTAGTTTGTGTACTTTTGAAGATTTTAATAAATGATTTTATACTCCAAATGGATTTTTTTCTTTTACAATAGTTTGCCTGGTTTTAGTTTATAAGTTTTTACTATTTTTGTATATCACTTTCAATAAATATGTTTTTTATGAAAGTCGTAGTTTTTTTTTAATAATACACCAAATTAATTTAGTAGCTTTAAACCTTTTGTTGCCATCTTTTCTTGTAAATTAATAAATGTTTTTCGTCGTGCATAACATTTACAAGTTTGTTTATATTTTCTTTTGTTCTTTTGTAACATTTTACTGTTTTTATGTTTGTCTATAAATAAATCATTTGAATGCAACCTGTGTGTTCTTAACTGTACTCTAAAATTCTTAATAAAATTAGAGTTTGTGTTCCTCAGTGTACTCGTACATACCTATGTAGATATCTATTATTTTCATAAGCTGTCACTTTTTCTATGTTTCTATTAATATTCAGTAAATATCTGTCGGATCCGTCATGAATCTGCAATTAAAATGAGACACAAAAACGTTACGCTCATTGTAACGTTACGATAAACTGTCGTCCGTAAACCGACTTTACAGACCACCATTTTTTTTTTGGACGTGACCACTCGTTGTTTAGCACACTAAGGCTGGTTACTGCTTAACCGGGCTATACATGAAAAAGTTATTGAAAATTTCACATTTATATGAGAGAAATGTTTCTTTGTTCTTTACAGCTGGCATTTACCTTTTGAACGCCATTGTCACGTATACATGACAAGCAAACGCGTGCCCTGTACGCCAAAAGTCACAAATATGTGACAAAAAGTACGGCGAGTTAGTGGCTTGGCGTCGGGAGCCGATTTATGCTCTAGCGTTCAAAAGGTTAAGAAGTTGCGGCCATCATCTAGCCTCTGATAAAAATTCAGTTTGTCTAGTCTCTGAGGCTGTGAACTTACTGGTTGAATTTAGGTGTTAGACGATATGATATTTAGATAAAAACGCGTCATTGTAGAGGCGTAGTATTACCGATTATTGTAATGGTGTCCATTAAAATTATCAGTAATATTTTGGTGATTAGCTCAACATACATTCTTGAGATTAATACTCAATTTTCCGAATAATCATAGCTCATTTGTACAACTGCGGCCTGTGACGGTGCAAAAATAGTATTGTGGACTGGTAGCGACATCTCTTACGGCCGGTCTCAATAACCTTTGATCAACAGTCAAATTAGCTACCAACAGTAGCTGAAACGTCGTGTTACTTTCAAACATGACGTTTTTGCTAGTCTAGTCTTTAAGGTTTGTCATTATCAGAGGTCGGAGTTAGGTACCTAGACTTATTTATGTACTTGCATCGAAATGTTGATAAAATATGGATCTTCACGGGATTTTTAATAGACAATCCCGTGTGGCCAACAATACTACAAATAAATAATAATATTTTTTCATTTGTTCTCACAAGATAGGTATGTTGTGCGAACTACAAATGTGGCAACATCGCGCGTTTGCTCATTGGAATTTTGCAACTTCGGACATCCGATGTCGTTGATGTAAATTTGGCAACGTCGCGCGTGCAGTGGTTTAAATTTTGTAAAAGTAAATAACTTTTTTATTTGATAAATCACGGGATTTTTCTGCTCCTTAATATTAATTTGAGGCATATCCACATTATTCTTTCGCTGTGTGAAATCAGTGTAAGTAGGTACATAAATAACTCTACCTAATTCCGACCTCTACTTACCTAGTCATTATTGACAGTTTAGATATTATCTTACTTTCTTCGGCTGAAGAGTCCAGCAGTTTCAATAGTCGTTCGAGGTCATGATCTTGTCCATATTTTTTTACGTAATAATTCTATATTTCATATCCTTGGTAACCATGTTCTTCATCGAGTGCAGGATCTTCCTCAAGATCAGTCATCTGGAATGTAATATTAACCCTATTCAGTTTAAGAGTTTAATCTGCGTTTACCTGAAAATACATTAAAAAAGGAAACGGCAGTCTAAAATCTGTGTGAATCAGATAACATATTACAGTATCTATTATTAACTGTGTTTTTTTTTTAATGTTTGGCTCTGTAAGTAGTTAGGTAGTTACTTAGATTGAAGGGGCGAATTGGCCTGATTGTGGTTTATTTAATCTTGTTGATTATTGTCAAAGCTACTTTATTGTACGTTGCATGTTGTATTTGACACAGATTTCTGATAACAGCGATATTTAAATTTAAAATGTGTTTCTGTAAATATTGATTGATACTCGTATTGTCTTTAATCACGTAGGTAACCCGGTTATCGTCGTTGATGATCAGGTGCGATGACGATTTACATCAAACATACAACAAAAATTTAATAGATAATTATTTTTAAACTTATTCATTAGTCAATATTTAAGATTTTTGTTTAGTTTAGTTTTTGTTAGTAATTCAAGATAAGTTTATGATGGGGCTGACAAGAACTGAGTTCAAAAGTCCCTTAAAATAAAGATAAAAAAAAAATAAAAAAATATCTCGCAGTAGGTGTGCAAAGCTGAATAGTTAATATGGCATTTAGTCCGCCTCTACTGTTCCTACTCTTATTAAAGAGCATAACGTTTTTAATAAATACATTTCTAGCTTTTATTATAGCGGTGTGTTCTATGGCTTAGTGCTCACACCATAAATTAGTATTGTAAGTCTATACGTGGGGATTTGTGATTGGCTTTTTGACTATGGTTTCCTTTTTTTTGTTTTTTTTTTATTAGGTGTAAGTCCTCGTGTTCTAAACATAAATAAATAAAAAAGAGGTAGATATATCACTAGCACGCGCTAATTGTTGCAGACAATTGTTGTAATCTTCTTAGCGTGTCGGTGGCAGATACAATTATCAAATTTTACGCTTGGCCCAGTACTCAGCAACGGCAACGCCGTTCGCTGACGCAGTCATAAGGTCTTCACATGTTGATGATAGACTGCGGAGCGACGCCACACAAACACTGAAGATCGGAGCCATCCGAGAGGAGAGATAACCTCCACTTGAGGAGGTTATCTTTAGTGCGACTGCGACCGTCCTGGGTGCGGAGTCCACTTAGGGTTTTCCAGGTCGGCCATGGCAGCGCATTCCTAGGTGGGAGGTTTTCCGAGGGCCCGATGAAATAATCAGGAGGTTTGGGCTTTTCTCGCCCAAGGGTGCATGAAAAGATCGAGCCTCCCCGAGAGACGTACTCTTCGACCTTTTGTTACGTCCGGCGCACCCTTGGCAATTGACTTCTGTCGATTGGCTAATCCTTTCACCACGATGGCAAATAATTGTTGTAATTTGCCATATAGTTTTTGCTATATTTTAACTCGCTCATGTTACTCGTGTGTAATTTGGCCCATAAACATTTTGTTGTGTTTAAAATGTGGATAACGTCGTGGGTTACACATATGTTATATAGTATTTTTAAACACTTTTATTGTACCTTTTTTGTGTAACTGTTTGTTTTCCCAAAGTAAATAAATAAATAAATAGTTATATCTTTCTGTATCATACGTTCCGTATTATATATCGCAGTCGTTCAGTGAGTACATTTGAAATAAAAACTATCTGAATGCTCAGCATGAACGTAGCGTATCTTTACTTTATAATATCATTGAATCCCAAGTCCTGTCCCACAGAAATATGTTTTTTTTTCTTCGGTATAAAAAGTAGCCTGTTACTGAAAAATCGGCGATATTCAAGTTTTATTTTTTTTAAATTTAATATTGGTTTACTCTTGACTATAGTCTAGGTCATAGATGACATAGACAAAGTCGACGATGGAGCGAGCTTACCCAGAAGAAGCCTGTTCACTCTAATTTTGAAGAGATTAGGGTTGTATGCGTTCGGAAATACAGACGCAGGCAGAGAGTTCCTTATCTATCAGTAACAGGACATAATCGGACCAATACTTCATATTATGATGAACTTTTACAACATAATATAAACTTCACAAATTTTACAATTTATATAGCCCAAATTATGCTCAGACACACAGGATATCGGTCATGGTCACTTTGCTTACCTACTTCAGAGTTCTACTATAAAAGTTAGTAATATTATAAATGGCCGTGTGGCTCCGGATTAAGAATATTGCCACCCCATCTCATCCCGTAGGTGTCGTAGGAGGCGACTAAGGGAAATTTTGAGACCGTGCAAATATTTCAGCACCTCGGGTCACCCGTTAGGTGGCGGGTTAACCATCAGCAACAGCATTCCCAAGGAGGGTTGGTGTCAGGCTGGCAGCGGACTGTAAAACATTTGCCAAATCTTTAGCAACATGTTCGGTTGAAATAGATTATAAATGCGAAAGTTAGGATGTTTTTTACTCAATCACGTCAAAACGGCTGAATGGATCTTGATTAAATTTGGCACAGAGGTAGATTATAGTCTGGAATAACACATTTTTATCCCGGGAGTATGTTCCCTTGGGATAATTTCCGAAATTCACACGGGCGGCGCCACTGGCAGAAGCCAGTCATCTATAAAGGTTATTAGAGTATGAAGAAGCATTGTTTTTGGAGAGTTCGTCTCTTATAGATATAGGTCACTTAAAAGAAATTTTGGACATCGAAGACAGATTTTTTTTTGTATCATGGCGACCAATTTAATTAATATATTTTTTATATAAGACCTTGGAAATTTACATAAAATGGCCGTCTACTATTTTAATTATTACGAATATTTTAGTTTTGCAGCTGTGGCTGTTATATCGGCTATGTTAAGGATCTTTAATCTTTGTCGGTCAGTAATGTTCTAATTATTTCTGCTCCTGGCACAACTCTTTCCAGAACACCTCAATTTGTTTTTCTCACTTCTGTCATAGTCATCACTATTTCTGCTGCATCTATCTCCAGAACATCGCAATGCGTCTGAATCCTCTCCGTTATAATCTTCACTAATCCTGCTGCATCTGTCACCAGAACATCGCAGGGTATATGCATCAGTTCTGTTATATTCTTCTCTATTTCTACTGCATCGATCTCCAGAACATCGCAATGCGTCTGAATCCTCTCCGTTAGAATCTTCACTAATCCTGCTGCATCTGTCACCAGAACATCGCAGGGTATAAGCATTATCTCTGTTAGTATCTGCTCTGTTTCTACTACATCTATCTCCAGAACATCGCAATACATCTGAATCTTTTTTGTTATTATCTTTTCTATCTCTACTGCATCTGTCACCAGAACATCGCATCGTATAAGCATCATCTCTGTTATAATATTCTCTATTTCTGCTACATCTATCTCCAGAACATCGCAACACATCTGAATCTTCTCGGTTATTAAATGTTCTATCTCTACTGCATCTGTCACCAGAACATCGCAGGGTATAAGCATCATCTCTGTTATAATATTCTCTATTTCTGCTACATCTATCTCCAGAACATCGCAACACATCTAAATCTTCTCGGTTATTAAATGTTCTATCTCTACTGCATCTGTCACCAGAACATCGCAGGGTATAAGCATTATCTCTGTTAGTATCTGCTCTGTTTCTACTACATCTATCTCCAGAACATCGCAACACATCTGAATCGTCTCGGATATTATATATTCTTTCCCTACTGCATCGGTCTCCAACGCATCGCAAAATGTCTAAATCCCCGCCGTTGTATGTTGTATCTAACCGTGTCCACTCTATATTCCTGGCACAGCTCTTTCCAGAACATCGCAGATTATTTGAACCGTCTCTGTCATTATCTATCCTATTGATGGTACAAATGTCTCCAACACATATCAGGGTATATGAATCAACTGTATTATCTCTACCTTCTCTGTTATCATTTATGCTGTCACTGCTGCATCTGTCGCCAGTACATCGCAGAGTATCTCTTTCTTTTCTACCACATCTATCTCCACTACCGCCACTACAGGGCACGTTGACCCTTGTTATACGCAAATTATTTCTCTCATTGCTATTATGATCATTGCTTAAACTGCATCTGTTCCCAATACACCTTAAATATTCCCCTACACTTCTGGTAGCATCAATATTATTCTTACTGCAACGGTTACCATGGCAACGAAAATTGTTGATCATTTCATTTTCATCTTTTTGTCGTTCTTTATTGTGTCTATCCCTGCCACATCTGTCACCTGCACAGCGCGATTCACTGTCAAAGCTCCTAACGTCAGTATATTCTTTCAGGCCGTGTCTCATCATGTCTGTTAAGAAAATAAATTCACGACATCTTGCAACCGTTGTTTTGCAATCCTTAGTCCTGGCTATTAATTCGTACAAAATGTTGATTCTTTCAGGACTTCTTACACTAGATGGCAGAGTGCTTATTAGTCGATGGAGACTTTTTAATCGGCTTAGTGTAAGATACTTTTCTCCAAGACTTCCCCGTGATGCACTATTTTCCTTTACAATAGCACTTTGAGGAGAGATATAAGTTGTATCCTCACGATGACTCCTAGGTCCGTTTTCGTGATGACGGAGCAGTATATCATATTCATCTTGCCGATTTAACACTTCATTCAACGAATCCATTCCATTTTTATGTGAACCATCTCTCTTGTCCGCTGGCTTTCCGTTTATAAGAGCTATTAGACCAAAAATAATAAAAAATATAAGCCCAACTGCCATTGCATACAACTTGCTTGATGGCATGCTGTGGTGCGGTCAAACTGGATGATAATAGCGTTATCAAACGTTATGGTTATATAGAAGTATAATTGATTGGAAAACGAGTCAAGTATCAAGATAAAACCACTGACGTATAATCTGGCGTGAGATTGCAAATTAAAGACATAACCATGTCTGTGAGTTGCGTCCGTGATGAGTTCGACGCAGTTAATTCGTGATCAGTAATAAATCCTTTATATCCCTCCCTCATCATTATCATCCCGCCTGCATTTCCCGGTTAGGTACAGTTATTCTTAGTACACTGTATGTTTAATTCTGATATAACAAGAGTTTTATATCAAAATAGTGGCAATAATAAGTGCGTGTCGGGCCACGCACAGTGAAGGTTCCGTAGTTACCCGTGTCTTAAACAATGACAAAAAATAAATAGCTTATTTTACTATAACCATAAGATTGCAAAGTTTTACAAAGTCTTAAGTCATCTTCTAGAATTTGAAATAGAGAGAATGATTACGAAATTTTTAGTTTTCCAGTTACGTTTTATAGGTTGGTATTACTCGTTAACTTGTAAAGACTACTTAGCTCTGATAGTTGTCCTTTTAAATTCCTTATATATGTTATTTTTCACGTCTCCAAAAACAACCGTTTAACTGGCAAAGAGAGGGACACTTGACTCTAACAAAAATAGCACTTTAAAGCTTAATATTTCGCAAACGGATCCTTAGATGGGAAAATGGTTTTGCACACCCTCAATATTTTTTAAACCTATCCAACGACACCCCACACCATGGATAAGATGATAAAAAAGGGTGCCCTGAAAAAAAAATTTTTTTCAAGAATTAATTTTGCCACTTTGCCGGCATGATTAATACGAGTACTCATACCAAATTCTAACTTTCTAGTGCTAAGCGCCTCTGAGCTAAACAGCGGACAGACAGACGGAACTGTGTTCTTCACTACGGAACCCTAAAAACGTTGCAAAAACTCCAGTTGGCTAGAAAAGATAGTCATACTATGGTGTGTCTAGCTTTTTATCATTAGCGTTATCCTGTTGCTTTGTTCCCGTAACTTATGACACAGTTGCTTTTGTGGGATACAGGCGCGGATGCAGAGGAGGGGGGCGAGGAAGCCATTAGAAAAATCGATAAAACCTAACAATTAATTTCAAAAATTTGAACTTGAGATAATACTTTATCTTATCATAATGAAGCGTAACAACTTATCTATATATTTGCATTTGTAATACATTTAAATTGCACAGTTCAGTTGGATAGCGGTCACAGTGCACGCGTTTTTTTGCGTCGTAAGTATTTATGCTAACGTGCGGCGGCGCCTGATTTCATAAAACATGCCTATGTAGCGCAATTAGGCCTATATATTAGGATTTTATTATTGCCTATACCTTTCTTTTTAAAATTCTGCAGTATTCATAGCGCTTTAGACGTTGTCAAGCGGTAGACTTTTCAAACATTCGAAAGCAATGGATCAGGATTTTCCTTCGGTTATTATAGAAAGTGTGATTTAGTGTGTTACGCAATTAGCAATATCCCAAATTGCGATATTTTTTCAACCGTTTTTCTTATGTTTTTTGCAATTTGCAAGTCATGTCAGGCTGTATGTTGAACAAAATATGATTCGTGACCGTAACACGTATTTCGATGATTTTAATTATTATAATTCAGTAAAGCCATATTTGTTACGGTCGCTAATCGTACTTTTATTCTGACACTGATCTGCAAAAAAACGTATGATATGAATTTGAATTTCGTGGGCTACCCTGGCGCTATCACTTTAACCGTTTCAGTTGGACTATAAAATGTTTGGAAGTATAGTGGTTCAAAATATAATCTGTGCTGTGCCAAAAAAAACTTTATTTTTGGACGAAAAATCATTCCAACCAAAGTAACCTAGATTCAGTTTTTCGGATTCGTTTTTTTGTTTAGGTAATTCAGGGTCAAAATTACTTTCAAATTGGCTGTTATCTATATGTTCACTTCATTGTAAAGAAATTCACAGACTGACAGATATAATACCATGAAAATATGAATGTGTAGGTAATATGAAGTGTTTTGTTTATTTATTTACAACTAGGTACGTGAACAACGTCACATTTTATCAAATCCAAACCGTCATACAGTGCTATTTAAAAAACAATAAAGATTTTTTTTTAAGTAAAAAAAGAAAACTTAAACATTTAAATATCAGAAAAATAGCAAACAATAATAAAAAATACAAAGATTATGCAAACATACACAGGTACGTACCACGTGACATCTAGGTATCAATCTAACAATATCGGAACGTCGTCGTTGGAGCGTTTCTCTTTAGAACAGAGGACATTGGGTGTGGCCGTAAACAGTGGGATAATCATGAAATGACATCATCGTTTGAAAAACTGCGTTTATTTAAACAATCAGAATAACAGAATCACGCTACAAATTATCTTGCACCCAAATAATGAGAATCGAGTACAGTTCCACGACATACCAGCTCGAAGGTGACTCTGATCCCTGTATGTAAATGCTGTACAATCAATATCACTGTGAAAAATTAACTGAACATGAAGCGAGTTGTCAAAGTGAAATGACAGATCACATCAAGCTCACTCCACTTAAGTTTTCACGATGGGACGTTTACAGAATAGCCGGCAGACACATTATTTCCTGCCTGTCAGGATCGTGGCGAGCAGAGTGTCAATAATATTATTGTTTAGGCTAGTTTCGCGATCTGTCAAAAATGAAATGGAAATTGAGGCTTTTTTCACAGATTTCTACTGAGATGCGAATGCTAAAATATTAGTAGAATATTGGTCTTCTAGTATCGCGCTTCGGTAAAATGCTAAAATCGATAAAAACTGCAGTTTTGATCAGACGCCGCTAGAGGGCGAAGACTCTTTTATTTTAAGGATGGGAAATCATCAAATGACTTCTTCCGCTCTGGGTGGAGCGGGAGGACGTGTCAGACTCTTACTGACTAAAACCCATCCGTGTTCCTTCTAATTCCCTTTGCGTTCCAGAGCCGCGGTAACTCTTTCGAACAAATTCTGCAACCCCGGCAGGCTCAGGCCCTAGCGGGCCCCGTCTTCTTTGCTGACATCTCTAAGGCGAGGACTCTTGCGGTTAATTTTTTCTGTCCATGCTAATAAATGGATTCGACAAAGATATACATATATAAGAAAAAGAAGAAGAAGATATATATTTATATTTAAAATTATTGTGTATCACGTAGGCTCTAAGAAAGATACTGAAAAGAAATATCATGAAGCAAGGTAGGTACCTAAATCCTAAAGCTGGGCACTGACTGGTGTTACGAACCGTAATATAACATTCGCAGCGAGCATGTTATGTTACGCCGTGTCCTAAAATCCGTGTAAAACAAAACACATACGCATCATGTTCGGTGCTCGTTTCCACGTATTGACTGCACGAGTGCTCGCTTTGTAACATGTTACCCACCTTAAGAAGAACCGGCAAAACCTCTTTAAGTGCCTACTGAAAACTTATTCAGTTTGTAGAAATTTTTGAGTGTGATTTACACAGTGCGAGTAAAGAAAGAGTCCGATTGTAGCGATGCTTATCAGAGAAAATTTGTATTTTTACTACTCATTCGGCAATTTTTGGATTCACAGGTAATCTTAAGATTTAAATACTTCAGGCTTATTCATTTCCACGTATTATAATGTTATCTATGAGGAAAGACCGGAACAAAACAAAAATAAACAGGTCAAAAATCTCTTACAACAAACTTACGCATTAAAGACGTCGATTGTGGAAACCTTAATTCCAAAGGCCTACAGCGATGCAGTTATGTGGTCACAGATCGTCTCAAAACCCCTGATCCATTGCTATTATAAATATACTAGCGGACGTCACGCGGTTTCACCCGCGTAGTTCCCATTCCCGTGGGAGTACGGGGATAAAATATAGCCTATGTTACTCGCTGATAATGTAGCTATCCATTGATGAAAGAATATTTCAAATCGGTCCTGTAGTTTTTGAGTTTATTCATTACAAACATACACATACAAAAATACAAATTTTTCCCCTGCGTAATATTAGTGTAGATTAGGATTCCATACCTACCCGAAGGCCAACGGGACCGTATTACTAAGCCTCCGCTGTCCGTCTGTCTGTCAGCGGGCTGTATCTCATGATCCGGAATAGAGAGACAGTTTAAATTTTCAAATATATTCCTGTTGCCGCTATAACAACAACATCAAAAAGTATTTAAAGTCGCACTGGGCCGGTGTTAAGTGGAGCTTTGTTATTTTAGCAAATGTCATTCGATTTCGAGTAGGGTACCTACCATTACCTTATACAGGTAGGTACTAACAATCTAGTGTTATATCAATTACAATAAATTCTGACTTTCTTATTTAAATACTTTAAAAAAAATTAGGTACTTACGAATTATTTAAGTATTTTAATAATATTTAAACACCAACAGATATAGGCGGTTTTGTTACATCAATAACGTGAGTCTTGGCACTTTTGTCTGTCATAAAGATAAAATCGTAGCAGTATTATGTCTTTGTATTCATAATGTGCCATTAGCTTTCTAAATCTCTAAAACAGGCCCGACGAAAGAGGTTTCAACATTAAAAAAATAATATGTTTTTGTTTTCAGATGGCTGACAACAAACCTACATTCAATGACCAGCTACTCGTTGATCTGAGCACTGAGTTTCTACGATACTTCGAGGAAAAATGTAAATTAGGCCTTCCTTCTCAGAACCACAGCAATCAAGACTGTTCGAAAGTAAGACACTATACATGATATTGGAGAATTTCCAGTTTTAATTAATGATTTAAAGAAATTTAGGTCAAAAGTTTGGTGAAAATACTGGAAAAACCAAAATCCTGCCACTAAGATCATCAAGAACGGAAAAAAGCAACGTAAATCAGTTCGTGGCGACTAGTTATCACCTTTTCAATTCATAAGCGCGTAAGTGCTTAGTTCTTTTTATCGGAATCGCAAAATTTTCCTTGCCATACCAACGGTCATGGCTGTAGCAGGATGGAGCAATATGTCTAAACTCGTCAAATATGTCTCTTGCACAAGTTCGTGAAATATTCTCTGGCTAATTGATCTTCAGGAGTGGGACATAAATTAAACAAAAAGTGGTGTGTTTATATCATCAACTTATTAGCTGGCCTCCACGCAGTCCTGATTTAACGGGTTTATTTCTAATCTAAAGTTAACGTCAATAATCGAATTCGCCTGGAAGAAAATATTTCTACTTACTCCTCCTTCGCTAGCATTACTGTTTCGCAGAAGGAGGCCCCACGGCCCTTGCGTTTCGTTTCAACCCCAAACATATCGTATTTAGTTGCTGTTGTTTTGTGTCTGTGTCGAATAAGTGTTTTCTATTCTATTCTATTCTAAACATATAATTCCCTTAAATGTAGGCTTGTATTTAAACAAATCTACTCGTACTTTTAAGATGAGTGACCCTGGTGTCAACCCCGATCTTGACGCTGAGGTTTACGATGAAGACGCAGAAGTTATTCGATACCTCTGGCAAAGAAAACGTACCACAGGTTATATAAGTAACTATATCAACTTCAGAAAACTGTCGGACAAGGTAAGACATTCTATCGTCATTCTGCTATTTTCCCATTTTATTATCTAGCCGTTTTCGTTCCACTGCTGCATCAATACAACATTCTTCTCCAAAGGAGGAGTTGGGGGGGGGGGGTTGTTGCCATAATCGCCACGCTTGGCAGACGGGTTCGCGATCGCAGTGTTGCTGTTGCAATGCACAGAATGCTGCTGCCCATTCTCAGGTGAGTCCCTTAGTCGCCTCTTACGACAACCACGGGAAATGATGGGTCAGTGTGGGGACAGTTGCAGCTTGACTCGGTGGAACGTAGAGCTAAGAGGCTCATTGGTAATGTAAAACTGGTGGATGCCAAGCTTTACAGCTTGGCTCATTGCCACAAGGTTGCCTGCTTGTCGGTCTTCTACAGATTGTACTTCGGGGAGAGTGTCCAGGAACTCCACGACCTCATCCCACCAGACCCTTCTACCATCGGACATCTAGACGCACTGCAAGTTACCATCCCTACCTTGTTGCTATTCCACCAATTCGCACTAAACGTTTCCAAACGTCTTTTATATTGCGCACAGCAAAGGAGTGGAATTCTCTGCCTGCGTCTGTGTTTCCGAACGCATACAACCCTGATCTCTTCAAAATTAGAGTGAACAGGCTTCTTCTGGGTAAGCTCGCTCCATCACCGACTTTGTCTCTGTCAGCTATGACCAAATGAGTTTTTTTTATTTGAGATGAGTCAAATAAAATAATAACAGTTAACTTTACTCCATGCAAAGCCAGGCGAATATGAGCTGGGAAGCAGACGCACAAACCAAGCTTTTTATTTTTATATCAGCGGGATCATTTGCCTTGTACGTTTACTTTGCCTTTTTGCCGTCGTCTGTCGATTAACTTTCCAGAATTGATTAAGCGGACTTATAATAGGTATTCTAAAAAGATAATAACGTTATAACAACAGGTAGTAAACACGAATGAGACTTTTGACCGATTTCCACGCATATCTTATCGATAAGCTATCTATCTATCTATCTATTGGGGCATGGCTTCCGCACTTAGTCCTGATGTTGGACCATTGTGCGTGGGCCATGGCGGCCGTCATTCCAACCAGCCAACCTCCCTCCAGAAGCAGATCAGTCCTCCTAAAGAGTTCAGGGTGTCTGTGAGTGAATTTGGTGTCCCTATCGTTTGTCTACGTATATCGGCGACGCCTGTGCACTCAAGGAGCACGTGCGACACCGTTTCCTCCTCCTCCATGCATGCTCTGCACAGAGGACTGTCTGTTATACCTAGTGTGTGGAAATGCTTATTCAGTGAGCAGTGTCCGGTGATGGTCCCCGCCACCATTCGCAGACTGCCCCTATCCAGTCGCAGAAGGCGCTTGGT
>NDFZ01005069.1:74868-99897 GCA_002192655.3 Mamestra configurata | reverse complement strand
TCTATCTATCTATCTATTGGGGTATGGTTTCCGCACTTAGTCCTGATGTTGGACCATTGTGCGTGGGCCATGGCGGCCGTCATTCCAACCAGCCAACCTCCCTCCAGAAGCAGATCAGTCCTCCTAAAGAGTTCAGGGTGTCTGTGAGTGAATTTGGTGTCCCTATCGTTTGTCTACGTATATCGGCGACGCCTGTGCACTCAAGGAGCACGTGCGACACCGTTTCCACCTCCTCCATGCATGCTCTGCACAGAGGACTGTCTGTTATACCTAGTGTGTGGAAATGCTTATTCAGTGAGCAGTGTCCGGTGATGGTCCCCGCCACCATTCGCAGACTGCCCCTATCTAGTCGCAGAAGGCGCTTGGTAAGTTTAATGTTTAGGAGTGGGATCGATAAGCTTTGATTAAATCGTTTTCAAAGGAAAACAAAGCATAATTTGCAAAATATAGGTACTGCAAGTAGGCGATGCGTTATAATTTGTTTTTCAACAAAATAAGGCTCTAAAATAACACCATGTTTTTGATATATGTTGTTGGCAACAGCATAAAAAACAACTATTTAAATCGAAGGCTTTTTCGTTTGTTCTCAGGACGAGGAATCAGCGAAGTTGAAAGGTAAACTTAGAGCAATGCGATTGTCGGAGAGGATAGAGAAAAAAACAAAGGAAATACAAAAAAGAAATGCGTTATTGGAGAAAGATATCGATCTGTTAAAGAACATGATGGCACTGAAAAATGCTGAAATTCACAAGAATATTAAAGGGATTAAGGAACATACATCTATGGAAATAATGGAAATTATGAAAGACTTCAATGCTATTAAGGCAAGAGAGAACGAAAAGCAGTCAGCAATAGACAGGGAGACTAAACGACTTAAAGCAGATGAAGCACGGGCTAAAGCCAAGATGGAGAAAAATATCGAGGCAATGGAAAAAACATTAACTTCAACTAAAGAGTCCATCGATCGGAACATACAAGCAATGAAACAACAAGAGGCTGACAACAAAGAAAACTTTGAAAAGAGAATTAAACAAATTCAAGACATGGAGGCAAAGAAGTATAGAACTATGAAACAAAAACAGCATCAGAATAAAAAGGCCATTGAAGCTAAATTGAAAAAAATGGACGATTTTTTAGCTAAAAAGGACACAGAAATACAAAATAATATCACGAGAATGCAGAAATTGTTAACTATAAAAGAAGAAGAATTTAAAAACAGGCTTGTGTTCATGCGACAACACGAGGCTAAAAAAACAAGTGAAATTAAAGCTAAACTTCAAAAAATTAATGTTATTAAAGTCCAAATAAATGAAAACATTGAAAAAAACATTCAAGCATTGCAAAACACGTTATTATTGGCCGCAAAAGAATTTAAAAACAGCGAAGAAACTATGCTGCAATATGAGGAGAATGAAACAAGTAAAATGGAAGCTCAACTTCAAAGAATGAGTGAAACTAAAACCCAAAAAGAAAAAGATGTAGAAATGAATATTCAAGCAATGCGAAACAAGTTGGAAATAGCTGAGCGAGATTTAGAAAAGAGTATTGCAACTATGCGACAATACGAGGCTGAGAAGAGAAGTGAAATTAATGATAAACTTCAAAGAATTAAAGAAATCAAGGCAAAAAAGAATGGTAGTAAGAACAGTCAAGCAGAGGAAAGCACAAGGCCTAGTAAGAAGAAAATTACGGATGAACAAGAATTTCTCCAGGGCATTGAAACTTTACAACAATTTAGGGCTGAGACCACAAGTGACTCTATAGCGGAACATCAAGAAGAACGTAAAGTTAAAGCCCAAAGGAAAGAAAATATTGAGAAAAATACTGAACCTCCGCGCAAAAGGGCAGTTTTGATCGAGCAGTGTGCGTCAGGAGACCAGATATCTGTGCGGAGCAGCCGATCCTTGTCTCATTTTGCGCAACCAATACCAGCAATTTATACCGAGCGCCACAAATGGACCCGGCGTTATTGACTGGCAGAGTGGTGAATGTACATTCTGACCAGGGATGTTAAGAGCTCCGTAACCGTAATCGAAACTATCGCATATCCGAAATAAAAATCTATCCATACCTAACCGTTACCAAATAAAAAGTTTATATATAAATACAATAAAGTTTCGGATAATTTCGGCGATAGGGGCGAAGTCTAAATGAGGCACGTTATGACAGGTTTTTCTATTCGGCCGAGCCGACACACAAGCCGCACGCGTCAACGTCAAATAATGTTTATTTTTATAGAAATAAACATTATTTCTATATCGGTACCCAGATCCGAAATGTCATATCCATAACATCCCTGATTCTGAGTATGATAGTTTAGGTTATCGTGTTATCCAGTAACTGGGTAAAAGTCGGATAAACTGCCGCTCCATGTACAGTCAACAAAGCTATTTGGTATGAAGGCAGCTAACTCGCAACTGCTTTAAACAATGTTGTGAGGGTGCTGAGTAGAATTTTTGTACACCACACTCGTTAGTATGTCATAAGCTTAAACTTTAAGTATGGAAGTGGAGTCTCACAGGCTCCGCGCGGTTCTCAAGTTCTTAGTTTCACACAACAAGTTTTTTTTTATGATTTAGTTACATTTAATGGGTTCAAAAATGACCCCGAAAAGTCTGATAAAGTGCCATGATTGTTAATTTTTCATAATTTCTATAATTATAATAAAGAAATTTGATTACAAATAACTACCCGTTTTTTTTCTTATTAGAGACCTATACTCAGATATAGATAGAATTTAGACGCGTTTCGGAATCAGTTTCTAAAAAAAGAATGCATGTGAATATAGCAGCCTGAGAGACTCCACGCCCGCACCAATGTTAAAAATATTTGACGACCATACTTAAAGGTTAAAAAGTTATAATACACCCATTAGAAATAAATTTTGGCAGTGCAGTGGAAAAAAATATTTTTTGCCTGTATACCAAATACCTTTGTTGACAGTTGTCAGCTGTATCCAAAAGGGTTGAGATAAGGCAGATAAAATACATATCCATATTAATATATTAAAATTACTATCTAAATAGTTCATGTAATAATATATTAAAATTACTATCTAAATAGTTCATGTAATTTTATGTAGGTACCATATATTTTTTAATTTTTACTACCTAATATTGTGATGTTTTTTATTTGGACCCAATAAATAAGTTATTATATTATTCACAACAATAAAGAGTTGTTACTATAGTACTAAGAAGTGTACGGCATTTAGATATAAATGTAAATGCATATTAATAAAAGAATAATATATTTTTTGCGAAAAACACGGTATATAACTATTGTATACAAAAATATAATAATAAAAACAGATATAATATAAGTACAGCATGCATGCATGCAGGCTGGCTTTGAGGCTATAAGATCTTTTATTCTAAACAATGTAGGTATTTTCTTGCAAATAAACATTTTGATTGATTGAAATTACTGTTGTATTTTTTTTTTTCATCAATAAGGTCTAGTATCACTGTGCTAAAACTGGACCATGCGCTGACGTTCGTTATGAACTCTGAACTTACATCGTGTGATTCGACTCAACAGTTTAACAATCAGGCGCAGATACAGGGCAGGTGGGAGGGCGGAGGGCACGTGCTCCTTTAGAATAATCGAGAACATTATGTCATCATCGATTTACTAGAAAAAATAAATACTTGAGATTAATACCCTTATCTTATCTGTTACTTCACTGCGTACTTTAATAGATACAATTGAACCGTTTCACTGTAACACGTTCTGTATGGTGTGTGACGTAAAAGAATAGCACCATCCTATCACTTCCCGTGGGTGTCGTAAGAGCCGACTAAGGGACTCACCAGAGAATGGGCAGCAGCATTCTCTGTACATTGCAACAGCTACACTGCAATCGCCAACCCGCCTGCCGAAGCTTCTCCACTCTTGGGGAGGGTTATGTCCAGAAGTGGACGTCTTTCGGCTGATATGATCACGCGACCGCAGATGTAAAGCAAAACTTAACTCTTCAATTCCCAAGATACCATACCTATTCATGAATAAAATACTCTCATTTAGTGCAAATTATTTATTGAAATTATGCATTAAAAACATAAAAAAAATAATGTTTTCTTCCCTATTTTGTTCATAATGTGGTGTCAGTTTTCCTATAGCTGGGCTATCGGGGGAGATGGGGCGTAATTTTTTTCCATGGATTTCATTTTTTTTTAAATTAGCCCCTACTGTCACACAGCTGGGCAAAAGTCCCCCCCCCCCCTATTCCCTCCAAGAATTCTTTTCCCGCTTTTTTGGATTTCATATGATAGTAAAATGAATATCTACTCACATAATGTATTTCTATAACATTGTAATCAGAGTAATCAATATAAAATTCTTCCGTTACTGACTGAGTGACTGACAGACAACGCACAGCCGAAACCACTGGTCGTAGAAAGCTGAAATTTGGCATATAGCTTCCCTACACTCCGTAGGGACTCGTAAGAATTTCCCGAAATTCCTACGGGAACGGGAAAAAACGGGATAAACGCGTAAGAAGTCGCGGCTTAAAGCTAGTAGAAAATATTACTATTTTTAAAAGATAATATGTTTTTGGTAATGACATGTTTATTACCAAAACTATGTTTAAGCTCGGAGCGGCGTGGTCGAAGCAGAAGTAAGGAGATCCGCAGGAGAAGTACGTTATCAACAGTTACTAAGTTTGCTGGCAGAATAGATGACTGAAACTTAAACTTAAACAATATTAAAGTAGTATTAAAGTAAAGAAAGCTTTGACTGATTGCTTTCTTAGTATAACTTAACCACTGTTTTGTGCTAAGTTGTTGTTTTATATTTTGAGCTTGGTTTGAGCGTTTTGCGTTAGTCCTAAGCTATTTTCGTGAGGTTGTTTTAATTATTCACAATATATATAAGTGAAAACTTGTAAATGGCCATTTTTTACATATTATTACTTTCTAATGTAATGTAAAAATAAAGTATTTCAATTATTATAATGACAAGCTAAAAAGTCGGATTTGACAGCTGAGTAGAGAGGGATAGAACATCTCTTTACCTATTAAGTGCAAAAGAGATTTATTTCATGTCTCTTTCATACTTACTAGTACTTAAAGCAATTTTGTATCCGGCTTTCAAACCCGACTTTTTAATTTGTCAGGAATTTAAACCATTTACTTTTGAATTTTCAAAAAAGTTCGAAAAGTGAAGCCATACACACATACACATATTCCTAAGCGTTGATCTCTACAGAAAATAAATTTCATGGACGCTCACTGCTAAAGTGTCTACAATTAAGGCATTGATGGGGCTAAAAGTGTCTACAATTAAGGCATTGATGGGGCTATAAGTGTCTACAATTAAGGCATTGATGGGGCTAAAAGTTTTACAATTCAGGTATTGATGGGGCTAAAAGTTTTACAATTAAGGCATTGATGGGGCTAAAAGTTTTACAATTAAGGCATTGATGGGGCCAAAAGTTTTACATTTAAGGCATTCATGGAGCTAAAAGTGTCTACAATTAAGGCATTGATGGGGCTAAAAGTGTCTACAATTAAGGCATTGATGGGGCTAAAAGTGTCTACAATTAAGGCATTGATGGGGCTAAAAGTTTTACAATTAAGGCATTGATGGGGCTAAAAGTTTTACAATTAAGGCATTGATGGTGCTAAAAGTTTTACAATTAAGGCATTGCTGGGGCTAAAAGTGTCTACAGTTAAGGCATTGATGGGGATAAAAGTGTCTACAATTAAGGCATTGATGGGGCTAAAAGTTTGTACAATTAAGGTATTGATAGGACTCCGATAAGGTGGAACGCTGACCTGGTCATCCGCTGGATGTCACAAGCTCAGGAACGGTCGATGTGGCGACGCTTGACGTTTATAAAGCATCTCGTCATGATGATAAGGGTCATGCATGAGATGATTTGCAAGTGAAACTCATTCTTAGTAGAAAAGGTTTATGTTTCCGATCCTGGGCTCCGGGGAAGTACCATGACGCGAGTCCATGTAGACTACGTGGGTACCTGGTTATCTAGGTATGTGTAGGCATTTATAATTGCAATCGTTGGTCCAAAAGTCCGAGCCGACAGGCATTTACAAAGCTGATAAAATCAATAAACAATTGAACATGCTAAATCGTTTTTATGCAAGTGGTGCATAGGTACTTAAGATTAAGAATCACAATCACACAATCTTATCAAACAATTGATAGTCTACTCATATTTCTGCATAGGTAGGTAGTGACTTAGTACCTATTTCATTTTTGATATCCGCCCAAAAGCACGCGTTTATTTTGATCGTAAGTACTTATTTAATTTTATGAAACAATGTATTTGTGTTGTCCTAATAAAGTGGCGTGTTATGAAATTTTTCACTCAGTGGCGTATTTAAAGATTTGTCGCTCTTTTTTATGTTTCGTCGCGTCGTTTTAATTTTTTATGACAAACTAGAATTTACGGGGCGGCAAAGATAAAAGAGTATAGTAGTACTGTACTTGTTTCCAGAAGCTTGTACGGCAGGTTGATGTGGTCGGGCCCCCCTCGGAACCTGCCTCCCGGGCCATGGCCCTCTTGGCTCAACGGTAAATACGCTACTGGTTTTACACCGTGAAATTTACCTACTGAAATACTACTAATGAAGCTTTGGTCCGGGCTACACTCGCGTTAATAAAGATCTTCACATATAGCCTCGGCCATTTTGGCGCGAAAGAGTAACAAATAAATGAATTCACTTTAGCATTTATATTAGTTATTAAGATCAATGCCGTTATCATTTAACTGGCATGAAGAAGCACAACACAGAACGGAATAGAAGAAATGGGGGGACGCCCTTGCCCAGGGAGTTGGACAGTTCCGGCTTATAAAGAAACGCAGTTACTGTCGAGGCCATAGAAATTTCTATGGTCGAGGCGAAAACTACGTATGTACTACCTATATACCATGAAATGGGCCAATTACGCCCTCAGGCCAACTCCGGCCCATCAATGGCATCAACGACATTTTGACAGCTGTCAAAGTAGCCACGGAGTTATGTTTAGTTAAGGTGTTCTCATCGATGCAAATAGTGCAAACTTATCTGGCGGTAGCTTGAATTACAGGGAACAGTTTTGTTCACCCACAGCGTCGCCAAGACTGGGCCAGAGGACCAGATAAACTTGAAGCACTGCAGGTACCCAAATATGACTAATTAAGTTCACTATAAATCACGATATCGAACGAGTGACTTCACGGACGCTTTACGGTGCACATTAGCTGTTCGTGTTTTCACTATGATAAAATAATAAACATAAGTTTAATTGAATAAACTTTGTGTTTTCAACTTCACGAACTGGAACTAACGTGCTAGTTCGTTTGCAAGTTTAACAGCAGTGTTACGAAAGTGTAATTCCGTAAAAAGTAATTTACAGAAGGTTTTTAGTAATTGAAGCAATTTTTACATTTTGTGATGTGACCCTGTACAAATCCAATTAGTGTCATTTTACAATTTAAAATAAAAGTTTTGCTAGTTTTGAACCATAGAGCATTTGAATCAATAATTTGTCGCGCAGTAGGCGACATCTAGCGCTACCAAGGTGACAAGTGCGACGGACGTGCGCTCCATCTAGCTGCTATTAGTAGAACCACGCAGAACTATGGTCAAGTTCGCAGCGTATGGAAAGTTCCTGTCAGCGAAAGGTGGCGCTGCGTATGGCAACTTCACATTTCACAACAGGTATCATCTCGCTTGCTTGACCGATACAACGCGGATAAGCAGCGACTGGCTGTGCCCGGAGTGTAAAAATAGAGTGCTTAAAAGCGACAATAGCGCCACACACGTCAGGACCTGGGTAGTAGTATCCTGGCTATTCGAGCGGTTGCAGCAGGCTCAGCAGCAGTTCACCTACGAGGTGGCTTGCGCACTGGTCGGATCTCCGCCCTGGGACCTGGAGGTAAAAGTCCTCGCGTCATTGCATAGGTAGGTAGCGCAAAGACGAGCGGCGAGCGACTGATGCAGCGACATATAGAGCTGCGTCGGTCGCAGCTGTGCGAGGTCCTGGTTGTGGCGGGACAGGCTCTCACGCCCTTCCATGCAACGTTACAGAATTGAGAGGAGAAGGGAAATTTAAGATGCTACTAGAAGACTGGAAGAAGAAATGTGGGAGCTCCAGTCACAGAGAACATTTTGTATAGCTGACTCCAGTGACAGTACCAATGATTCGCCATCCATGTCAAGCCCTTCCACTGATAAAGTTCATTTGCTATTCGAAAGGTCAAAATAAACACTTAATTTATTTATAAATGTAACATATTTTAATGGTACTTAGGAACTTGATATACAAAGCAAACGGGCGCGCGGCGGTCGCGCGCACAGGGCTTTTTTTTATTTGAGTGGCGTCTCGCAGTTCAACCTATGAGGTTGTCGACTGCTTAACCGGGCTTGCCTGTTGTGGCCTTAATATAATATTATACCCTCCAGCCAGGGCTTATAAAAAACTTACTAAGCGACTGCACGCTAAGGGCACCCCCTGTGGGGTACGGGCCTCGGCTTAAGGCATCGCTGGGGGGAGGATAGCTATAGTAGGCGCCAGATAATCGTGGAATAACGGTCATTGACCCACCTACAATTATTGACATTTTTAATTTGAAAAACGGAATTAATGACACAAAGCTGTCCCGAATCATCATCTCTCGTGATCCTTAACATTGTCTAATAATGAAAAACGATTCATATTTAATTGTTCAGGTACCTATGAACAGTTATTAGGGAAAGGTCAATATACTTTATTCCACATTTATCTGGCGCCTACTATAGGGACGTGCTGGATCGAACTAGAATTATTATTAGGGGACGATTGTATTGTTTCTTTGATCGTTATTTAAGTATTTGCTCGTGGGTTAATAATAAAAAGTCTAAACAGTTATTTCAAACTAGCTTTTGCTCCCGACTTCGTACCCGTATCACCCATTTTCCCCGTGTCCGCAGGAATTTCGGGACGAATTATACATTAAACCTTCCTCTTGAATCACTATATCTATTGCTGCAAAAAACTACATTACAATCCGTTTAGTTGTTTAAAACATTTAAGCAAACAGACAGCGGAAGCGACTTCATTTTATACTATGTACAAAGATAAACTATTTACAGGTAGGTACTTTTGAACTGTAACGTCAGTCAAAAACTATCTTAAACATCTTTGACAGTCGTTTGGGACAGTCAGCAGACAGAAAATCTGACACCAGTCTTGCCAAGGGTTATTGTCGTACACAGATTATTATAATGGGTTGCAGAGGTCAGACAGGGTCGGGCAGTCGCTCCATTTGAAATACTGGAATTCAGCTGCATCCAAATGGACAGGAAGTTGACCCCAACATAGTTGGAAAAAGCCTGAAATGAAGATTCCCGTCGGGATTTGCAGTGCCCTATTTGAAAAG
This sequence comes from Mamestra configurata, assembly GCA_002192655.3. NCBI lineage: Eukaryota > Metazoa > Arthropoda > Insecta > Lepidoptera > Noctuidae > Mamestra > Mamestra configurata. The sequence goes on along the minus strand of NDFZ01005069.1, from coordinate 90,527 downwards.
TACTGAATCGATTGCGTACCCAGTTAGGCCGCTGTAAACATAAGAGTGCAAAATAGAGGGTCATCGGCCACTGGGATTTCCCATTATTTTCGGAACCTGGAGTTCATGGCCGTTTACGAACCGGTTATTCCTGGTACCTTATTGCAGAATCGGGAATTCCCGGGAAGGCCTAGTGATGGTACAAATACGAGTAACAATTTTTTTCCAATCATAAAATGTCCAGTAATATCAACTGACAGTCTTTGACCTCCTAATCATTTCGTTATAATTCTCATAATTCTAACTAACTGATTAGAATTTTTTCGATAATCAACCTAGTATTTTTTTATTTAAATATGAAACTATTTCGCGCGGCTTAGCGCACGCGGTTCAATTTTTTTTTTCGCAAAGTATAGCTGATCCTATCAAAATAGATGGACACACTTTTAAAAAATCATTTAGACCAAGAAAAACTAATTCGATTCTTACAAGAAAATAAATCAGCTTACGAATGTACACTAAAAAAATTGACAATTTATTATTTTAGTTCAAAATAAAATCACTTTAATCAGTGTTTGTTTGCGGATATCTTTGGTTAGACGTACTAAACGCTGTTAAAATTTGTCCATCTATTTTAATGGGACCATATATAACCAAAACATTGTAAAACAAAAATGATTTAAAAGAGTGTCCGTGGAGTTTCTTGCACGTTCTTCTCCATAGATATCTACGCTTTGGAACGTGCAAATAGCTTCATCTCTTTTGACTGACCAACCTTGACAATTCAAAAGTGCCTGTAAATGGTTTAATTGAAATAAATCATTTGAGTTTGAACCGTCTCCAGGTTTTCATCTATACCTGTACAAAAAATCATCAGAATCGTTTCATCCATTTAGGCGTAAACGCGAGACAAATTAACAAACAAGTTAATATTTGCCTGGTGTCTCTTCTGATAACACCAACTAGCATTAGTAGTAATAATAAAATCTTTACTGCTAAAAATGTTATTTGTAGTAAACACGGTATTTCAGAAAATGTGCAGAGATGTTACAAATTATTGGGTGAGCTGCTGGTCTCCTTGCTAAATTGCTGAGCAACCTGTATTAAGGAGAAACAGTTGCCTCCCTACATAAGTGTACTATATTATAATAATATGCCATGTGTAGTGGGTACGTAATCAATGCTAACCTACTCATTGTCCTGTTATTAACCAGACGGTTAATTAAATAAATGGTGAGATCATACAGGATAAAGGCACCTATTTAGCTATTAGAACTTACGCGTTCAAGTCTAAATAAGTAAATAGGTACGTATCCGCAGATTTCACTGTATTAACCACAAATTGATGAAAATAATATTTATGTAAATTAAATAACAATAAATAACTAAATATTTTTATCTACTAAACTTATTTAATAATAGTTAAAAGTGAAACTAAAATCATCTACAGATGTGTCGCAGGATAATATTAATAATCGTTTTTTGGCTAAAAACCTAGATTTTTGCCAAATATGGAAACCAATAAAAAATCTATCATCGTATACGAGTAAATACAAGGACTTATGCAAAAACTCCTAGTCGGTTAAGGACTATCTATTGGATTGGAAACTGATTCCTAACTAGCTAATCTGAGAGCCAAATCGTAACATCTTTTTAGGGTTCCGTACCTCAAAAGGTTAAACAAGGAACCCTTATAAGATCACTCTCTTATCCGTAGGTTCGTCTGTCTGTTCATGTGTCACATCCGATTTTCTCAGGAACGGGTGGACCTAGCAAGTTAAAATTTATACCAGATACTGAGGTCTATAGTCCCTATTAGGTGTATAAAAATCAAGGTCCTAAGTCAACACGATAAAATGATATGGGCAAAATTAGATACAGTTATACAGTATAAGTTAGTTACGACCAAAATTTACCTTAATTTTATTTTGACTTGAGGAGCTGAAAACAAATCAGAGCGAGAGAGAGAGGTCAAGCAAAAGCGCATCACACAGTTTCATTGCCATAGAAATAGCGTATTACTCAGTTTAAATGCTTACGCTTTTTTTCTTAGCTTTCAATAATCCGGCCTTTACCAATAATCCTAGAATTTTCGGGCAAACCCCATTTTCTCCTATTCTCATGCGACATGGTTAAGTTATTCATGATAAGCTGAAAACTTTATCGTTGTTTGGGTTTGGGTTAGTATATAAGTATTCGGCGAGCGCGACATATGTACAATACAAGCGTCGGCTTCATGACATAAGGTCATAACCCTTTCTATGTTCGTGATTAATTCAAAATTTGATACACAATAGTGACATTTGCCTACGAACTGTGATCCCGTGACGTGACTTCTAACCAAACTTTTAAACATACTTAACTTATTTCTGAAGTTCTTACGTAAACTCAAGGTTAGTAGAAGCTTGAATTATTAATTATTTATACTTATTATTTTATAAATAATTGCATTGTTCTTATTGTGATTGTATTTTTTTATTTAATTAACGCAAAGCATACATAGCATAAGTATATGAAAAATTTAAGAATATTATGTATTTTTCATATTCGGCTAAAATATTCTAAATGCTATAATTGTCGGATGGAAAGATAGTCAGAAATGGCCGGATGAGAAAAATCTTTTTCTATCACATCACACGTTTGATAACCAGATCGACAAAATGCCAATTACAATGATGAAACACCAATTATAACTAACTAGTTAACTTTTTTGCGGCCTCGTTTCCATACCCTCCAAATTTCCGATTTTAATATTTTATTCAAAGTCAAAAAGTTTATTTCAATTAGGCCATTAAATGGCACTTTTGAACGTCATCAATTACAGTTCAGTAAAATAATAGTATTAAATTAATAAAGTGACTCTACTGTCCATTCGGAAAGGTAGATTCTTATGGAGAAGAACGGACAAGAAACTCCATAGTTACTCTTTTCAAATAATGGTTTAACAAAACTTGTTATAAAAAAATTAATTGAATATTATGTGAGAACGATGCATCCAGAGTATGCTACTTATGGGAACATATTACTAGCAGAGGTAAACTTATTCATTTTCTAAATAAATTTAGGTAAATGATACTCACATATTTACAAATATTGAAACCATTAATTAAACAGTGTGTGAGTTAACAGAAAAATAAAAACACAAGAAAGAAACAGTATATCTATAAAGTTAATACATAAATCAACCAGTTTGATTTTGTCTACACCCTTGATTGTCCTATGGAGCAAGACCAGCATGTTTCCAAGCATTCTTATCCTGAATGTAACCTTCTAAATTGTAATAATATGCTTGTTTACAAAGTGTGCTTTAAACATAAGTTTTAAATTTTTCTTCATATATTTCTAATTCCGAGATACTCAGCCAATGATACTCAGCAATAATGTAGCTATCAGTATCAGAATTTAATCTTAGGTGTCAGAACTTCCAGAGATTTCCTTTCAAAAACATAATATAAGGTCCGATTAAAATAGATGGACAAACTTTTAGAAATCATTCGGACCACCAAAATAAAGACAATGGAAAAAAAATAATAAGAAAAACGCATTGGATACTAACAAGACAAAAAAAAAGCTAACAAAAATACACTAAAAAATGTTACAATGCATATTTTAGGATGGTGTTCTGTAGCTGTTTTACAGTAAAGAAACAATATCAAAATATTTTCACATCTCTATCAGTGTGATGCAGTTGGTGGCATCGAATCTGTGATTGAACTAAAATAAGCACCACTAACTGAAGGCAGACAGCTTGAAAAGTGTTTTTTTCTTAATTTTTTGACGTTTTTTGCGGTCGGGTTTTTTTATTTTTTTATTTTTAGATATTTTTTCCTTATTGTATAGCAGATACAGCAGTGTAAACATGTGGAATAAACGCTTGGGTGAAGTGATCACGAGGTGAGCTGTCAATCCATATTAATCAAGATGGAATGACAGCTCACTTTGTGATCATGTGACATCTTAATTATGGATTGACAGGTCACTTCACCCATACCTTCACTTCGACATGTCTTCAGAATCGACCGGCAGAACACCACCCTCAAATATGACCTCACACTTCTGGAACAGCCTGTATATCAATCTATTTAAAGTCTTTTGGGTACACTTCCAGTCGGCAGCAATGCGGATGAATTTTTGACGCCATATTTTAAGGTTAATTTAGTTAGGAGTTTTTATTTTTATTTCTAGTGTATATAGTTGGTAAAGATTGAAGGTCAAACAAACTTTGCTGTTGAAAAAATGTTCTCCCATACATCAATGTACGTCACGTTTAATGAAGATGTTATTTGTTTTTTTCCAAAAGTTGCCCGCCGCACCAGTCTACATCAAGTTTAAATAAAAATTAAACTTGTTAGGTATAATTTACCCATTTGTTAATTGCTCCTCAGTATGTTGCATGCTGACAATTAAACTTTCTATAACGAAGCAAATGAAATTGTTCAAAAACCAGCAAATCACACTGATATTATAAAGGCGAAAGTTTGTAATTATGTGTGTGTATGTATGTTACTTCTTCACGCGCAAACGGTCGGACCAATTTTGATAACATTTGATATGCAGGAAGCTGACATCCTTTTTGTTTTTTTGGTGTCGTGGGGAAATCCTCATGGAAATCCTCCACCCTGGGGCGGGTGGAGTTGTCTGTCAGACTCTTACTGACTAAAACCACCCCGGTGTTTCATCTCTCACCTACGCCGGGGATCGCGGGAACGTATGCGACTTCCACAATCCCCGACTGGTGCCGGCCCGCCTCTGCGGGCCACCTCGCGTCGGCGGGGGGAGTGAAGTGTTTGACTCCCCCCGCTACGTCAAAGAGGGGCGCACGGGAACTCCACGCGCCGCCACCTCGGGTCCGGATGAATGGGGGGCGACGGACATCCCCAAGTCCGCCACCCCTGGACCCAGTTAGGGGGACCGGAAAAGGGCAGCGTATGCCCTCCTCCGACGCCCGATGCGCCTGCTGCGGGCCGGGAGAGCGGTTGTGATCTCCCTCTCCCTTTCCGCAGCCTCCTTCTGCGCGATAACTGTCTCGCAGAAGGAGACCACCGCGTCCCAGGACTCCTCACCGCCGACCATAGCATGGACTACGGCCGGCAGCGAGAGGTCACCGCCTACAACAGAGATGAGGGCACGGCGCGGCTCCTCCCAAGCTGCACACTCTGCAAGCGTATGCCGTGCCGTGTCCTCCCGACAGTCGACGCAGTGGTGGCATCGAGCGTCCGGCTCCCTGCCTATGCGACACAAGAACCTCCCGAAGCAGCCATGCCCCGAGAGGACCTGCGTCGCACGAAACGACAGGGAGCCGTGCCTTCTCCCGAGCCAGAGGTCGAGCACTGGCCGGATGGCCTCGATGGTGATGAGGCCGGCGGTAGGGCTCGAAAGCCTGTCCCGCCATTCCGCCACCAGGACCTCGCGCAGCTGCGACCGACGCAGCTCCAAGTGTTGCTGCGTCAGTCTTTCGCCGCGCGCCCGCGCGCCCTCGCGCCACCTATGCAGTGACGCGAGCACTTTCGCCTCCAGGTCCCACGGCGGAGATCCGGCCAGTGCGCAAGCCGCCTCGTAGGAGATCGTGCGATATCCCCTGATGACTCTGACGGCCATCACCCTCTGCGGCTTCCGCAGAACTGTGATGGTGCTGGCCGTCAGGTCAGGAAGCTGACATCCTGGATTAACAAATAGGCTACTTTTATTCCGGGAGTGTGTTCCCTTCGGATAATTTTCGACATTCACGCGGATTATCTGATAAACCGCGGATAACACCGCGGGGCGCAGCTAGTTAAACATAAATGAATGTTAGTCAACCTAGCGCGTACAAATTCCAAATCTAATCTTAAAATGCTTTGAGAAAATTAACGGAAACTGCTCGAAGCTGAAATAAGTTGTATGCAGCCGATGTAGGCGGATAGATGCTCAGGTCACCCATCCACAGACCGACTTCAGCAAGCGTAGCTTAGCCTAGACGTTCGACCCGTGCGGCTGTTATAATTTAGCCACGAGCTGAAGCTGTATGTACAAAGGCAAAGTCAAAATCAATTAATTTATTTCAACTAAGTATACCATTTAATGGCACTTTAGAACGTCAATTTTACAGTTTAAAAATAAAATATTGTAATAGAGTATTATTATCATTGATCGGATAATCGGGCGCTAGTATACATAAACTTCACTTTAATTCTCACGAAAGTATAATACGGACACGCTTTTCAGAATCCCGGATGCCGAAATCGTTCGAAATTTCAGAGATTGCATACAAAATATACTTAGTTAGAACTCGTTGTGAACTCTCATTGTATTTTTTTTTAAATTTAAAGCCGATTCTAATGGAACTTTTAATTTACTATGAAAGTTTTTTAGAGAAGTGTTTAGTAATTGGCCAGCAGCCTAAACTACTTAGGGAATTTAAATATTTGTAATTTTATGTGTAGCTCCATTTATTGATCAATCTTATTTATTCAGAAAGGAATGTCTATATTATTCTTTCACGGGAAGAAGTTTAGGTATATAAGCGCCCGATTAGTCGATCACTGATAATTATAGTAGTCTAGTTGTCCATTCACAAAAGTAGATTGTTATGGAGAAGAACGGACAAGAAACTCCATAGTAACTCTTTTCAAATATAAATAATTACAATATAATTCCTATGTAATGCCTATGGAAGTCATTTATATTGTAGTTAGTTGTCATATCAACTGTTGCCATCGACCCGACATGAACCCGACGCTATCGTGTACTATTTATGTATCTATACTTTTATTATTATAGAAAGGTACATAAATAGTACACGTATATTAATATATTAGGTAGTATATTACTAATATTCTGTGGCGAAGTCAACGGCTCAATGCGCCAAGCTATTAATTAAGTGCTTTCATTGTGCCAACTACGCAGTATCTACGCTTTCATCAAATTACATGTAGCGGAGATGAGAATGTTGAGATGGATGTGTGGAGTATCGAGAATGGATAAAGTGAGGAATGAGTACATTAGAGGTAGCTTAAAAGTGGCGCCAGTAACGGATAAGTTGAAAGGGAACTGCTTAGCTTGGTATGGTCATGTGAAGAGGAGGAATGAAATGCATGTAACTAAAAGAGTTATGAATATAAATGTGGGTGGATGGACGGGGTGAGGGAGGCCAAAGAAAAGATAGATGGATTGTGTTAGGAGTGATATGAAAGAAAAGGGAGTTAGTGATAGCGTGACGGCTGACAGGACAGAATGGAGGAAAAAAACGTGTTGCGCCGACCCCAAGTAACACGGGATAAGGGCAGGCAGATGATGATGTCATTGAAATGATATTGCGGCTTGAATTTGAACGCTTTCTAAGGATCCCACGAGACGTGACCTTTAGATCAGCGGGGTAATCACATCAAAACTGTCTAGGGATCAAGTACGTTTTACAGTATCGCCGCAATTGAGGATTATTATTTTAACTTTTTTGGATCATTATTGATTCTTTCTAGTGATTTTCACTATTTGAATAAAGAATTTTCTTTACTTTTTGATCAACTGTCAATCAGGATCGCGATTTTACAAAACCATTACAATTTCTGCATCGGAACCAATCGGAACTAATCGGAACTGAAAGAAATTGCATCGATATGGAGCGATGACATCATTTGACACGAGAAGAGATGATGAGAGCCGTCGAAATGTTGCAAGCTAGTTTCAGGTAACATGCAACTGTGGCTGTCACTCTTGGCACTACACAGAGCATCATAAGCTACCTTTGGACTCGCTTTCTTATCACGGGCAGCGTGGCCGAGCGACATGGAGGACGATCTCGCATCACCACGCGCAGACAGGACCAAAATACTGCACGACGGAATCGTACCATGACCGCCATGATGTTGGCTACGAGGCTCCACAGCTCTTCAGGCTTGCTGATAAGCGAAATCGTTTACGTGAAGTGGGTCTACGTTCCCGAAGGCCGCTGAGAGTTCCACCTATAGCACCCCGTAATCGTAGGGCCCGTTTACAATGGGCTTGCGAATATAGAAATTGGGAGGAAGAAGACTGGCGTTATTGCTTTTCCGATGAATCTCGTTTTGGTATAAGGCCAGATACAAGACGAACTTGAGTTTGGTTTTTCGGTTTCAAGCACGTTTGAATTTTGTCAGGAAGTTCATTCATATGAAGGGGGAACAATAATGGTTTGGGCCAATATTTGGATCGGTGGAAGAACCGATTTCATTTGGATCAGAGGCAACCTGAATGCTCAGATTTATGCGGAGAGGATTGTTTCAGACGTGATCAACCCTTTGCGAAGCCGGTTGAGTGANAAAAGTTTATTCCAAACATAATATAAGATTATGCGGAATAGTATTATTATTAGACATAAAAGAGGGTGAGCATCTCTTCCAAATATAAAACCTAACTAGTGGAACCAAGCGGCTGAGGCTGTGGAGCAGGACCGGCATTTAGCCAAGCATTTTTATCAAGGATATAATCTTCCAGTTTATAATATGCCTGTCTACATAGAGTGCGTTTTATGTATGTTTTAAATTTTTTCTCATTCAGTTCGAGAATCTCACGTGGTATTTTATTATAAAACTTAATACAATATCCCATAAAAGAAGTGTGTACTTTAGCCAATCTGAATCGGGGTTGATCTAATTTATTCCTATTTCTAGTATTAAAATTATGCCTATCACTAATCTTATTAAAAAGATGAAGATTTTTCCGAACATACATAATGTTTTCGTATATGTATTGACAAGGTACCGTTTTGATGTTAATATCCTTAAACAGTTCCCTAAGGGAATCGCGCCGACCAAGATTGTATATGGCTCTGATGGCTCTTTTCTGCAGAATAAATATAGACTCGATGTCTGCAGCTCGTCCCCATAATAAGATACCGTAAGACATTATAATTATGTGCTATGAAAGTAACCAAAATAAACCAGCCTCGCGGTATCTATATCAGTAAATTGACGGATTTTTCTTACAGCATATGCTGCTGAACTTAGCCGTCCTGCAAGAGATGTTAAATTAGGACTCCATTGTAGCCTTAAGTCAAGTGTGATCCCTAGGAAAACCGTGTCTTCGACGAATTCAAGTTTCTCTTTGTTCAATACTATGTCGCAAGTATTACTTTTGACATTCGGTAAAGGAAATCTGATGCACTTCGTTTTTTTTCCCATTTAATACTAAATTATTCGCAGTGAACCAATTTTGGACCTGCTGCAGCGCATTATTTACGTCGTCAAGACTTGTAGAACGTCTATCTATCTTAAAAATTAAGGACGTATCGTCAGCAAATAACACTATCTCTGGTTGATTTTTTAAAAGATGGAGTAAATCATTAATATATACTAGAAAGAGGAAAGGACCCAATATTGAGCCTTGTGGTACCCCCATTTTGACTTTTAAACCCCTTGAATTAACACCGTTTATTTGAACTTGCTGCTGTCTGTCATTTAAGTACGACTTCACTAAACTGAGAGCAAGATTACCTAGTCCGTAATGTTTTAGTTTTAGGAGCAAGGTTTCGTGATTTACGCAATCAAATGCCTTGGAGAGGTCACAAAAGATTCCTATGGCATCTTGCGCCTCTTCCCACGCTGTATATATGTGTTTTAACATTGTGACACCAGCGTCAGTCGTACAACGACCTTTGGTAAACCCATACTGTTGATCGTGTAAGATTTTATTGATGTTAAAATGAATGAGCATTTGATTGAGCATCACTTTTTCAAATACCTTGCTGAAAACCGGCAATACGGATACAGGTCTATAATTATTGGCATCTTTACTGTCACCGGATTTAAAAAGTGGTATAACCTTACTATATTTCATTATATCCGGAAAGACTCCTTGGTCTACACATAAATTGAATATTAAAGCCAAGTATGGTGCTATGGTCTCAATTATGGACGTGCACACTTTGACAGACATTCCCCATAAGTCTTCGGTCAATTTGATTTTGATTTGCCGGAAAGCTTTTATAACCGTCATAGGGTTGATATGTTTGAATTGGAATTCAACCGTACAACCTGGAACGTTTGCTCTTAATAAATTAAATGATACCTCGGGTGAAGAATTTAAAGCTTCAGTAGTTCTTGATGGTATTTCGGTGAAAAAATTTACAAATTCTTGAGCTACTTCTAAATTAGAGCTTATGGCACCATGTGCAGTCTCCAGTAAAAAATCAGTGTTTCGTACTTTATTCCTACTAGTTTCATTATTGATAACTTTCCAAACTGTCTTAATTTTATTATCTGCCGATTTGATCTTATTGCTAATGTACAGGGCTTTAGCTACTTTGCAAGTATTTCTGAAAACTTTAGAATATTTGTTTACATACATACTAAAGGTTTCTGTGTTAATGAAAGGCTTAAGGCCATATAACTCATATAGTCTTTCCCTACTTATCCTAATACCTTTAGTCGCCCAGTCACTAAATATAAACTTAGGGGAAGTATTTTTAGACTTCTTTTCAAAAGTTGTATTGAATTCCTTTAGTACTACTGAAAAGAAATTATCATAAAACTTATTTGCGTCCTCAATATTATGGCCTAGAACATTCAACTTATTTTGTAAGGTAACATTGAATCTAGCTAGTTTGCCTGTTGTAATTGGCCTATATTGTATTTGAATTTTTTGCAAGGCTGCTTTAAACTTAAATGTTACCAATTGTCCGCTATGATCCGACGGAAGGTAATTAACTATGAATTTATCTAAATAATCACAATCGCAGAATACATTATCGGTACAGGTTGAAGAAGTTGGTGTTACCCTAGTAGGTAGGTTCAGTAAAAACATTAGACAAGTTAAACGATTTAAAAAGACTTAAAAATCTGCTGCTATTTAAATTATTTTCTAAAATATTAATATTAAAATCTCCACAAATAATCGCGGATTTGTTACCTGCTGCAAGTTTCGCAAGGATATCTTCCATTGTTGACTCAAATAAAGTAAAGTTTTGAGGGTTTGGGGGTCTGTACACGCACACTATAACATGCTTATCCAGCTCAACACAGGACAGTTCAACACAATATTCCACTGACAAGCTGACAATGTCATTACGTTGCTTAAATTTTAAGCATTTTTTCACTAAGATGAGGGAACCACCGCGCAACATAGATTTGCGGTTAAAACAACTGCCTACACTATAATTTTCATAACTAATTTGCATCTGGTAATCTTTCAACCAATGTTCACTAAAACATACAATGTCAAACATTGTTTTCTCTAAAAACATTTCTATTTCTAATATTTTGGAAGAGATACCTTGAATATTTTGATGAAATAATTTCAACGTATGCTGCTGACCCCCTCTTTGATATTTATCTAACTGAGAGCAAGAAGATACCTTAATGTCTGTAGGTATAACTAATCTGTTAATGGTAACTTCTGTTGTCTTATAAACTAGTTTAAATTAATTTTAGGAGTTTGCCCTAAGATTTCAACATCATCACTTGGCAGTGAGATGGAAATACATGTGGCCTCCACGTTAACAAATAATTGGGAATGGATGCCGAGCACAACAACTTTTTGACTTGTTAGAAAGAACGTTCATTCTTCAAAGTAATTTTGATAAACTGATTATAAGCATGCTAAATCGCTGTGATTGTGTAATTCGGGTCTAAAGTGGAAACACAGATTATTACAATTAAAATCCCCTTTTTTGCCTTTTTTTGCCATTTAATTGACGACATTTACTTAGGTTAATCTCCAACAATTTGAAAAATTGCAAGTCCATGCAAAGGTTGTTTGTAAGAGATTGCATCCGATCGCTCATTGTACACTAGTTTCTATTTTTGTTTGTGCTTATTGTGAGGTGTACAATAAAGCATATAATAAAATAAATGAATAAAATAATTCTTGTCCAACTCTTTCCAAATATTAAAAGACAAACATTTTCGTTCATTGCAGATGAATTACTTCGGCGGCGCCGAAATAGAACATGGCGAAATTTTTGTCGAGTTTCTTCGATACCTCACGGAAAATGAAGTAATTATGTTGTTTTATTTAACTCTGAATATTTTCCTTAGTACATATTGAAAATCTCGCAGGCACTTATGATAAATGATATTTATTTTGTAAGTAGGTTAAACATAACACTTTTACACGTCAATCTTTTTTGGTCATTTTTAAACTAGATGAGGCCGGTTTTTCCTAACTGACTACCCTGAGAAGAAACACCAGAACAAACTCAGAGGTCAAAGTCTCTTTTAAAGTCCATACAATCGTACTGGTCAAATTATATGAGAACCATGTAGGTTAATGTCTGAAGTGATCTTTTGAGTTTATTATACAATACATAAAAAGTAACTAAAATGCGCAATTCTAGGCAATCATAACGAAGTCTAACTCGTCTCTCTCGATAACGACGGCGACATCGAGAAACAACCCAGTAGTACATTAGTAGTAGGTACCACAGATAATATAATAGATAATATAAAAGGTAGTAGGTACATACAAACATTGTATGCTTAGTTACTCAGAGTCAAGTGCCATAATTTTACAGGACGAGCAAAACTATACTATAAATTTCCTCAAACTTGCAGATATATCGAGACCTTTCCATACCATAGGTACCGAAAAACGGAGACACCTTTTTTAAGACTTTTTTTTTGTTTTCAGACTCAGAAAGCAGAAATGGTAAAAAGAGTCTTAAAGACAATGCGACTGTCAGGCAATATTAAAACTAAATTAGAAGATATAGAGAGGCGGTATTCGTTGTTTAGAACCAATATGCAGGAGCTCAAGGCTCTCGTGGGAACGAAAAACAGCAATATAGACGAAACTATAAAAACAATAGAAGATATGACAACGACGGAAATACGTGAAATTCAAAGAAGGGTTAATTTTTCAAAGCATAAAGAAGATGAAACAAAATCGGCAATTGAGAGAAACATTACCAGATTAAAAAATGAAGAAGCTCAATCTAAAAACCGAGTGCAGAGGAATATTCAGGAAATGGAAAACACTTTGGCTATGACTAAAGAGCAAAGTCAGCAGCGCATTCGAGAAATGAATCACTACGAGGCTGAGAAAAGAGGAATAATAGACCGCGAAATACAAAATATGAAAGAAATTGAAGCTGAAAAGAAGGATAGTATCAGTAAAAGAATTGCAGCATTGCAGCAACGCAAAGCCGAAGTGAAACACAACTCGGAGATGAATATTCGAGAAATGCAACAACACGAAGCAACGAGGAAGAAAGAAATAGATGCAGAAATACAAAAAATGAAAGATACTGAGTTCCAAAAGAAGTATAACATCGAGAAGAATGTTGAAGCAATTCATAAAAAATATGAGATGAAGAGAGCCGAGTTTGAGAAGAACATTGAAGAATTGCAAAAAAACAAAACTGAGAAGGAAACTAGTATTAAAGCTGAAATAGAAAGAATGGAAAGAATTGAGACTCAGAAGAAAAGGGAAATTGAGAAGGAAATGAAAGAACTAGAAAACACTTTGAAATGGAAAAGAACTCGGTTTGAAAATGATATTGAGGATATGAACCGTTACAAAACTGAGAGAAAAAGTAATATTGAAGCTGATTTGCGAAGAATGGAAGAGGAATCAAACCGCAGCCGCAATTCGAGTGGCAATCATTCGGCATTCAATTCCAAATGGCCCCGCTTCTGGTAGCAGTCAGGAAGTTTTAATAACGATACTGCGTTTGAATTTTTATCTAGCGTAGTTAGAAATGACGGATAACCGAGCAGCGAATCTCGTCATGTAGAACAAACAAAGATGATATTGTGAGCGCATCTACGTGCACACTGTCAGTCTTGTCAAAGTATTTTATTTGCAACATATACTACCTCAACCTTTCCACATAGTACTTACTAGTTTTTTTTTCTTATTATGAGAATATTTTGTTAGTCTACTTAGTTTATTTTAATTTTAGTTTTTTTTTGTAATTTTTTTTCTTCATTTTCTTATTTTTAGTGTCGCTGGCACGACAGTAAATTCGATTGTTGTGCCCTAAACTTTTGCCTTTTGCCTGAGTAAGTGTTAATATTTTCGATGAATAAATATTTTTTTACGCATACGTTCTTAAAAGCTTTTATTTATTACAATATGTTTTAATAACACCAGCCTTCTCCGTTGTCATACGACTCGTAACAAAGCCCTTAGCGTGCAATATCTGCAGTATAGGTAACTTGGTTTTTCCCTCGGATTTGCTTCCACGGCTTATTCTGCAGAAATATGCCATGCATTTTTAGGATTCCGTACTCGAAGGGTAACTATCGGAACCCTACTAAGCTTACGCTGTCTGTCTGTCAACGGAAATAATACAAATACACCCAGTGAAATTTTCAACTATCAACTTATACGATTCATGAAAATGCAGTCCACTGAAAGACAGACGGACGGACAACGGAAGCTTAGGGATTTTTGGATTTTTGAAAATGTATTCTTAGCTTGACCAATTGATTCGTTAAAAACAAACAATTGAAGGAATAACGCATGTTAATTAAGTATTTAAGCCCCCTTCCCGAGATTTCAATGCCTCGGTCTGTAAAAACGGAAACGTCGTTGGATTGCAGTCTTAAAATGCGGAATTTCGTAAGAGAGCAATAAGAGTAACTGCAGGCGCTTCTTCACGATACCTCGGCGGTCAGTTATAGTAAGTAAGTAATTAACGGCCGGTATGAATAAAGATACGTTATTGAAACCGGCCAAATTAGCTGAAACGTCATGTTTGCCTTTCAAATATAACGTTTCAGCTACTGTTGCTAGCTAATTTGACAGTTGGCTAAACGGCCGAAAGTAAGTTGTTTTTTGTCAGTCCCGCCAGGTGAGACCTCCAGTTAACTGCCAGTCGATTCTGTGTACATGTTTAAGTGAAGGCGTGGGTATCTTGATTATATGGATTGACAGCTCACCTCGTGATCACTTCACCCAAGCCTTCTCTTCGACCGGCTGTTCTCTGGGGAGGCCCAACGAAGACGACCAGAGACGAATCTGCCGTAGGTATGTGTCTCCCGTCTGACTTGCTTCCAGAGATAGCCAGTCACGGTCTTGACCGCACATCCGATATGTTGTGTGAGGGGGTTGTATTCACAGGCTTTCGAGCCCTTCCGCCGGCCTCATCACCATCGAGGCCATCCGGTCAGTGCTCGACCTCTGGCTCGGGAGAAGGCACGGCTCTCTGACGTTTCGTGCGACGCAGGTCCTCTCGGGGCATGGCTGCTTCGGGAGGTTCATGTGTCGCATAGGCAGGGAGCCGCACGCTCGATGCCACCACTGCGTCGACTGTTGGGAGGACACGGCACGGCATACGCTGGCAGAGTGTGCAGCTTGGGAGGAGCCGCGCCGTGCCCTCATCTCTGTTGTAGGCGGTGACCTCTCGCTGCCGGCCGTAGTCCATGCTATGGTCGGCGGTGAGGAGTCCTGGGACGCGGTGGTCTCCTTCTGCGAGACAGTTATCGCGCAGAAGGAGGCTGCGGAAAGGGAGAGGGAGATCACAACCGCTCTCCCTGCCCGCAGCAGGCGCATCGGGCGTCGGAGGAGGGCATACGCTGCCCTCTTCCGGCCCCCCTAACTGGGTCCAGGGGCGGCGGACTTGGGGATGTCCGTCGCCCCCCATTCATCCGGACCCGAGGTGGCGGCGCGTGGTGTTCCCGTGCGCCCCTCTTTGACGTAGCGAGGGGAGTCAAACACCTCACTCCCCTCGCCGACGCGAGGTGGCCCGCAGAGGCGGGCCGGCACCAGCCGGGGATTGCGGA
>NDFZ01005069.1:49494-74208 GCA_002192655.3 Mamestra configurata | reverse complement strand
TAAAACTCACAAGTTTTAGCGCATGTGGAGAATTGAATGTGAGATTTCGGTGAGCCACCTGCTAATCCTTTGACTTAGATCACGTCACGCACCGTAGTGAGAGAGAGAGAGAGTGGGGTGGGCAGTGTTAGTGTTTGAATAAGCCGCGTGTAAACTGGAGCGGCGGAGTCGTCGACGTCCGCAACCACCTGGTCAGCCGCGGGGCACGCGTTTGGCGTCGGGGGGCCACATGCCACGGCGCTAGGTGCTTGACATGAGGCCAAGCAGATGCGTCGGCACGCGCGAACATTCCCTTCGCAAGGTGCTGCATCCCGTGGACACTCTGGAAGATGTCATTCCTTACGAAATACCTAAGGGGCGTATATGCTGTCATGTTCCTGTGCGCAAAAACCTACCTAAATTTGTTTCGTAGGTACCTAATACCTAGTTACTTACCTAGAAACAGGATAGTGCGTGCGTCGTCCTGTCAGTCCGAATGACATCATCGAGTTGGATGAATCATTTTTATCGTACAACCAAGTGCGTAGTTGGCACTTGTTTGATACGCACTTACCTAATTAATTCTATTTTTGGTTTTGCAAGCTTATTGTTCTTAATTCCACTTACCTACTTGTTTGCATATTGGCAGACTATTTAGTTTCCAGCAGCCCTACTATGACGTGCTAATGCCATCCAATTCCGATGATGTAATCGGGATAGTGCTATTCGCTATGTATAGCTCCGTCTCCCTCTTAGAGCGGAATCTTGATCGTTTTTAAACTTCATAGTAGGGCCCCAGGTGGTATTTAATATCTTATGTCTTTGTTCCTAGATCGTAAACACCTTATAAGAAAATCAATCGTAATATAAAAAAATCTACTGTAGTACTAGTACTGAGTGAGTGACTGACAGACAACGCACAGTCAAAAGTACCTACTGGCCATAGAAAGCTGAAATTTGGCAAGTAGGTTCCTTGGGTAGAGTAGGGGAGCTCTAAGAGAGGATTTCCCGAAATTATTATGGGAACGGCTGGTCTAGTAATAACTACTAATATAATTATATAGGTATATATTTCACCGGGAAATTGCAGACTCCGTTAGATTGTAATAAGTCTTTATTAGATTATAACTTCTCGAATATATTAAGAAAAATCGTTTTATATACAATTAATCCCGTCCGTGTTTTATTAAGAAAAAATTGTTTACAACTTCACGCGATATTTTACAATCTTACGGCGTTTACACAGTGCGACCTGCTGACTAGATAGTACAGTGACTCGGATCGTCTACTTGTATGCCAGTAGCTTGGCTCGACTTAGCTGTCTACACGGTGATACTAGCTGCCCAGTGTCTTGCAAGTCGCAGCAGCATACAAAAAATACAGGTCCCGCTCGCAACTGCCTGGCTAATACTGGCGAGCTACTGCCAAAGGCGTCCGAACGATGCGAGTGATGTACCAGCTGCTGAAATATTGTACGAGTTACTGTGGCGAGCAGACGAGTGAAAACAAAAAAAATCTTGAAGTAACTCGGATGCAAGCTACTACTAACCAACTCGCACGTGCCAGTAACTCGTTAGATACGTCCAAACAATGCGAGTAACTGCACTGCAGCTACTCAGCGGGCTGACTCGCACGCCAGCTCGCACTGTGTAAACTAGCCATTCGAAAAAGTAAGCATACAAACAGACAGAGCCAGACACCTACTTTGTTAGGTATTATATAATAGTGATTATTGATGAAGTACCTACCTACCACTCTGGGATATTAATTAGATACCTACTGTGGCACTAGCGGACCTCACGCTAGCACCACTTAACTATGATATAAAATAAAACAAGCTAGGTATGAGATTTCAACTTCGTAACTATATTGGGCGTCTTGAGTCACATATAAAAACAAAACATTTTTTTCACATTCTTAATTCAAATACTCCTGACCATAGATAAGTATAATAAACAAGTTTTTTTTATATTTCTATGCTCCTGACAGTAACAGCGTAAGCTTAGGGTTAGGTAGCGCGGGACTGTAAGCATTTGAAATGCTACACTCCACCCGTCACCCATCATTCAGGGTATCGTCCGTGGACACGAAACTGGCGTTGAGAGAACGATGGCAGGTAGACGGTATCTATCTACCGTGGCGGCACAAACATTGCAGAAATAGATACCTATACTAGAACGACATCAACCATTTTTCTCCTCTTTCGTGTGTTGTCTTAAAACTTCCCACGATATATATATATACATATACAGGTCCCATAACAGGGAAGACTTATTGTGGGTCTTTTAGGCTCCCGATTCCCGATTACGACTGAAATAAATCTTCGAGCGACGGCACGAGCGACTACTTGACTCTCCGTGGTGGTCCAATTCCGACGATTTAAAAGGGACAGTTCTATACGCTATGTCTCATCTCTCTGTTGGAGCGGAATCTCGATCGTTTTAAGACTTCACAGTAGTTCCAGTCCAGTTCTCCCGAAATTACTCTTGCTAAATAAAAACAAAAACTACAATAAAATAAAAAAGGTCGCTAGTGGACTAATTGAAGCCTTGTATTTAATATGAAATCGTCATAATGATAACAATATCAATTACATACATATTTGTTTGTTACAGCTGTTGTTAATAACAATCTTACTGTCCACTTCTGATTGGTTTTTGATTTGTACTGGTGCTACCTTTTTTGTTTTCTGTACGAGTTTTTTTACATCGATTAATTGCTTCTTAATCTGATCAATTTTCTTGGTTTGTGAATTTACTTTGTCTTGAAGCTGTTTTACAGTTGGTTTACGCGTTTGCGGTTTTGTTACTCGACTCACTGTCTTCTTTGGAGCTGGAGCCGGACATGGTGCCTTGGCTGAAAATGAGAAAATGTAAACGTTAACGTAAAGGGTGGATAGGCATATATAGGGGGGGTCAGTGGGTCGTCTTTTCTACACTATTGGTATCTATCCTAAAACAATCCAAAAAATAAAATCAGAACTGTGAAATTAATTCCAAATCAACGCGAATAATCTGTCTACGGCGACTGGCCTAAAATTCCATTTTAGATCGAACTCACTGATTTTACACATACTGGACGTCGCATAGGTTANACAAAATTTCGATAAGAAGTTATCAGGGTTATCTTTACTGCATATACTTTAGTAACCAGTTTGTTATCCATCATGGCGGACCGGAGGAGGAATAACTTCGTCGCAGCTTACCGATCCAAGCAAACAACCAGAGTGACAGAGTACTATTATCAAGCAAGCTCGTCGAAGAGCCGAGCAGCACCAGGTGACTAGTTTTAACATTATTTATGAGAGTGGATCCGGCGGTGAAAACTAACGTGAAGTGTGCTGTCAATCCCTAGCATTCGGACGGACGATTCTGCAGTGCGATTCTGAAACCGTGTAAGCTTAGGTGAAGTGAACATGAAGTGAGCTGTCAATCCATAAAACAAGATGGAATGACAGTTCACAGTTCAAATGTTGACAGAATAGACCGGCTGTAAACCTCTCACTTTGAAAACTTAGGTGGAGTGAGCTTGAAGTGAACTGACATTCTATCTAGTTTAAATAGATTGACAGCTCTTTTAATTTTCACTTCACATAAGTTTTCGCTGTGAGTTTTTTTATAGAATTGCGCTTGGTACTGTTGGAAGAACGATAGCTTACTTCACCTAAGTTTTCACAGTGATATTGTTACAGCCGGTCTCTTCTGTTTAGATTTCACTAGAAAACTTGGATGATGTGAATAGGTACCTACTGATGCTAGCTAGGGATTGACAGCCAGCACACTTTTATGTTCACTTCAGTCAGTGCGATGTTTACAGATTAGCACAGCTGACGTGAATCGTGAAGTGAAGTGAGCGTTTAGTGATGCTAAGGATTAATAGCTGTACAGAGTATTTTAGTTTTTTTTTAAATGAACTGTTAGTACATGTGCTAGAGGGAGTTTCGTTTGCAAAATGAGGACCTCATTCTGCCAACAGATTTTTCATAATAATGGGCCAAATACGAGAATACCGCGCCGGTATTTTCTAGGTACCTAAAAAATACCGGCGCGGTATTCTCGTATTTGGCCCATTATTATGAAAAATCTGTTGGCAGAATGAGGTCCTCATTTTGCAAACGAAACTCCCTCTAGCACATGTACTAACAGTTCATTTAAAAAAAAACTAAAATACTCTGTACAGCTATTAATCCTTAGCATCACTAAACGCTCACTTCACTTCACGATTCACGTCAGCTGTGCTAATCTGTAAACATCGCACTGACTGAAGTGAACATAAAAGTGTGCTGGCTGTCAATCCCTAGCTAGCATCAGTAGGTACCTATTCACATCATCCAAGTTTTCTAGTGAAATCTAAACAGAAGAGACCGGCTGTAACAATATCACTGTGAAAACTTAGGTGAAGTAAGCTATCGTTCTTCCAACAGTACCAAGCGCAATTCTATAAAAAAACTCACAGCGAAAACTTATGTGAAGTGAAAATTAAAAGAGCTGTCAATCTATTTAAACTAGATAGAATGTCAGTTCACTTCAAGCTCACTCCACCTAAGTTTTCAAAGTGAGAGGTTTACAGCCGGTCTATTCTGTCAACATTTGAACTGTGAACTGTCATTCCATCTTGTTTTATGGATTGACAGCTCACTTCATGTTCACTTCACCTAAGCTTACACGGTTTCAGAATCGCACTGCAGAATCGTCCGTCCGAATGCTAGGGATTGACAGCACACTTCACGTTAGTTTTCACCGCCGGATCCACTCTCATAAATAATGTTAAAACTAGTCACCTGGTGCTGCTCGGCTCTTCGACGAGCTTGCTTGATAATAGTACTCTGTCACTCTGGTTGTTTGCTTGGATCGGTAAGCTGCGACGAAGTTATTCCTCCTCCGGTCCGCCATGATGGATAACAAACTGGTTACTAAAGTATATGCAGTAAAGATAACCCTGATAACTTCTTATCGAAATTTTGTGCTAAGTATAAACACCTAGATAAGAAATTGATGCCGCACCAGTGTGTTTTTTGCCTGAAAATCGGACATGTTATTTTTTAAAGCCATAGAGTATTCCACAATAAACTCTCGCGTGGATAACTTTAAAGTTTTTCATTTAGAGCTATCTGAATTTTTGATCCCGGATTTCGCAAATATACAAAAAAAAGATATAACTTTGCGTTTTCTGGATGTCCTACCACCTACCAGTGACTAATAAATCGCGATAAAGTGATTTTTGTTTGTATTTTTTTCTCTAATAACTATAAAAAAACGAATTCCCTAATCCGTGGCCACAAGGAGAAAAACGACTAAAAAATTAAATGTCCGATTTTCAGGCAAAAAAAAAACACACTGTGCGGCGCACTTATCTCTTTTTTCGCACTGATTACCTATAGAAACACCTAAAATGTGGAAAAATAATAGGTTTAAAAAAAAACTGATAGGTTAAAACTAAAATAACTATATTTACCATTTACAAATACTTGAACATGAAGGTCTTCGAAGACTTCAGTGTGTTATTGTTTACCAAACTGTCAGGTTTTGGCATCGGTGGGGGGGGCGGAGGTGGCGGTCCTGCTAGAGTTTCACTATTTACTGGCACTGGGTTTTGAATCTTAATACTAACGTCCGTAGGCTCACTATTAAAACTACGAGTACCATAGATAGATACTGGCGCACATACTTCGTAACCCAATTTAGAATAAAAGTTTTCTTGTCCTTTCGTTGATAAATGAAGCATTCTTAACTTTAACACATTCTTACAGTATTCTTCAACTTGTCTCATAAGATAACTACCTAGTTTTTTACCACGCATTGCTTTACTTATAACTACAGTTTCTATGAAACAACTCTCAGGTATGCTGGGTATTGGAGTTAATTTACAATGTCCCAGGAGATGTTTCATGTCGTTGATGAGAATCAAACTGGTCGGCAGGTGGTTGCAGGATGCTTGCAGTGACATCATTCTGGCTGTCTCACTACGTGGCCACTCATCGTTGATTAGCTCGCAACATGGTTTTAAATATTGAGGGTTTTCGTGTAAGCGTAATACTTGTAGGTTTTCTGATTCCATTTTTACCTAGAAAAGAGAATAGGACTTCAACATAGTCGAAATTTAATTTTAAGATGGCAAGTTTACCGCTCTTCCGTCAAAATGACATTGACAAGCTTGACAAGAACCTAACGTCAAAAACTTTAATCGAGGTTAGAATTTAGATTTTATTTATTGTTTTCTGCTACTATTTTCAGCAATAACATAATTATTATAAATGGAATAGCAACAAATGATACTTACAAACTAAACTGTATCCATTTCTGAAGCTATACCTCACACTGGCACATTATTTTTGTGATTTTCATTAGGTAAATTTTTGATACATATTGTGGGCCGCGGGGACGGGCGCAAACTAACCTATTTATAGCTGTCACACATGTTTAGAGCAGACCGAACAGTAGATCACCTCTGTTTTAGTATGATCTAACTTATTACGACATTAAAAGTATGTAGGTTGATTAGATAATGTTGAATTTACGCTCAGAGATTGTATGAACACTGTACATTACAACATTTTGTGATTTACATAAGTAAACCTTATGCTCTAATGATTATAATCAAAACATTTCATAATACACAACAAACTATTTTTAGTTACAAACCTACTTGCTATAGGTACTTATCTATTATCTTACCTAGGTATAACTTGGAAAAGAATTGCTCCTTAGAGCCAAAACATAAATAGTCATAAAGAGGTTTTTAAAAACCAGTAGGTAGGTAAAAAATATAAAAAAAGATACTTAACAGAACTCTCCAACTCTCCTACAGTTTCTGTGGTTCTCAAATTTCTAGTCATATACTTAATAGTTTTTCAACAAACTTCTTTTTGAAGTTCTAAACACCAGGCTGATAAATAGCTACCAAAACGGTCTATAAGTACCTACTTTTTTTTCCAATTAATCTTTATATAAAACAAAAATAATTATGATTAATAATAATGTCATGAATTTTCACATTTTAAATGTCTTGATATGTCCAATAAAAGAACCATAAAGAAAAGTACACTACTTCTATTCTTTACCATTCTAATTTATTTTGTTTCACTTACCACCGTTGCTCTAAAAGCTGCCTTGCCTTTGCACTGGAAGCCAATCCTACTTGGATTGGCTTTCAGTGTAACTGGATGGAACAGAATACCGACCCAAAGCTGGAAAAATCTATACTAATACGATAAAGCTGAAGAGTTTGTTTGAACGCACTAATCTCTGGAGTCGGATTCGGAAAATTCTTTTTTGCATATGATAACCACATCCATGAGGAATGCTATAGGCTATACGGGAACGGGAAATTCCTACGGGAACAGGGAATTCCTACGGGAACGGGAAATTCCTACGGGAACGGGAAATTCCTACGGGAACGGGGAAATCCTACGGGAACGGGAAATTCCTACGGGAACATGAAAAAAACGGGATATACGCGTACGAAGTCGTGGGCAAAAGCTAGTATGTTTATAAATGAGTAAAAATAGTACTTAGTAGTAGTAGTTTCGAAGTAAATTGCTACAAACATTCTAAATCCTGTTACTCATCATAAATGTTTTTGATTTCCCCAGTAAGAGAAGCACAATGAAATATGGATGATGATGATGTGCCCTCACTCTCTGCAGAGACCTTTGCAGCCCTCCAAGAGTTCTACACAGAGCAGCAGAAGAGACAGGAGATCCTCGACAAGCTGCAAGCTGACAACAAACTCAAGGAAAATATATTGTTTGATGAGAATTGGGTATGTCATGTAACATAAAGAACCAACAACCTGGGAGTCTTTACGTCAAGAGTGAATAGGTTACTTCTAGGCAAACGTGCTCCATCGTCGACCACATCATCGCTTACCATCAGCTGAGATAGTAGTCAAACGCGTGCCTACCAATAGTAAAAAAAAAAGCTGTCGTAGTTCCATCTTTCAAAACCCGCCGACTTCCATGAGCCACAAACAAACTATGCAAAGACCTGACCTGAGACTTGCCGACACATAAATCCTACATCGCGCATTCTAATTTCTCCACGCGATTTGAACGTATACAACAGCCCGACAGCAACCATGGGGCAGTTGCCCACCAGACACAACACCTGCCCGAACAGAGGATCTTCTATTTTTAATGGAGGATGGGGGACTATCCACCCTGTTTTAAACCGACTTCTTGTTTTTTTCAGCAACTGAGTCAGTTCTGGTACGACGAGGCGACGGTGCAGGGTCTAGTGAAGGTCGCGGACCGGCTGGTGACCGAGGGCGGGCGGGTCGCGCTCATCTCCTGCCCCACACTGTTCGTCCCCGTCAAGAGGCAGCTCGGCGATAGGGCGACAGGTATGTCGTTACAAACGAATATCGACTTTACCTATGTTTAAATTAAGTTGATTTTAGACTTTAGATTTATTTGTAGACTCATTTACTTTTATATTTAATAGTACAACCGCACATCAGTTATAAGTGCGCTACTAAAAAGTACAACTACTGAAAACGCCCTTATTGCTAACGGTATAAAGTCGAATTTGAATGTGACTGTAACTGGAACCGTCAAATTAAAATTCGCCCTCTGTCGGCGTGACGACGCGTTCGGTTTGCCGTACAAATGAACGCGACGATCGCGTTTTCCCGCGATAATCGCTTTGTATTCGCCTATGAGCGTTGCAGTTTGTGGCCATAGTTAAATTAACAAGCTGAATTAACTTACATATTGTTTCCAGTAACTCTCCTAGAATACGACCGCCGTTTCGAAGTCCACGCTCCAGACTTCGTGTTTTACGACTACAATAGCCCCGACAAGCTGCCTCCGGAGACAATAGGAACCTACGACCTGGTGGTGGCCGACCCTCCCTTCCTCTCTGAAGAGTGCATCACGAAGACCTCGCAGACCATCAAACTCCTGGCTAAAGATAAAATCGTCGTGTGCACGGGAGCCATCATGAAGGACAATGTCAAGGAACTCCTTGGTCTAAACCTCTGCGAGTTTCGACCGCATCACAGAAACAATTTGGCGAATGAATTCTCGTGTTACGCTAATTTTAATTTGGGTGAGATTTTGCGGTGATATCACGCTGTATAAGTTCGTAAAGTAAATAATATATAAAGCAAGTTGAGATATTGTATTTCGATTCCACTTCATCATCTGCTTATGTCCGCTAGGTACTGTATCGATCGTTTACACTAACCAACCAATGGCTTTATGACAAAATAGCAGCCTTTATTATTAGGCTGAGGGCCAGCACTTTTTGAACGTCAAAGTTCTACATAAGACAGTCTCCCAAAACGCCCGCCCGTCACCACTTCCTAGTGTTTTAGCTGGGAAAAGAAGTGGAGAAAAACTTGAATTTGTACATGTGAAAATGGCATTAAAAAGGTTAATGGACGTTTCATTATTTTTGTATACCATTATTAATTTTTATTTAAGAGCGTTAACGTCGATTTTGGCTGTTCGACCCAAAAAGCGTACTTTTCAAACCATTATATCTCCACATAAAACGTATCTAACGAAAGTGTGAATTACTAATTATTGTAGGAAATATTTCACTCTAAAAATGTAGGTGAGAACATTTTTACATTAATAGAGTATTTTGTGAATTCTAACCAGATAAACGAACAGTGTTTTTTAAATTCCCTTCACAGTGGTCATTTCGAAGCTTGAAATATCAGAAACCAGTCATAAAATTTACAAACAAACAAACTTATTTAATTGTTCATATCCTTGAGCAAAAACCTACCAGAGATTTTTTTGATTTTCAGCTCCTAACATAGATAAATCAAACAATAAACAAAGTGAAATTAACAAGAAAAAGCGGTTGCTAAATTCATTATTTACTCCAATAAATCTTACATAATTTTACAAAATAAAGATGTACTATAATAGAAGAATATCTTCTTTACAAAATACGAAACAGCATTCAGCTTATTTAATTAAATTAAATTAATTACAAGTTTTTTAAAACTACTATAAAACTGTAAGCATAAATCGTTTCAAATCAGTCCGCCGCGAGGCCTTTCAGAGAGTGGACGTATCGCTCGGTTCTCTACGCGTGACCTCTCCTGACCCTTGGCGTCGAGTGAGTTTATAGTGCGACCTAACGATCTTGGTTTGGTAAGTAAAATATTTATTTAGATGATTGACAACAATATTTTTCGAAACAAGAAAAATTGTTTCAGATGCCATGGGGAATAAAAACAAAAAAACAACACTAGTTGTATCGAGGAAAAAGAAGAAATTGAATTTAGAGGCTTTAACTAAAGCTAGGGCTAAAAGGTTGGCATAAAATAATATTTTATAATACTTAATTTGCTATAAATAAGGTCCTCGTTTATTAACTTTTTCCTTCTAGGGGAAGATTCTACTGCTCAGATACATTTATTTTTCTATGCGACCAACATCGAAATCGCAAAAAAATACTTCCTCAAACTAAACCGTCGATTATCTGATACCAGTTTTTCTACAAGCTTTTTAGGGTTTCGTACCCAAAGGGTAAATACTAAATACCCTATTATGTACTAAGACTCCACTGTCCGTCTGTCTGTCACCAGACTGTATCTCATGAACCGTGATAGACAGTTGAGCCGGTTTTTTAACTTGCGATGTTTGTAAAGTCCGGCCGCGTCAAATTTGCCAAAGATGTAAACAACAATAGCCGCTCAAATTTGAATAAAATCAATGTACATCGATTTTAAAGAATTTTTATTTTAAGTAATGTTTGTTTTCGTCTAGTTAGCTCGGAGATTTCAATGTTGGTTGTACACTAAAGTTGTTGCATATTAGCGGAAAAATCGATTCGTAGAACCTTAGAATATTTTATAGTCTGGTAGTTTTATGCTCCTGCTGGTACTAATATGACCATAGCACTCGCCTTCTATCAATTTGCTACGCTCGCGTTGACTGAGGCCTGGCTAACATGTATTACCGGCTTACGACTTTTATTTACTAATACTGGTTTATGGTTATTATCAGGCATTGTAAAGAAAAAACATTTGTTGAGAGCTCGGAAGATGTTGAAATCCAAAATGAAGTAAAGGTAAAGCATTAGTAGCAATACTGTACTTTTAACAATATTTCATTCATATTTTATGTATGGCATTGCATCTAATTTATTTTTTCAGGACTTAGCCTCGTCTTCCCAAACCAGCTTCAGCCCAGAAGCAGCCGCGTCATCCCAAAATATAGAAGCGTCTGAATTGGTAATATAACTCTCCGATTAATACATTAGCATCCGATAATTGAGAAATAAAAAAGGAGAAATCATTTTAGGATTACACCGACTTATGAAGTTATTTTACTGATTTTAATGGTTATAATTTTGAAAATAGATAATTCTTACGCCCGCGACTCATACTTTAATCAACATAATTATAACCTAACTAGTTGAAATTTTTCAAACTAAGAATTTTTCAATCGGACCAGTAGTTCCTGAGATTAGCGCATTCAAGTAAACAAACAAACTCTTCAGCTTTATATATTAGTATAGAATTATAGATACTAACTTCTTCATCTTCTTATCGTGTGGGCGCAGTAAGGTCTAACGACATACTAACTTGCAAATTGCAAAAAACGTAAGAAAAATTTGTTTTTCGCGGGCTACCGTGGAGCAACCACCTTAAAGATGCTTCTTTATCCTTACATAGTAAAAAACATTACATTAACATACAACAAATTGAATGATTATTTTTATTGTGTTCGGTATTGCCAGGACAAGGTTTCTATGAAAGAAAGTTGCTGGGGCGGGCCGCTATCATTATTATAAACAGCATTTTCTTTTGTAGCTTTTGCATTTAAATTAGGGATTTTCCTATTACTGATTTCTTTTTGTATTATAAACGTTAGCAACTGATTTTTTGAGGTTTGCCGATGTGTGCCACACACAAGCCGGTGATCTTTCAAAGCCAGTAAAGGATTTTTTTTTTTAAATCTACTTACAAGTGCTGTAATGGTTATGAATAAATAATACTTTGATATTGAAATGTTTTATTTTGAAATAAATCAGAATCCTAACTAATCCATACTAATTTTACCTATAAATGCGAATGTGTGTCTGTCTGTTACCTCTTCATGCTTAAGCCTCTGAACCGATATAGATGAAATTTGGTATAGAGATTTTTTGAGTCCCGGGAAAGGACGTCGGATAGTTTTTATCTCGATATTTCCGTGGGATAATTTCCAACTTCCACGCAGGTGAAGCCGCGGGCAAAAGCTAGTAGGTACTTTATAATTTGCTAGAGTATGATCGTGACTTTGAACAACTTCAAAATGTCTTTTTATCAAATGGTCAAATTTCTGTCAAAATTCGTTCAGTAGTTTTTGTGAAAGAGTAACAAATATCCATCCAAATATCCATTTCATTTCATTTCCATTCCATTTCGTTTTTTAATATCGTTGTAGGATTTTACATTTGTACTACATTTCCAACTTTTCTCCCGTGATTTGTACTATACTTTATAAAGGATCCAAAATTGTCTCTTTGTTTCGCAAGGTTGTAATAAAAATAAGAATAGTAAATAAAAATCAACTGACGATTAAATAAGTATCATTAAACATAACTCAACGGATCAACATGGGTTAGTTTGACTATAATGACAGAGAGCGCACTTACTGTACGCACACATACACGCGCGCATCTGTGTGAGTGCAAGAGCACTGCAAATTACCTAAACTTGGTGGAGCGGATTTGGCGTGAATGCTCTTAAGTACATAATTAATTTACATAAGAGGGGATAAAACGTTTCTCTTCTTAAGCATTTAATAGTAAGTACTCGTAATTTAAATAATTATTTTGTTGTTTGGGAAGCTAGACATTTTTAGTATTCAGATAAGCAAGAGATTTTTTAAATATTATCAGTTTTATTTCATCGTTGTTTTCTTTAAGAAAGAAACTGTGGTTTTAATAGTCTCCTTCTAGGGAACTTTAAAATTAGAACTATAATTTAAGGTAAAACCTATATTTTTCACAATGATACAGGAAGTCTCAATAAAACTGTTAGTCAAAGGAACATTTGCCCTTACGTTACAATGATACTTCATCATCATCATCATCATATCAGCCTGCAGACGTCCACTGCTGGACATAGGCCTCCCCCCTACGTGGCGCCACAACAACCGCTCCTGTGCGTCTCGCATACATCGGTTACCCGCGACCCTCACCAGGTTATCGGTCCACCTTGTGTGAGGCCTTCCAACGCTGCGTCTTCCGGTACGCGGTCGCAATGATACCTCCGTGGCCTAATTGCCTAACCAGCACATGCGATCGATCGCATATTCTTTCATTTTGCCATTTCAACCATATGCATTCGTGTTGTCGAGCAAGACGATTTTGTAAACATATGAAGCAATGGAGGGAAGTTCCTTTTGATATCGAAAGAATATAATTATGATTGTATGTCTTTGGGTAAGTACAGCCACCAGCACATCAAGCTAAAACAATCTGTCAAATTTCTTTAATAGATTTTCAACTTTACTGTCAACGCATTAGGGGTCAAGGTTGATTGTGAAAATTTGACAGCTTCGGGTAGCTTGATGTGCTGCCTTCATAAAATATTGTTGAAGAAATAAAACAATGATTGTAAAACATTTCTCGTTTTATTGTTCATCCTTAACAAAACTAATTAATTTGTTACATTATGCTGGTAAACATTCAGGTTTCATTAATTCTCTCAATTTGATAATAATATGCAATTATTTGCTAAGATTAAAATATGCGCATATGCCAACAACACCGTATTGTATTAGTATGAAGACTTACTGATTAAGATATTTTATATGTTCAACTTGCTTGTTTTATTATTATTCCTCATGAATCACACAACAGGGTCAAATAAAATTGGTTAGTCAAACTTTGTAGAAATGATGCGAGTTTTTGCGTGTCAAAATAAAAACTTATTTTAGAAATGTTTTTTTTAATAATATTAATTGTGTTTTCATGTCGTGAAGTTCCACTAGCTAATTTAATCTGACCTTATATGTAAATTGGCATTACTTGCTTAATTAAGAGAATTCCATTTTTTACGTAGTTGTTATCTACTTTATGACATATGAAGCACCTATAATGTTTCTCGCCGTTATAAAAAAATACCAGTAAGCCGTCATACTGAATCAACTGATACATTAACAATAGTTACATTTATTTCATTGAATTTAAAACTTACAATCAATGTAATACAATGCTTTATGCGCTATAAAATACTCATCGATGCAAATGGACAACGGAATTAAAATTAATTAATAAAATATCAATCATACATTACCAATTAATATAATTTCTCAAAACCAAATTTTTTATCAACATCCAAAAATGACAATTTATGGAAAAATCGACTCTACAAAAAAAAATCTATTCAGTACACTTTTGGTTCGCAAATCCCAATAAATGTAGGGACAGCAGATTTTTCTTTCTATCGAGTTGCCAAGACAAGCTTGGAAATTTTCGTATGGTGATAAAAAATCTGGTGGTTCTATAAAAATAAATAAACGTGATGTAGAAAACAGAAGAGCTGTCCATAGACATCGAAGTTTTTTTTTTCGAACTAAGAGGCCTTACAAGGTGATGTAATAAAATATCAATAGACACTCTCATTTATTATTATTTAATAAATTCTTCCCTTATCACTATAAAATAAATAATTATTTTTACATTTCAACTAAAACTCGCAAATTTAATGAAAATTGGTTTTTATTTAGCATTCGCTTGAATAATATGTTAATCATATATTGTTATTCATAAATATAAACAACTAACAATTTGTAGGTACCAAATACTAAAGAAAATACTACCTACTCAAAATCTATTGAGATTTTTTCAATGAACTACAATCAAATCTATTTATAGTTTTCGAATAATTAGTAGGTATGTATCAATAATAAATATGTGTATCATCCGTGAAAGAACTTGAACCAAGGAGTTCCTTACATAAAAAAAAGAAATTTGTACTAAATTAAAATAATATTTTATCTTCAAAGCCATCGACATTTGTATTTTATTCAACAGCTACACCGATACATGCATTAATATAGCAGAACAACTTTCAAGTTGACGACCCTAGCATTTTAGCAAGCGCAAAATCGTAAAGATAAATACTAGAGAGATTGCAGCACTAAGCACGTAATAGCCGCACCGAGACACTTTCAACTGTCATAGACATATTTTCACGGGCTGTCATTTCTATTGGTGCGTTTACAAGAGCAACTTTTTGAACAATTATTGCTCGGCAGCACGCATGGATCAATGTGGAGCAACTTCAACAAAATGCGGCTATCGTTTCGGCAATATTGTTTCTAAATGCTCCATATATTCCATTTTGCTCTCTGTTTTGTTTTATTTTTCAACTGAATTACTTGTGTATTACCTAGTTTCTTCGAGTTTCTCCATAACGTTTACTGTTGTCATTGCTTAATATTTCGCTAAATTGAAGCGTGCTGCCGTTGCCGCAAATTGCTTGATATATATGACGTTAAAATCGACCAGTATTGCTTATTATTGATCAATTTTCATTGCCCGTGTAAACGTACCAAATGAGCAAACACTGGCATGCTTCTAGCAACGGCCAATTAAGCATATCGGTGCTCTGTGGATTGCAGATATAATTGAATTAAATTTATGGAGAGGTCCACTTTAAAGTTGTTTAGCTATACTTTTAAAATTGTATTACATTTAAATTTATTGGATCTATCTACAAGGCCATTATGTCCTACTCTGGTTTGGCAGATAAGCCGATATTTTTTTAATTATTATTCTTTATCATAACTTAAGTCAAATAAATACTTAAATGAGAATTACATACGCTAAGGCTCGTAAAGAAAATTAGGCTTTTGGTGGCCTGATTTAGGATAGAAAAAAATGTTAATTTGTTAGCTAGATATTTATTTAAAGACTGCAAGAGCACTTAGTTTTTAAACTGTTACTATAACCTTTTGAACGCCATTGTCACGTATACATGACAAGCAAGCACGTGCCCTGTAGGCCAAACGTCACAATTATGTGACAAAAAGTACGACGAATTTGCGGCTTGGCGCCATGAGTTTATGCTCTGGCGTTCAAAAGGTTACTAGACCCTTGGCCGGTTATCTAAATAAGAATTTGTAGGTAAGAATGTGTCGAACCCGACTTTAATGCCAAAGTTTGATAGGTTTTCAGGCTAAGAAATAGTTTGACAGATGCTCAACTTAATTCAGAAACCAGCCCAAGAGATCGTGTTACTAAAAAGTCAGTACTGATTATTTACGGTCAGTAAAAAAAAAATTAGAATGATCAAGACCCACCTGAACCACTAATTACTAATACATTTAGCGTTAAACGTATTAAAACACCATTCCGTCTCTGAGATTTTCAAATAATAAACAGAAATCTATGTTTGACAAAAATCTGGAACAAGTGGGTCTTAACGTTGATATTTTTGTATGAATATAGTGCTTTTTGCAAGAGCTGACTGACTGGAAATATTTGTTTTTTTTAATGAAGTGCCAGGGACCGATATCGATACTCGAAGAATACCGATATTTTTAAGAAAATACTGATAACAGTGTCGATATCTGGGATAAATACTGGTATTTTATGTCAGTAATTTGAGTATCGATATAAAATATCGATAATTATATCAATACTCAGTACCGATATCATGCTACAATGTGACGTCACAGAATCTTTATTGATGATTCCTAAGTAAATACATATTTATTACAGTCGCGAATCATATTTTGATCAAGATACAACCTGACACTGACCTGCAAATCGCAAACAACGCAAGAAAATTTAATAATAACGGTATTATATCGATACCTAAATACAGGTATTTATAGCGATATTTTGGTACCGGTTATCCAAATTATATCGGTATTCAGTCCCTGTGAAGTGCACTCCAGAAATTAATAAGGCTATCATAGGGGGCTCACGATAGTCTAGTACGCATGCGTAATGGCTTTCTGATTGATTTGAAAGCACACAGAAGCGATACCGTCGCGAGATAAAAGTCATAAAATAATTTATCATTAAGTAATCATTAATTCAATAGCGAATAAAAGTTCTTGTTTCATTTTATTGTCAGTTTATAAGCAAGCAAGAGGTATTGAGTAGACGTGAAGATTTATTTTTGAATATACAAATTAAACAGATCACTCTTTCATATTTATATCATTTAAATTAATAATAAATCGAAACTTTGTTAGCATCAAAACTTTCCGAGGGTGCTTTTTTCGAAATATCCGTTAGTAAATTTAATTATTAAAATTATGAATATTTTGTTGTAACTTTTCAAAAAGTTTGTTAGTTTAATTTACTGTGATGTCAAAAAAAATATTTAAAGTATATTAAATGGTTAGTTGAAAACAAATAAGTATTATTTTTTCTCTTATTTAATATTAGCGTCAACAGTTAAATACTAAGGCTTGAGTGAAGTTACAAAACTAGTATTTAAAAAAGAAAAGTAACTAATTGGTCTGCTGTTTAAAGAATAATCACAACCTTAACGACATTAAAAATAAAATAAACTGTCTTTTGGGGGTCACGGGTTGTGGTCACAGAAATAATATTTTATCATGACTATAGAACTATTTGTAGAACGAGTGATAAAAACTAGCTAAACATGTGAATACCCGGCTTTCGGAAATAGAGGAAAGGGCTGAAATACACACACTTCATGACATAACGTCTGTAGCAAACTGGGGGGCTTTGCTTCTGGAGGGAAGGTAGGCTGGTTGATGGCCGCAATGGCCCACACACAATGGTCCACCATGGCTAGGTACGTGCACGGCTTAGACCGTGCCATCTAGTGTTGCAAATTCGAAACTTTTACGTTTTAAATACTTGACAATCATGCTTCTGTACTGCCACCTATAGTTCCTACACGCTCTGAGGCAGAGGTGTAATGAAGTATCTATATTTTTCTCCAGAATTTGAGATTAGTATCAATCCGAAACAACACACTCTAGACAAAACAGAGTTCAAATTCCATAAAGTTGATACTTGAGTCAGTTGCGATGAATTTAAATGATCTTTCATTATGAATTCTAATGTCGTTTTGTGTAAAAACTCATATTCTTTTCGTGTAAACATAGTATGTAGTAGTATGCTTCTAAATAGCATGATTTTATGCTATAAAATATCATGTGTGTATTTCAGCCTTTTTGGATAAATAGTTATCTATTAAATTGGATTCTGGTCATTTTAGATATAGAATTCTATTAGAAAAATAGATATTTGGAGGTGAAAACGTACAGTTTTCCTAATAACTCTTGGTGTTACCCGATACAGAGATACAACTTTATTTATTGTCTATTTAAAAGTAGTTTTTGTTTGAAATCCGGTGTTACACTTAGGCCTCGCAACTTACGGGATAAATGTGGAAAATTGCTGGTTCTTGAGATCCTCAGATATCTCAAAAAATACTAGGTAAGTATCTAATAAGGGCAGAATTTTATATAGTCTGATAACTTTTACCAAAGACATAAAAATGGCGGTTTCGACAGCTTAAGAAAAAAAACATGCCAAACAGCCATATTTTATTCTTTACTTAAAAATATTTGACTATTGAAAAATCAGGTTTTAGCAAAATCATCTGATTAATTCCTAAACTGTAAAAAAAAATTAAATGTGTCAAGATATCGGACCATTAGCGGGGAATATAAACTCCAGTTAATACCTCAAAACTGCGCATAAATAATTTTCAATAAGCGTCACTAAAAATGTCATAAACTTAGGTAAGTTCTTGAAACTTATAGAAAGGGACACTATATACCTACTGATATGCACATAAACCTACATTTTGAGAAGATAGTTGGACTTATTAACTGTATAAGATGCGATTTGTGAAGTTCAATATCTGAAGATAATTTTAAGTTTAACCTTTTGAACGCGCGTGCCCTGTACGCCAAACGTCACAAATACGTGACAAAAACTACGGCGAATTTGTGGCTTGGCGTCGGGGGCACGCCGATGCGTTTATGCTGCGGCGTTCAAAAGGCCTGTTTTACGATCGCTCAAGTAACTGTTATCTGATAGATAAAAGGGCTATGTATTAGTTTAGCATAAGGTAAACATTGTTCTCAAGTGACTTTAGCCCAGTTTCTCAAACGAAAAATATCACAAAATTAGTGTGACCAATTGTCAAAGGCGCATATTTAGCTGTGATTGGATGAATGAGTTCTCAACAGCCAACCGCAACGAACCGCAAGACTTGTTTTGCTTTTAATTTGTGACGGGTCGTTAATTTTTTTCTGGAAACCTGGGTAAGTGCCTTTTTTGAGACTTAAATATCTTTAAACCTTATAGAGATTATCTTATAAAAAACAGGCTCCATAATGTTTGTTAATAACTTTTGCACACGACGGTTAGTATTCAAAAGTGAAGGTCACAAAACAAACTCTAGGATTAATTTCTACTATGAAATTGTTGCAGACGGTGAGAGGCAATCGTTGCCGTACATAACAGCAGTCTTTATACATATATTCTATCAGCGAGCATTCAAAACAAATAGGCCAGCACAGTTTCAAAATTAGGCGCAATAAAAATTAACACTAAAAAAATAAAACTAAAAATTGTGCATGTTAGTAAGCTTACTAAATAAAAACTAACACAAAACATACGCTCAGTACAATTTTATATAAGTCTAAATATATTATCTATATGTCTTCGCCCGTCCTGTGCTAGGCAAAGGGTCTCATCTTTAGAACTCGCCACGTAAAAAAATATACTACTCAATTTGGGTGCTTTATACAGAGTTCTTACTTATAGAGACACCGTTTTATTCTTGGATTCTGAAAGGGTAATTAAATTAACCTTTTGAACGCCATTGTCACGTATACATGACAAGCAAGCGCGTGCCCTGTACGCCAAACGTCACAAATATGTGACAAAAAGTACGGCGAATTTGTGGCTTGGCGTCGGGGGCACGCCGATGCGTTTATGCTGTGGCATTCGAAATTTGGCTGTTGTTATTTGGCCTTTCAGAAAACGAGGTTTAGTGGACTGTTTACATATTGATATGTATACAGGCTGTTCATATGGTCGGCGATTTCCGCTTAGGATGATGAAAAGATCTTATGGTTCTTAAGCTCTATTGTCTATGGAATTCATATCATATTCGATATGTGAAATTTCATTTCTACTATTCATTGGCCCAGTTTCTGGAATGTTAATTACGCAAAATTAAGAATGAAAGAAAAAGACGTATTACTACCACCCACCATGTATTAAGTATTTTATGTATGCTAAAATTAAGGACAATTAAGTCCGAATTAAAATAAATTGAATTGAATTGAATATTGTCAGATGTGTGTAACTAGTTCCACTAACCCATTAACTTTAATTGTGACGCGCTTTCCAGATACCGGGAGATAAAATTATTGGGCTGACTTTTAGGAAGTAATGTCTATTAAAAAAAAAAAAGTAGATTACCGAAGCGATAGTTTCAGCCCATATCAACAACCTGTACTTAGTACTTTGACCATATACATAGTTTTTTAAATTCAAATAACGAAAACATATTTCTGATCAGAATAACAAAACATTTTTTAACATGTACAAATTTAATACCAGTCCACTATAAAAAGAACACACTAAATCAACTTCCAAGGGCTACGTGAAGTTGACTCACTGATTCCTGTACGAGTCATCAAAAGCATAAATATATAGACATTTTATGCTTTACATACATATTTATGCTCCCGGTTTCTCCTGTTTAGATGTCTCTATATGTAAAACGGGGGTTTGTCCTCTTAAATGAAGGAAATAGAAACTTAGAAACTAATCATTGCACAATATACAGATACCATCAATTACAATAATTATAAAAACGATATGTCTCACTGATGTTTTACTAAAGATGTGTAAATCAAAAATGTTTGATGGAAATTCATTGTTCCATTTGAATTATAATATTTCGCGATGGCTTTTTTTTTTTTGTGTGTGTGGCGTCTCGCAGTTCAACCTATGAGGTTGTCGACTGCTTAACCGGGCTTGCCTGTGGTGCCTCCAGCCAGGGCTTATAAAAAACTTACAAAGTAAGCGACTACACGCTCGCGGGCACCCCCTGTGGGGTACGGGCCTCGGCTTAGGGCGTCGCTGGGGGGAGGACAGCTAGGGACGGCCTGGTGAGAACTAGGTTTCGCGATGGCACGTTCTCTTTCTAACACTCGGTTTGATGTAGTTGGAAAACGGTGAATCGTTCGCGCACCCAAGCAAACACAACTTGACGAAATGGGGTTTTCCGACGGATAGCGAATATAAGTGTGGTGCCCCTGTTCAGAACATGAGCCACGTTTTAAGTTCCCCAAGTGCCCATTCACCTGGTTGGGGAATTTGTTCGAAAGAGTCACCGCGGCCCTGGAACGCAAAGGGCTTTAGAAGGAACACGGATGGGTTTTAGTCAGTAAGAGTCTGACACGCCCTTCCGCGCCACCCAGAGCGGAAGAAGTCATTTGATGATTTCCCATCCTTAAAAAAAAAGTGCCCATACACCTGTACCTTGGAGGATTTAATGAATGCCACCGATGTTTCAATTAACTTAGCCACGTATTGGGTCCAAACAATATAAAGAGTTAACCATCAAATCGAATCACCTTCTTCAAAATCATTTTTGTTTTCAAAGCCACACTCGTGACAGTTT
The DNA here is from genome assembly GCA_002192655.3 of Mamestra configurata. Taxonomy (NCBI): domain Eukaryota; kingdom Metazoa; phylum Arthropoda; class Insecta; order Lepidoptera; family Noctuidae; genus Mamestra; species Mamestra configurata. The sequence continues at coordinate 52,629 of NDFZ01005069.1, read as the reverse complement.
TTATCTTTGATTCGACCTGAACTGATGACTGGGATTTAATACTTATCTCCTCGCGCGTCAATCATTGCAATATAAACCGTATAAATCTACTTTCAAGAAAGTGAAGATTGATTCCGTTATATTTTGCTTATAATCTAATTTTATATTATACCAGTCTGTAAAAGAAGGTAAATTTTTATTTTTATATTTCTAGCAAAACTTTACTGTACGGCTGGCGTACTTTGGACAGTATAACAGCTAACACACATTCTTTTATTCAAATATATGAAAATCATCCTTTTTTGTATTAAACTAAATTATTTATGACCCCAGACATCAGACAAGACGTCTCAGAAAATATATCTTAAACATGAAAAAGAACAAAAACTACAATTAATTCAAATAATTTCATCAATCATTTTTGATTACCACATCAGTCAGTAACACATTATCAAAATATTCAAATAAAAAACAATGTCTTTTCAAAATGGAATAACTATAAAAACTAATGTGTGTGAAATACAATCAAATTAGAAACATTATGCTGAGCCATCTGAATAAAAATAGGATTGATTTCAACGCCATCTATTGACGTTATATCTAACTAAACTTTCGTTAGAGGCTAAGTCAGACCAAAGAGCAAATAACGTTCAATAATAAACCTTATTTTCAGTACATTAAAGTGCAACCTAGCCTGGCCAAAAACGTTTAATTTGTACGTAATGGTTCAGACTAATTTGTTCTTTATTTGACTGATTATAAAGTGTACTATTCAATATCATCTGAAATCCTTCACTTTTTGCTATTTTTGGGCGTACACCGAGTCTAAGATAAAATTCATGGTGAGGTTAGTATGGTCTTAGTGGAAACCAATCCTATTTATATTCAAAGACTTAACATTGATATGCAGACATAAATAATTGTGTTGAAGAGGCGTCCCGCAGACTAGAATGATAACTCAGTTATTTTCTTATTTTAAGAATGTTTCCTATAAGATTTTGCTATGTATCTATCTTCTCGACATGTATCCGAAACAATATCGCACCACCAAAATAAGGCAGTCATACTTTCTACCAAAAACACAATTTCTACCAAAATGGTAATTTTTTTACGAGGGGATGGAACCTAAAAGTTAGAAATTCAGCGATAACTACTAGTAGGCCATAATTCGGATAATATTTAGGTAAAATAGGCCTATCAACTATGAACACAATTGGTATCAATCAGTTCGAAGATAAACAAGTGCGAAATGGAAGACGTTTGCGGAATGCTAGCGTATAATTATATACTTTAAATTAATTGCAGTAAAGTTCATTTTGAATTAACAAATAAAATGAATAATCGCACACAAGTATAGTAAGCGTAATACAATACAAAAGTATCTTCTGATCCAGGTAATAAAGTTCATTTTGCAATGCCAGCATTACATAATTGATACATTTAACAGTCAGAACATTGCTTTCACACTACACGTCAAAATATTGAACTACCCTACATTAAAACATTGGCTCGAATTTTGTGTAGACTGCGAGACACCTCCCCAAACAAAATATATAAAGAGAAGGACAAAAAACACCCCTAGGTTAGTATGTATACAGTACACAGCATATCACAAGTTAAATGGAGTGAGTGAGACAGAAATAGTCACATAAGTATGAGCGACGGAGACGAAGTTATACAAAGCTGAACTCATTCACTCTACCTGCCTTATGATTGGCTGTGTACTTTTAAGGTACGCTAGACAGGGTGACTTTTAATTCATTGGGAATATTTCAGGTGATAGTACTCATGAATCGATGAACAGCTCTTTGAAATATGAATTTAAAATTACAGTTGTTCTCAACATTTTGTCGAGTAAAGATGAAGAAGCACATACGGTAGTCATGTCTACGTCGCGTTGCCGGTCAATCACGTCGAACATTATACGTAAGCAGAATTCGGTAGACGCGCTAGTCGTGACTTAACTGACGTCGTGTGGGGCTACCACACGTCACCAGGTGGAAGCACTGAGGCGACAAGACCAGGTACCTGTCAAAACGCTTATGTTTTATGACATTAATTAAATTGACGTCAACTTCATATTTACGTCAAAGTTACAATTTTCTAAGAAGAGGACCTGTCGACTCAGTGGCGCCAACTGGTGGCATGCATTTTTGTGGAAATTCTCATACGCGATGTGACGGTGACACGACATGGACGTGACATTTGTGTGTGCACGCACTTTGTCCCTTTTAGTGTCGCAAACACATCACAGCGAAGGTAATCCAAACTGTCGAGTACTATCACCAGTTCAAAGATCAGCAACGACTTAAAAGCTACCTCTTCGGTCACGTAGGTCGTAAGGCACCTCGNCTGCATCATCCCTATACCAGGCAAAGGATCTCTAGACTACGATTTTGGATCCAGGTCTAATTTAGAGTGTTGGATTTCTATACGGATCTCATTTTTGTCATCAGCATCCCAAAGATCAAGTTTAGATTAATTGAATATGATGAAGTAACATGAGTGTGTGGAGATTGATTGAGTATGATGGAATAAAAAAGTATGCGCGTGTGTGTGGGCACTCGGCAGGGCGTGTTCGAGAGCGGCAAGTGCGGCACGGGATGATGTCTGGCCGAGCGCGCCACGTGGCGAGCTCGGCCAGACATCATCCCGTGCCGCACTTGCCGCTCTCGAACACGCCCTGCCGAGTGCCCACACACACGCGCATACTTTTTTATTCCATCATACTCAATCAATCTCCACACACTCATGTTACTTCATCATATTCAATTAATCTAAACTTGATCTTTGGGATGCTGATGACAAAAATGAGATCCGTATAGAAATCCAACACTCTAAATTAGACCTGGATCGAAAATTGTAGTCTAGAGATCCTTTGCCTGGTATAGGGATGATGCAGGGAAGTAGTAAAAAAGGGACAGCGCGCGTTGCTGGACACTACGCTCAGCAGGCGCCGCAGGAACTGCTACATGTTACTGGACTACTGACCTTCCTGAAGAACGGAGAGAAGCTAACAAGCGCGTCCCTGCTGAGCGCGCGGTCGGGGTGGCGGAAAGGACAGCGCGCGTCACTGGACACCACGCTCAGCAGGCGCCGCAGGAACTGCTCCAGCTGAGCTCGACGCGCTCGGGCTACGCCCTCACCCGCCCATAG
>NDFZ01005069.1:31078-49454 GCA_002192655.3 Mamestra configurata | reverse complement strand
ACACCTGTAAAGACCATAAGACGATTTCATCGGAGAAGCAAGAATCACAAAGTACATTATGCTAGATAGTATGCAGCGACAGCTTATAGCCGGCGCGATGCAAGGCACAGTAGAGCGCAAGCCATGCCACGGAAACCGCCGGCTGCAAAAGCGGTGCAAACCCCTACACACCGCAGTTCGTGCCGCCTTGGTGACATGTCACCCGGCCGCGCTAACATGGACTACCTCCCCACACCACGTCGGACGCCACTGTAGTGGTTCGTTCAGTATGTATTTACTAACCTGTTGCCAAGTCGTCTTGTGGCATGCTTCATGCTGGTATAAGGGTAGATTTTATCGGAGCAATAAAAGCTAGAGGAAAACGTTTGTAGGAGAGACATTAACACTTCAAGTATGTCCTAACTGCATTGACAGGTTTTAGAAAAAAAATATCTTACTTGTAACGCTGGTCGCGCCTTGGCCAGGCTATAAGGGTGTCTGTACATACCTTGGGTCCGTAGAGGCGGCGCATGGTGAGGTAGAGGTCGCGGAAGCGGCGGTAGCGGCGCAGCAGCAGCCAGCGCGTGTCGCCCAGTACAATGCGCACCTCGTACTCGTGGTGCGTGGATGCGCCGGCGCCTCGCGTCACCCAGCCCGGGATGCTTACGACCTCGCCTGTACAGACAAGGCAATTTGTTAAGGTCTGGTTTTTCAATAGTCAGATAATATTTGACTGAAGAATAAATATTTAACAAAAGCTGTCAAACCGCCTTTTTATTCCTCACGTAAATCTTATGTGACTATTTAAAAAATCGGCCTTAAACGGTCTTGAAGACTGGGCGACTATATCCTTGATTTTGGTCAAACGTTTCACAGCATGTAAAAGACAGGTGGGCGGAGTACTAGCGTCATGTGCTTAATGCAACCAATCCCAGAAACTCCTCAGCAGATGCCAATATTCTATGGTCACAATTGCGGAGGTTACATCAGAAGAAATTAGATGATTGCAGGTGCAAGGTGCTAAATGCAGTCGCAGTTCGAATGCCTGCTGCCCAATTTCTGTGGTACTTTATCGATCGTTTATTTGTCCATTAACCACAACCGTGTCTCAAGACGAAAGTGCCACGGTCAGCCAGTGATGACTTATGGAACTGAAACGTGGTCGCTCACAATGGGCCTCATCAGAGTCACCCAAAGAGCAATGGAGAGGGCACTGCTCGGAGTTTCCTTACGTGATCGAATCAGGAATGACTATATCCGCAAGAGAACCAAGGTTACCGACATAGCCCGAAGGATCGCCAAACTGAAGTGGCAGTGAGCAGGGCACATGGCTCGCAGAACAGTTGGTCGATGGGGCCGAAAAGTTCTGGAGTGGCGACCGCGTACCGGAAGACGCAGCGTTGGAAGGCCTCCCACAAGGTGGAACGAAGACCTGGTGAGGTTCGCGGGTAGCCGAAGGACGCAAGACGCACAGGACCGATTATTGTGGCGACACTTGGGGGAGGCCTATGTCCAACAGTGGACGTCTTTCGGCTGATATGATGATGATAAACCAGTAACCAACCAATGACGTTATGACAAATAGCGTTGGCGGACAGATAAACGACCGATAAAGTACCCCAGAAAGTGGGCATCAATAGAAAAGACTCTAAGTCAGAAAATGCCAGATGCTTGGCAGTAAAGGCGATGTACGAGACTGCGGAAATTACCAGGCGAATAAGTTCAAGGACCACACTTTCACATTATGGGAGAGGACACTAATCAAATAACCTAATAGAGCTGACCCTAATCAATGTGCATTTACAGCTGGATTTACATTCACAGCTGGCAAATCATAAGAATTTCAATTGAAAAAGCAACGATTAATAACAAAAACTTGATAAATAAGATGTTTATTGTTCTTGAAAAGGCGTTTGACCACATACCGCACGGCCTGCACGGATGCTTTCTGCGCGCAATCTGTCCCAGAGTTTTATATAACTCTTATTATGGACATATGCACAAACGTCTCCAAGCAGGTGATCTGAGTCAGTCTTAAGTAGAAGCTTCGAACTTAAAGTAGGGGTACATCAGGGTTCTGCACTAAGTCCAATTCTTTTTAATGTCACAATGTCACAAAAGGCTGACAACAGGCTGTACTATGAATACGCTGATGATGTAGTCTTGATATCAGAAAAAGTAAGTGACCTACAACGGGACTTAAACAAGTGGGTTAAGGTGATGGAAGACAAGACGACGTATTGCAAGACGTACATATGTATATGCAAAAATAGAAAATTCATCGATTCATTAAAAAAAACACAGTAACTTACTGAAGTCTATTGGATGCTGAAGTCCGGAACATATCGTGGGGTCCTGAAAAAAAAATACAAATCAAAGCTTACTTTTTTTCAAATCTTGCGCTTTATCTAATACATTCATATGATAAACACTTTAAGAAAATATTTAATTCACAGATTAATTCTTTATTTCAGTTTATTAGACACACTTCAGAACAACAGATATTGAAAAAAAAACAGCCAAGTGCGAGTGGGACTCGCATGCAAAGGGATTATATAGATGATTCAATCCCTTTGCCATGCCATAGCCTTCTTTTCTTATAAGTTTTTCTATATAATCTATTGACAAATAAAAAATAATCCGTGTTTTTTTCAAATTTTAGACTGTATTTTCGGAAATAATGGTAATTTTTCATCTAATTTCTTAAAAAACTTCAAAACCATTTATATAAAATGGGAATAAATATTATGACCACCAGAAAATACTTCGATACCCTAAGCTCTTTTACCAAAAATATATACTTAACACCAAAAAAAATTAAGCTTAAAAAAATAATACTTCTAGCTCTTTTATTCACGACTGTAGTTCAAATTGTATTTGGGGACCAAATATAGTAAATGATCACCAAATTTTTGCGAGCAAATTTCTTCTTTAAACAAAATGTGTAGGTTAGGTTAGGTTAAAACTGTGACCTCCTACGCACGAGCCGAGCGAGCGAAGCGAGCGGTGCCGCGGCAGCGGCCGGCGAGTGCCAGAAACGACTTGCATTAATAGAAAAAAGAGATTGTTTTTAGTAGGTTACCCGGATACTAAATATTTGGCTTATTTGATAGGGTAGCAAGATGAACTTTGGTTATAATTTCATAATAAACTGCGGTTTTAATTTTGGTGATCATTTACTATTTTTGGGTCAACTATGATTTGTTTGGAGTCATTTGCTTTAATAGGATAGCAAGATGTACAAACTTTGGTTATAGTTTTAAATTAAAATGCGGTTTTATATTCTGGTGATCATTTACTATTTTTGCCTGTGATATTTTACTAAATCAGGTGATCAGTTAAACATAAGCCATTTAAAATTATAAATTATCATTTATATTTTCCCTTGCATTTTAATTGAAACTTTTTTGTAATATTCTTTTTTTGCCATATACGTGTCATAGAGGATTAAATGTGTACAAACACCAAATGAATCGGTTCAGTAGGTTTTGGGAAAATCGTCTTTGACAGACGGACAGACAAACAACCGAGTGATTATAATATTAGGGTTCCGTTTTTCCATATAGAGGTTCAGAACTCTAAAAATCACTAACGTTACAAAATATAAATTAAACCGCGCTACGTTGTGTCTGTTCAATTCCGCCACTTGAAGTCCACTTCAGCGGCAGCTCCAGCACAGCACGACGAGCTAGGAAGATATAATTGATTCCAAAATATAAAGTAGTTACAGGTAGATCTATGGCGGGCGGGTCTCCACGGTCGCCACGCTCGCGGTGCCTGTCCCCGCGCTCGGGCCGCACGCGGCAGCGCAGCGGGTCCTCCCACGCGGGCTCGTGGGGCTCCGCCGGCAGCTCGTCGTTAGACGTGGACACATTGTCAGAGCCTTCCAGCTCTTGTTCTTTTAACCTACAAGTAAATATTTATTTAAACTTTATGTACAGTAGTGGAACTGGTACATGGCCGGACTTAATGCAACAAGGCATTCTCTACCTATCAAGCTTGGCGTACAAAGATCCAACAATGAAAACCAAAAGTTCTTCCCGAAAGGACAGACGCTTAAAAAAACACAGCCGTTTAATTGGATGCCTAGCCATTTAATTGAACGGCGCCATTTAATCATTGGCCAAGTACCATCCCGGCATTTAATTGAACAGCTAGGCGAATGACTTGGTCCAATATCGTTTAATAATTTGCCTAGCCAAGTAGCGGAACATAGGGCACAGACAGCTTAGGGCACCCCGACACGGATAGGTTAGGTTTGAACAACACTAAGTTCGTTCGCCTCGCTCGCCTACTCTAGCTCCCGTCATCCCATTCATGTTAGGTTCCTTTAATCCTTGCAGACAGAAATAGGAGACCCGCGCAGTCGCCGAGGTTAGAATCTTGAAATTGATTGTTGTTTGAATTTAGAATGCCAAAAATTAAATATTTCGCATATTTTCGTCACACGCTATGAACGGCCTAAGCATCTGCTAGCCTATTAATACAATTTTGTAGTAGACGCATTGGCTCGTTGTCATTTAGAAAGTTGATTAAAGGCAGCAAATTAAACGACTGACTAAGCCAGTTGGCTGCGACATATACAACGTGTAACAGAATAAATGCAATACCTTTAAAGGGGTCATTGTACTTATCATTTTGAACAACTTTTACATGGGACCAACTCGCCGAAATCGCGAAAAAAGAATCAGCTGTTCAGTACACTTTGTGAAGTTATGCGCACAGAAGTAGGAGGTCCATTTTTTTCGCGATTTCAATGTTGGTCCCATAGCAGGTGTGGTATTGCGTTTATTCTGTTACAAGTTGCAGTTTCACGAAAATTGTAAGAAAAATGAAAATTCGGCATTGCATATCTGAAATACCAGTAACATGATCAAAATCAAAAACCTTTTATTTGAAGTGGACCGTTAACAGGCACTTTTGATTTTTCAAGGAAATAGTTAATGCTAATTTTGACTTGCACAAGAGCAGCAAGTATGTCCCGCAGCTGAACGGCCTCAGCCCTTATCTCCGGCGGGACAGTTGCCTAATTTTGGCCTTATTTTGACCTAATTTTAGCCTAATACTGACCTAATTTTAGCCTAATATTGACCTAATTTTAGCCTTGTACTGACCCAAAGGCTAACCTTATATTGACCTTATTTTACCCTTATATTGACCTTTTTTAGCCTTATATTAGACTTAATTTTAGCCTTATATTTTGAGGTGTTTTTTCTCTTCTTTTTTCTTTTCTCGTAAAAATACGCGATAGTCTAGAACTATTTAATATGGGAAGCGTCTGTCCGAAATACGACTAGCGTTGTGGGTTAGAGTGAGAGAGGAAGAGCCTGCCTACCGCTGCCGTATGCGTGAGAGAAAGGGAAGCCAGACTGGCGCCGTTACGAAGCGGTTTACCCTCCCATAAGAAGTTATCACTTCAAAAAAATGTTTACCTATGCAGCAGCGGGTCCTCGACGTGTCCATTCTCCGTGGTCTCATCCTCGGTGGCGACCTGAATGTATCAAAGTAAATCGATTTATCAAACTTTCTTTTGACCGAATTCAGTTCGAAAATTATCGACACTTTTATAAATTTCGATTCCATAATTAATGATATTACATTTATTTTCATTGGGCTGCAGCTCAAAATCAGTGTCAGGTGATAATATCAGTGTATTTGTCGTAGCTTTGTCGTAAAATTGGGGCCGGCACCAGCCGGGGATTGCGGATGTCGCATACGTTCCCGCGATCCCCGGCGTAGGTGGGAGATGGAACACCGGGGTGGTTTTAGTCAGTAAGAGACTGACAGACCCCTCCGCCCGCCCCAGGGCGGAGGACATCCATAAAGATTTCCCCCCGACATCAAAAAAAAAAAAGAAAGGCTAGACTTAAGGTGACCACACCTGAAATCTAATCTAACCTCAACCACATCATGAAATGGCCAATTCTACTAGATTGTATTTGATGTGTTTATTTAATTTACTTCCTCTCACCCGTACCTGCATGTCGCTTTCCGACAGCGTGAGGGAAGGCGTCTCCTGTATGGGCGTCACCATCATGGGCCTGCGCGACTGGTTGTCGAAGAACGAGTACTGCAGCGCCATCTCCAGGCGCACGTACTTCTTCTGGAGCTCTTGGAGCACCTGTGGATAGGTGGTTACAGTTTAACCTTTTGAACGCCATTGTCACGTATACATGACAAGCAAGCGCGTGCCCTGTACGCCAAACGTCACTAATATGTGACAAAAAGTACGGCGAATTTGTGGCTTGGCGTCGGGGGCACGACGATGCGTTTATGCTCTGGCGTTCAAAAGGATAAAGCCGTTCGAGGATTCGAAGTTTTCATGCTCGAGTCTTTTATTGACAAAAAAATCTAACAAGTCTGATAGATGGATTTCCAAAAAATATTGGACCCTTATTTTGTCATGTACACGTAACGAAAAATTAATACGATACAGTGCGTTTAAAACTAGCGTGACGTCACGGGTTAGTACGCTTTTTACTATAAAGTGACGTCACAAGCCCCCACTCCTGAACTTTGATGCGCCTTATCTTTGTAATTTTTTATCATTTCGAAAAGGCAATAAATGTATCCATAACTTTTTGAAAATGTAACGGACGGACTAAATACAATTATTATCTATCTATGTAGGAAATTACCCATTTTTCGCCTGTAATGTAACGTTACAGAGGCGAGCATTACAGAGCGCAACTTGATGATACAGTCTATACTAATATTATAAAGAGGAAAGATTTGTATTTTTGTATGTAACTTAAAAACTACTGGACCGATTTGAAAAAATCTTTCAGCAATGGATATCGAAATTATCAGCGATTATAGGCCATATTTTATCCTCGTACTCCCACGGGAACGGGAACTACGCGGGTGAAACCGATTGACGTCCGCAGTGTGTAATATTTTGATACAACTTGTAACATAAATGAATGAATCTAATGTTACATTACAGGTGAGTGCTCCAGGTAAGGGAGCACCTTGAGTTCAGACATAATAAATATACTGAGTCTTCCCTATCCGGAATAAACTTCAGTTGCAGGAGGGATGAGTTCTTAACTTAGAGAATACGAGTATGTGAAAAGAAGCAGGTATTTAACGCACAGTCGATTTGCCTATTTCTACATAGTAGTAAATTTAGTGAGCATATCGCTCAGTACACCCATAGACAATGCTCACCGCAATCTGCCTGTTGAGCTCCTCCTTGGAGCAGTCGTTCTCCAGCGAGGAGATAACGAGCATCTTCTGCGAAGCTATGCGCGAGCACAGGCGCTGCATGGCGCGCAGGGCTTCCACCTCGGTAACTTGTCGACGACCCGGCTTGCCTTCTCCTGAGGAAACAACGATGCTAATGTACTTCTTGAAGAGTAGGCAGATGTGCATAGTACATCCATATGTATAACGTCTATTGGGTCAGCTTATTATGAAGTTAACCGGGGCATACAAATTGAAACAGTCATTAATAATTATCGTGACGTGACCTCTTATACTTTCAACATCATCATCATCATCATCATCATCATCATCATCATCATCATCATCATCATCATCATCATCATAATCATCATCGTAATCGTCATTATCATCATCGACATCGTAACCGTCATCATCATCGTCACATCATCATCATCGACACCGTAATCGTCATCATCATCGTCATCGTAATCGTCATCGTCATCATCATCATCGTCATCATCATCATAATCATCATCGTAATCGTCATTATCATCATCGACATCGTAATCGTTATCATCATCGTCACATCATCATCATCGTCTTCATCATCGACATCGTAACCGTCATCAACATCGTAATCGTAATCATCATCGTAATCGTCATCAACATCGTAATCGTCATTATCATCGTAATCGTCATCAACATCGTAATCGTCATCAAAATCGTAATCGTCATCATCATCGTAATTGTAATCGTCATCATCATCGTAATCGTCATCAACATCGTAATCGTCATCATCATCATCGACAACGTAATCGTCATCATCATCATCATTGTCATCGTAATCGTCATCATCATCGTCATCGTAATCGTCATCATCATCGTAATCGTCATCAACATCGTAATCGTCATCAACATCGTAATCGTCATCAACATCGTAATCGTCATCAACATCGTAATCGTCATCAACATCGTAATCGTCATCATCATCGTAATCGTCATTATCATCATCATCGTAATCGTCATTATCATCGTCATCGTTTTGCCATAATCGCCACGCTTGACAGGCGAGTTAGCCATCGCAGTGTAGCTGTGCAATGCTCAGAGAATGCTGCTGCCCATTCTCTGGAGAGTCCCTTAGTCGCCTCTTACCACAACCACGGGAAGTTATGGGATGGTGCTGTGCTTTACGTCCGACACCATACAGAAAACTCATACACTTTACGTCTTAGCAAAAGAAAAACAATGATATATTCACCTGGTACCCGCCTCTTGTACTTGGCTCTCTGATGTCGCTCCTCGGGCGACCGCTCTACCGAACTCGATGACTGACCTTCCACTATCCTGGGCTGCGGACAAAAAGCAGTTGCAATGAATCATGTGGCTCGCGGCTAAGTAATAACGGCCGCACGAGTCGATCTTCAAGCAAAACTGACTGATGTGGATCCTTGGATGGGTGACCACGTATTACACAGCCAGACGCCTCCGTGCTATGGAAAGCACTTTGAGCTTACAGACTCATATTTAAAACAAACTGGCCCAATTAAACACTACCGGCCGGCCGGTCTTATTAACGTGGCTACCAACAGTAGCTAAAACGTCAAGTTTTAAAGGCAAACATGACGTTTCAGCTACTGTTGGTAGCTAATTTGACAGTTGGTCAATGGTAGATACGATATTGAAACTGGTCATTAGCCAATACTTATACTTCACATTAAGTGATAAGGAAGAATTTGGATTGCGACCAAACAGCCAAGCAGTGAAAACTGTGGCGGCGTGAGCACGAAGTGAACCGTCATTCCATCTTCTTTGAATGGGTCGACAGCTCGCTTCATCATCATATCAGCCTGCAGACGTCCACTGCTGGACATAGGCCTCCCCTACGTATCGCCACAACAACCGGTCCTGTGCGTCTCGCATCCATCGGCTACCCGCGAACCTCACTAGGTCATCGGTCCACCTTGTGGGAGGCCTCCCAACGCTGCGTCTTCCGGTACGCGGTGGCCACTCCAGAACTATTAACATAATACATCAATTGGATAACCAAAACCTTTAAAGCGTACCTTATGATAATCCTCAGTATTGGACATGTCATCGCTGTCATCAGCATTAGGCACGGGGCCGAGGCGGAACTGCGGCGCGGGGCCGGGGGGCGGCGCGGGGGCGGAGTCCGGCGACGTGGGCGTGTCCTGCGCCGGCGCCGCCCACTCCGGGAAGCGCTTGGGCGAAGACGTGGCCGTGTGGAACGTCTCCTCCGTGTTCAAGGTTGAGTTTGGAGAAGCTAGAGGGTCTAAGCTTAGGCTTAGGCTGGAAAAAAAGAGTTTTATAAACGTGGGTGTCAAAAAACCTCTTCTCAAAAACGAATATTATAAACAGGTCAATTTTTTTGTTTTGTTCTGCTTACGAATATTTGTACTACTATAGCTTTTTATCCCAAAAAAAATGCACGATTCTTGTGGGGCATAGGCCACGGAACCACGTTTTTCACTGCTCCGCGCTCGGTTTTCGTGGGGCCCACGGAGCAAATACAGAGAGGAGACGGCCTAAACAACTGTGCACTGTGATTTTCAACTAGGTCCTGACGTCATCACGTGGGCGTGGCCTTAGTCAGTGTATTGTTGGCGTTCGTCCTGTGCACTTCGTAAACGTTCCCTTTTTACAGCATTACATTCGCGTTAAAAGAAAAAAAAGATGAAGTGTTGTGTTTTATCTTGTAATAACTATTCGGATGGACGTTCTGATGCTATGGACGGCATCACATTTCATTTGTAAGTAATTTTATGCGTAATTTATTAAAATAGTTCTAGAAAAATCTCTTAGCTTCGGTGTTTTCAAATATAATTCTACCCGACATTAGATGGCGACACTTTGTGTCATGGGAACTAAGAATATTTAGGTATGTAGAGCTCAGTATTTATATATTTTAATAATCATATGTACTGAAATTTCTTCAACTTTCATTCCTCAAGATCCTTTATTCGCCAAAATATTGTTTTTGTAGTTTTTATATCATTTTGTAAACAGGCCGCCATCTATCGTCAATTATGAACATTAATCATGAACATGTCAAAAATACAGGGCCGTAATTAGAATCACCGACTGATAATCATATTTTTCTTCTGACTAAATCAGCTGAAAAATATAATAGATATTTGTTTTAAGCATTTTGCAACCATTAAAAACGATAGAGTAACCAACCGACAACAATTAACCAAATCAGTTATTTTTGCAGGAAATTGAATTTTGCTAATAAATTTATTTCGTTGTAATTTGTCTATTATTTATTCAGCCTTTGATTAATTAATCTTACCCACGATCTTAACTAATTGACCATATCAAAAGAGTCATGCTACTAGGTAGCTTCTTTCGCGTCATGCTTTTTTATTTAGATATTACTTATTTATTTGACATTAATGGTTTCGGATAGATTGTCACGTAAATGGGAGGTCTTTTTTTTCTAAGAAAACTAGCTTTGTACTTAAACAATCTTGATAAGTATTATTAACAAAATAAGTAATTTAAAAATATGAGATAAGCAACTAATCTTCTTTCGTCATTCATCAAAATTTTTTTTATTCAAACATGTTTTTTTTTTCATAAAAGTATCAATGGGCAATTCAATAAAAAATATGTATCAAGATGGTTAGCAAAATGAATTTAAAAAAAAAAACAGATTACCTACTCCCTGCATCGAAAATCCTGAGTACGACCCTGTTGCATCCTGCACTTTTAGTGACATCTAGTGTGAGATAGTTGCGTAACTACAAAGTAAAATCGATGGAACTAGCGAGTAGTTTTAGCTATTGACCGGTAGATGGAAAATAAAGAAGTGGGCGGGATCTAACACCCCCTCACCCCGCAAAGTGTCACACGTTTTTTCATAGGGAAATTAAATTACAAGATCTCCTCTTTGTATTTGCTCCGTGGTGGGGCCTGCCCGGTGACCTGCTCCCGCCTGTTCAATTGATTGTGTTTATCATACCAGGTTGGTGACGGACAGGCTCGCAGTATTGCGAGCCTGTCAGCCATCACGAAAATCGGCCGATGCGCGCGAAAATAAATCCGGAAGCCATTTTCTCGCTATAACTAGTTACTAAACATAATGTTATTATTTTATTGGATTTTCAAATAAGTGTGTTTAAAAAGACGTTTGATACACGTGGACTTTTATAATTGCAGTATCTGGGCTCTATAACGTCTATTCTGCGTCGGTTGCAATGACAAAGTTAGCCCATTAGCATCAAGCTGTGCAGTAAGTTGCTCACTTGATCCTCTTGTGTCGGTAGTCGTCCCTCTCGTCGGCGGACAGCGGCTCCATGACGTCCTCGCGCGGCGTGCGGCGCAGCACCAGCTCCGACTTGCTGCGCTTCACGCCGTCCAGCGGAGATCCGTCGCCCTCGCCTTCTGGGAGAGATCACTTCATTTATTGAACCTTCTACATCGAGAGGAACAATCGAGATAGGTCGTAGGTAGTACTGGGGTACGTACCCATCATCATCTGCCTAGCGTTCTCCCAACTATATTGGGGTCGGCTACCAGTCAAACCGGATTCAGCTGAGTAGGTACAAGTATTTTACGTGGAGCGGCTGCATACCCAACCTCCACAACCCATTAACAGGGTGACACGGATACTGCTTGGCGAGACTGGAGTCAGATTTACTGGCTTCTAACAATCCGTAACGACTGCCAAAGGTCTACAAATGACAGCCGGGACCAACGGCTTAACGTGCTTTCCGAGGCACGGAGGAAACTTGGTATGTTAAGATGGACCCATCCACAGACCAACCTTGGCAAGCGTTGCTTAACCTTGTTCGACCCGCGCGGCTGATATTGGAATGGTGGAAAAAAATCCGTCGTACTTGGCACGAGTTAACTTTATAATATATAATATCTTGGGACAACTGACACACGGTCATCCGATCCCAAACTAGGCAGAGCCTGTGCTATGGCAACCAGACAACTGATAAACATACTTATATATTTCTAAATATATAAATATTACACACAGAACAAATGATCGTTGCTCATCACAAAAAGATTTGTCCTGGGTGGGAATCGAACCCACGACCTCCGGTTTAGTAATCAGGGTTACTAACCACTCGACCAACAGGCCAGTCACTTTTTTTCTTTCATTTCTAATCTTACCCCGGGCAGCATGCGGCGCCAGGTCGGAGGCGAGCGCGTGCTTGAGCCCGAGCTCCTGCGTGCCCAGCAGCGCCAGCTCAGCCTGCAGCCTCTCGATCTTCACTCGATGCGACGCCACCGACGCCACGCGGCTTTGCAACTCTTCTTCTAACTCTACTAGCTCTTTTTTCTGTAGATACCAACATTAAAAATAAAATAAATGAACGTCCCATTAAATACTAGGCGACATCGCGGGACAAAGAGAATGGAGTATGGAGGGAGGAACTTGACTCGACGGCAAAGGAGACATGTGTGGAAATGGGAGAGGGAGGACTTTGCCCTGCAGAGGGACAACACGGGTAAGTAAGAATAAATAAACAGCAAGATTCATCGATATATGAATCAAGATCATGCTTCGACTTCGCTTTGCTAAGACATCGTTTCATATAAATCTGAACCTTATTCTTAGATCCTTAAGTTTAAACTCGGTTATACAAAACACTGTTGGTTATATGCGCTTCCAAGCGTAGTACTAAATAATACGAATGGTGGAACTATAAGGTCACACATAACTCACATGTCTGTCCACAGTGTCCTTGATGCTGGAGGCGACCTTGGGCTCGCACTGCTGCAGCAGATGCATCAGGCTCTCCGTGCTGGTCTCCGAGGCGGGACTGTCTGGACTAGGGGTCGAGCTCTGAAGTCATACACATAATCCAGGATCACCAATAAAATATACGAGTTCCTCATCATATTAACTTATTTTCATGATCTGGCACGACGCATTTCTTCTATGAATTTTCAACATTCGTTTTTTTATTTTATTTTATAGAACATGTTAATTCTCTGCAACTACAGAGGAATTGAATATTCTCCAGTGCTAAAATGATTCAGCACTTGAGTTGCGTTTAATCTGTGACGCGTAGATAAATTCTTGCATTTAACACCCGGTTTTATGAAGCCCAAATGGGCCATTTCATGCCCATGTGCAAATGTACCCATCCCAACGCACGACCAAAAGATTTTACAGTGCTTACTCTATAACTCTGCATTTGAACTGCACGCCAACTGCAAAATTTTTTTTTGACAAAGCAGTTCTATGCACAAATGCAGCGTTTCTCTTTAGACCCGTATATGCTTCCTACCTTATAGATGGTATAAAGTGAACATAATCTGATTTGACTTTGATCATAAAATGCATGATCATGACACGAACATGATTATTATTTTATCTGCTAAAGAAATCAGGCACACAAGAGCAACTTAAAGTTAAAAAAACCTTGTTGTTGTATTTTAAAATTCGGGAAACATACTAATTTGAACCTTATATCAGTTACATAAGATGTAAAATGAAATAGTATTCTGGAAATGCATGCCATGCGAATAGCTTTGGGCAGTTTGTAGCATAAATACGATTTATTTTTACTGTTACTTCAACCAAGACGGCATTGGAATTATAAAAACAATCTGGTTATCTTTGAAATACAATGAATGCAATAATTAATTGTTTATTTTCTTCTAAAATTGTTTAAAATTTAATAAGTAAAATATTTTAATCGTCAGATGTATGCTTCCAACTGCGAACATTCTCTGTTATCTAAAAGCTTACTCAATAAAAAAATTGATTCAGGAAACGTAATAAGGAGAGGTCGGAATTAGGTAGAGTTATTTATTTACTTGCATCGGAATGTTGATATTAATATGGATCTTTCCGGGATTTCTAATAGACAATCGCGTGTGGCCAACAATATTCCAAAAAAATTATAATGTTTTTTCTTTTGTTCTCACAAGCTATGTTGTGCGAACTACAAATGTGGCAACATCGCGCGTGTGTGCATTGGAATTTTGAAACTTCGGACATCCGATGTCGTTGATGTAAATTTGGCAACGTCGCGCGTGCAGCGGTTTAAATTGTGTAAACGTAAATAACTTTTTTATTTAATAAATCTCGGGATTTGAGGCATATCCACTTTATTCTTTCGCTGTATGAAATCAGTATAAGTATATAAATAACTGTACCTAATTCCGACCTCTAGTCATAAGCCTTTCATACATGGAGAGATAAAACTGAACACGAACCAATCTGATCGATTGATCTGACCAACATAACAATAGGCTGTCAATTTTCAACGATTTCTAAGGGCGTCCGTTAAAACTTTACTTTACTCATTGTATGAGGAACTTTTTACTTTACTAATTGTGTGACGTGTAGGCGCGTGTGACGTGTTCTGTTTCTTGAAACGACGCACGGACAGACACCCTCTCCATGCAACCACGCAAGTTTTAACGAAAGTCCCAAGGAGCCTCGCGCATAACCACGACTGGCCGTGGTCAAAGTCGCAACCAGATGCGCCGACTGAGATACAAGTGGTTCATACTGTAGCGGTATCAACGCCGCCACAAGAAAAACTAACGAAGCGATTTTTTTTCCCCATACCTTTAAAATAGTAACGTAGATAAAGTCTGGGGGGCTACTCTCTAAACCCGAAGTCCGTAGTTTCGGGCTTAGTTGCAGGCGTATTCTACTCCGTATCACCTAAGGACTTACGATTAGTTCCGAACCCGAACTAAGAATGAATGACAACACGATTTGACAGTAACTGTCAAATCGTGTTGCCATTAATTCTTAGTGGTTAGGTGATACGGACTAGAATACGCCCGCAACTGGGCCCGAAAGTACGGACTTCGGGCTTAGAGAGTAGCCCCCCTGGTCAGACATTGATTCTCGTCAAACTCCCTTATGTGTCCCAGCAATCGTAGGCGGTTCTCTTACAGCCATGCAAGGTACGTACCGTAACTATTACAAAACGAGTTCTAAACTCAATCCAAGTTCAAACCTTCGAGCCAGTTCTTGTATTTCGGACCTCATTACAAATAAGAAAAAAAAAAATTAACAACACTTTTCTATGTGATAATCAGAGATCGGAATAGGTAGACTATACATACCTAATGTTCGTGGAAGTTCATGATTTTATAATCCCGGGTTTTAATTGTCATGATTCCATTTATGATCCCGGGATTTGAGCGGAGGTATTATCAACTCCTTTGTTATTTATTTGCAAGAAAATGAGGTAAATATACTCTAACTATTCCGATCTCTGGTGATAATACACTTCTGTATAAGAACGTATCGTTGTCGGATTGTTACGCCCATCAGTCGAAACTCGTAGGTATATAAGATTCAGTTTTTGTTTCAACAACTCTAAAGTCGGAAATGTGAAAAAACTAACTCGAAAGTCGCTCAGAACTCGCTTGATAATGAGCCGGTTAGAATAAGACGTCTTACCTCATCGAGCTTACATCCACTGGCGACGAGCTGCTTGAGGCTGGTGGACACGTAATCGTCGAGCGCAGCCCTCTTGCCGTCCACCCGAGAGCGCAGCGCCGCCACGCGACCCTCCTCGCTGTCTGCCTACACCCCAGCGCAACCAAAAGTTATAAACAGAAGCTCTGGACTTTAAGACAACTGGACTTCTAAACGACTTTTTTTATATTACATTCTTGTGCAAAAATATTTTTAAAATAAAATATATATAAATGTATACGGTACTTGTTGACATGTAATATTTTAATATATAATTTTTTATACTAAAATCAAAACTTCATTTGATTTTAGTATTGACTGGCATAGTTTTATGACTTTTGTTAAGTAGGTACTAACTATTACGGATATTATTAGACTGAAATAAATAAATGAATTTAATTTCGGGAAAAAAACGGGATATGCGCGTACGAAGTCGCGGGCAGAAGCTAGTTTGGATATAAAGGCACTTCAGACCTCAAAAGGCCACTTCAGACATTAACCTACATGGTTCTCATATGATTTGACCAGTACAGATTGTATGGACTTTAAAAGAGACTTTGACCTTTGAGTTTGTTTCGGTGTTTCTTCTCAGGGTAGTCAGCTAGGAAACACCGGCCTCATCTAGCTTAAAATTACCAAAAAATATTGACGTGTTAAAGTGTTATGTTTAACCTACTTGCAAAATTAATATCATTTATCATTTATGGAAAAGTATCTTCGTTTTTATCGATATCATAAAAACAGATTTTTTTAAATAAAATGCACAGTCTTTGTACGATTGGGACCGCACGTCTTTTACTGATTGATAGGGATGCTGAATGATACATATTTAGTACAACTATGTCCACGACCTTAATTAACGATAAATGAGGTGTTGCTATGACGCGGTCCGAATGTGAACTGACTTGATGTAAAATGAGTGTAAATTTATTACAACTAAATTTTGATGAGAGTGCAATTATGAAATGTGTGGTTGCACCTTAGTCTTAGATGTCCGTGACTACCGCAGGACCACCAATGCCAATCGCTTCCATATTCGGTTAATAATTAGTACTCAATTGGTACTAATTAGTACTCGAACGACAGAATTGGTGCCTTAGTAGTTTTTGAGAAAATCGACTTTGAAATGAATCATACAAGGGTACTAATTAATTTGTATACTTAGAATACCTGTGGCATGCGCCTTTTTCGGCGCTCATGGTGGTCCTGCTGAATGGAGCGTGACTACCACCGGAGCACTTTGAAAGTCGATTTTCTCGAAAACTACTAAGGTACCAATTCTGTTGTTCGAGTACTAATTAGTGCAAATTGAGTAATAATTATTTACCAAATATGGAAGCGATTGGCGTTGGTGGTCCTGCGGTAGTCACGGACATCAGTCTTAGATAGAGAAAGGTGACTGAAGTAGCATAAACCTCTGTTACAGATAACACAAATCATAATTTACAAATGATTAAAGTCTGTGTGCGTTCTATCGCATTGTCACAATGAACCAAATCACCTACAGGTACGAATGGTTTATTATTTTTCTCGTGTTTACCTAACAGTTACCGGTAACCAGTCGACATAATCATATCAAAGAAATCGACACAGATACGTCAGTACCCAATTGTTCGATTGATTCAACAAATCGGTGACAATCACATTTTTACAAATGAGAAAATGTCTTTGTCTGACTGTCACCACTTTATGTCTAAACGGCTTAACGGATTTAAATGAAACTTGGCAAAGGGTAAGCCATGACCTAAACCTTATATATGTATAGAACATGGTTTGCCGAGTTGAAATCATATGACATAATGACTTTTTACCCTGGGAGTGTTCCGTTGGGATAGTTTTGTTTGGCACGCGTGCGAAGGCTAGTTAATAATAATAAATTTTACCAGCAACAGTTCCACTGCAGACCTGTCTCACACACAGAAGCCACAAAAATTAATCACCACATTTGCTCAAGACGGGTCGTCGTTTTCAAACTTACACTTCTTTAATCTCTAAATAAATTAAACCACTGTCCGTCTCTGGGTTTACTTCTTCAAAACCACGCAACGGATTTTCACTAATAACGAGGAAGGTTTTGTGTATACGTCACCGGAAAATAGCAAACTCCGTAAGATTATAAAATAACTTGAGAGATTGTAAACTCTCGATAAATTGTCAACTGAACATTTAGATTACTTTGTTACGCATCAAAATTTCATAGTCTATCTATAATCTCTCGGAACTCATTCCGAGAAATTGTGGATTATAATAAAATGGCGACCAATCATAGCACAAGTCTACAATTTATCTGTTTTCGTGTGATAGTAAAGCTCTCATTAGTATATTAAGAGAAAACAAAGACCAATGAGGAGCCAAGTTTCCAATTTAACTATCACACCAAAACAGATAAATTGTAGACCAGACAGCTGATTGGTCGCCAGTTTATGTCAGTCCACAATTTCTCGGAATGACATACAATTTACATTCGGTCTTCTACAGATTGTACTTCGGGGAGAGTGTCCAGGAACTCCACGATCTCATCACACCGGCCCCCTTCTAACATCGGACATCTAGACGCACTGCAAGTTACCATCCCTACCTTGTTGCTATTCCACCAATTCGCACTAAACGTTTCCAAACGTCTTTTATAATGCGCACAGCAAAGGAGTGGAACTCTTTGCCTGCGTCTGTGTTTCCGAACGCATACAACCCTAATCTCTTCAAAATTAGAGTGAACAGGCTTCTTCTGGGTAAGCTCGCTCCATCGTCGACTTTGTCTCTGTCATCTATGACCTAGACTAGAGTCAAGAGCAAACCCATATT
>NDFZ01005069.1:0-17729 GCA_002192655.3 Mamestra configurata | reverse complement strand
CATCTGAGTCGTAACGTAATGCTCACCTTCCAGCGAGGTCCACGAGGTGCACTTTAGACACGGTCTCGCTGGGCATGTTGTTGTGGCGCAGGTACGAGGCCTGCACGAAGGTGATGGTGAAGATGGCGTGAGAGCGACTGGACACGTCGTTCATCTGAGTGGAGGCTGTTGTTCGGTGGAGGTTGCCGCGGTGCATGCATTCCTGAATATGGACGAGAAGAGGTTTTATTATAAGAAATCGACAGAAAAAGTTAGCAATTGAACAAAATCGACAGAAAAAGTGGCTCTATGAGACACACACACCGCACATTGATTCTTTTTTGTTTTCATGTCAAGTATTTTTTATGCCGGTAGGTAGTTTGGCACTCACAGATTGCCATAAATTGTCTTTTTCTTTTAATGTGTTTTAATTATTTTTTTCTAGTATTATGATTTATGTAGGTGTGCTTTTGTGTGTTGTGTTTTCTGTTCTGGTACCAAATAAATGTTTTTTTTATCTATCAATTATTGTAGAAGCAAGCAGTTAACCGCATTAATTAAAACAGCCCCTTATATCGAAGCAGTGTCTGTATTGATTGATGGTTCACATTCATTTTGAAACTTGGAAATAATTATTATTTTATTATTATTTATTTAATATGGGTTTGCTCTTGACTCTAGTCTAGGTCATAAATGACAGAGACAAAGTCGACGATGGAGCGAGCTTACCCAGAAGAAGCCTGTTCACTCTAATTTTGAAGAGATTAGGGTTGTATGCGTTCGGAAACACAGACGCAGGCAGAGAGTTAGTTAGTTATATTTGTGGGTCGTCGATTTTTTTATTGGTCATTCAAATATTACCTGAATATCATCATAATCAGACACCAGATGCTTCGACAGGTCCTGCACATACGGCCCCAGCTTCGGATGCTCCCTGACCCTCAAGGAGTGGCCGGCGTCTGTAGAGAGGAGGTCTTTGACCCTCTCGTTGTAGATCTCCAGGTAGCTGACCTCCGTGCGGTAGGAGGCTCCGGACTCCTTGCCGGCCGCCACCCGGGAGAACAGGTGGCGACAGATCCGGGGGATTAGGCCCTGGTATTCCTGAAGGTGGGGAGAAATAGTATTTTATTTGATTTATATTTTATTTTATTAATTTTAGGCTAACACATTACAATACAGAGTATGATGTACGATATGTTACCTATGATAGCTCTACGCTCTACGCAGCATTGGGTTTTTCAATTTTCTTGCCGGTATCTTGAAAATTGACTAAAATATTGAGAGCATTTACTCCTCACAGTTTTTAAATTGACTTTCAGAAAGTGAAAAATCAGTAACTCTTTCCCTCTGAGCACTTTTACGAAAAAGTTTTTAATTATCTTTTTAGACCTAAGTGTTCATTTCCAAGATAAGGACTTGAAAGTGTGTGTGATACACCATGACACGGTACGGTAGCGAATCATATTTTGTTCAACATACAGCCTGACACTGACTTGCAAATTGCAAAAAAACATAAGAAAATTTGAATTTCGCGGGCTACCCTGGCGCTTCCACCTTAAGGAAACGACGCAGAAAGGGAAGAGGTTCCCATTGAATACGTACATTCGACCCCATCATAGTGAAGGTCTTCCCGCTACCAGTCTGCCCATACGCGAATACACACGCATTGTAGCCCTCGAACGCACTGTCTATCACGTCCAGGCCCAGATCCGCGAACACCTGAAATGAACCGAAAAGATAAAAGGGTAAGAGAAATATACTCTAAAACCATGTCATCATTTTCGGCTGGTATGGCCATGTTGAAGTTAACCAAAAACATGAATGTTCCATGTTAACATGATTTTATGCTGCTGGAAATATTTTCAACACGCAAAATGGATGGCAGATGGTAAGGATTCCACAGTAATTTCAAGCTCAGCGGAGTCTCCTCAGGGATTTGCCCTAACAGGGCCTCCTGTTGTGGTTGTGTGTTGTTCCCTACCCCTCTGAACAACTGCTCATAGGTTCCGAAGTGGTCTACTAAGAGGACACGGGGCTCCTTTTATGAGCTGATGATGGTGATCACCAAGGTGGTTTAAGTGAGTTGAAAATCTCACATTCTCTAGTCCTTTCCCCAACGTCTTTATTACGTGAAGAACCAAAGTCAAAAGTCAAAGTCAAAACGTTTATTTCAATTAGGCCATTAAACGGCACTTTTGAACGTCATCATTTACAGTTCAGTAAAATAATAATATTACATTAATAAAGTGAACTCTACTGTCCATTCGGAAAGGTAGATTCTTATGGAGAAGAACGGACAAGAAACTCCATAGTTACTCTTTTCAAATAATGATTTTACAAAATTTGGTATACAAAAATTAATTTAATATTATGTGAGGACGATGCACCCAGAGTATTAAAGATGAACCATATTAAAGCCAGGGTACACTGTGGGTATTTGTAAACAGCGGTAGGCACTCACCTGCTCCTGCGAGGCATAGTTCTTGTCGTCGTGCGCGTACGACCAGTAAGAGTGGTCGAACGTGAAGTCCTTGGATTTCTCCCCGCGCCCGTCATCTCGCTCTTTGCTATTCTGTAATAGACAGTGAAATAGTTGAATAATGTTTATCTTGTCTCGTTTTTTCAATAGGGTTTTTTTATTATGTATGTATGCCTGTTAACGAAGCAAAGAGAATTTTAGGAACGTAGCAGGTGGCGTTCTGTATTTTCTGCCTGCCCCTATGTTCCCCATTGGATTTTTTTTAAACCAGCTTTTAATTGTTTTCTACTCATCAGTTTCGTTTGATACCCATATTAAAAATGTAATCCGCCATCTTGGAGCGGCGTCCATATTGAAATTATTACAATATTGAGTACTGCACATTGTATTGTCACCAGAACTAAAAGTGTATGCAAAATTTCAGCTCAATCGGATACCAAGAAATGGTCGAAATGTGGTTTGCAAAATTTTGACGGACTGCTGTCCGTACATACATACGGAAAAGGGCCCTACTATGAAGTCTTAAAACGATCATCATTCCGCTCTAAGAGAGAGACGGAGCTATACATAGCGAATAGGACTATCCCGTTTACATCATCGGAATTGGATGGCATTAGCACGTCATAGTAGGGCCACAGTGCAAATTCAATAAAAGCTTGTAAAAAGGCGTGTGTTTATGCAAGTGTATGTATGTGTAGGACTGTTGATCTTCGTCCTGGCTGTCCTGGTCCTGTGTTTATGTTTTTTAGCCTAGAGTTAAATTTTCTAGGTATAAATTTAGATAGTTCGTCCACACCTTTGCGTACTTCATCACCGACAGTCTATAGTGGTAATTTCTATGAATAAAGATATTAGGTCGGACTTTTCAAATATCCTAAAAAGGCGGTCTAAACTATACTTTACCTTAGCCTTATTGCGAGTTTTAATACGTACTCGATCGTGCTTACATAGATTTTAACTGTGGCCTTAGTGCGTTCTCGATCGCGTTAGCGTACACGTCAATTTGTATTGAAACTGAATCAGCGCCGTCTGGTGACACTCACGGATTACCTTTTTTTTCATACAGTTTGACATAAGCGAACGTTTACGTTATCGCGATCGAGTACGTTAAAAAACTCGCACTAGGCTCTCTGATGTCAATTTCTATAGAAAAGAAGAGTGTTTCTGATATCGTCGCCAGACGGCGCTGATCCAGTTTCAACGGATGTTTCTTTTTATGAACAAGGTATGTTAGTACGGTGGTATGGTAGTAATTTCTAAGTCATAGCCCGGAGTTTGGAAGTTGGTGATGTGACACCCCCGTGCCTCGGAAAGCACGTTAAGCCGTTGGTCCTGCGCCAGATCTCACTCCGGTCGTGTCGGGTTGCCGTCCCATTGGAATATGAGAGTAATGGAAGAGGGTGTGCACCTGTTTGAGCACACACTTGTGCACTATAATATGTCCCGTGCCGATGGCTAGTCTCGGTTGAGATTGGCCGCCTTGGCCGAAATCGGTCCGGAGGACTACATATATATATATATATATGTTAGTACAATTTAGGTACTTCAAAATCAATATTGTCAGTTTCTGATAGTTTAGAATGCAAATTGCACAAAGCGGTCATCACATATCTTGTTAATTGTTATATTATCACTCTTATCAAGATAATAAACCGTTACAAAATAATGACATGCGTGACACAATAGAATGACTCGGTAAATTACTCCTTTGCTTAAGGAAATAATTACTTAATAAGATAGTACTTATTGGTAGAACTAGCAAACATCGCTGTAGGAAATAATAACAGCTCGTTTTCGAATTCCACAAGACGATTTAAAAAAAAGTCAGTTAACTGGAACTTTCAATTCGATATTTACTAATATAATATAACAAAATATTTACTTTCAAGTTCCGCCATATTAGTACAAATGACATTTTGTGTGAAAAGGAGAGAAAAATAACTTCTCTGTTTTTCGAACATTCCATTTTTCACAAATCCAATTATAAGTATAAATTCATTTAAATTTTTCATACTAGTCAAATACCCTATTGGGATGATGGTTTCTGAAAAGAGTAACCTAACTTTAATGCCAGCAAGTTTTCAGGCTTAAAAAGAGTTAAAGAAATATTAATTTCCAAATGCTTCATTCAGAAATCGGGCTCAGAATCAAACTTTGAGGCCTAATCTTAGAAACTAAGCAAACATCTTAACATAATCCAGTAAAATTGTCCTTGAGTAACGCGGCAGCGCCAATTGGACCTAGCACCGTGATTAGCAGGGTTAAGAGCCTCTAAACGATGCGTGACGTCACTCCTGACGTTAGTAGCTTCGCATCGTGATTAGTGTGTGTAGGAAGTGTTCAGGTAATTTGAACTATTTTTAGTACGGTCAACCAAGCGGTCAATGAAATATCTTTTAAAAGGAGATATCTTACTGTGTCTCAAACAGAGAATTATGGGCATGTGTATTCTCCCCACATTCACATTTTTTTTAGGATGGGAAATCGTCAAATGACTTCTTCCGCTCTGGGTGGAGCGGAATGGCGTGTCAGACTCTTACTGACTAAAACCCATCCGTGTTCCTTCTAAAGCGCTTTGCGTTCCAGGGCCGCGGTGGCGGCAGGGGCCGACTCTTTCGAACAAATTCCGCAACCCTGGCAAATTCCGCCACCCTGGCAACACTCACATATGGCGCATAAACCTGGTCTTTGACAATTCAGCAGAGGTCCAAGCTCGAGGTTTGCCAGCAAGCAATAGAGATCAGTATCCTGGGGGTCCATCTATCGGACTGTGTCATTTGTACCTAAGGAACACAACGCAGCGCCCCATAACCAAAATAACCCAAAAAGCCGTTAATCTTAAGTATGTGGTATTGGGCCGGACATGTCAGCTGCATGTCTAAAGTAAAATGCTTAAAAAAGGACAAAAAAGTCAAAAGTCAATTCATTTATTTCAACTAGACCATTAAAAGGCACTTTTGAACGTCAAATTTACAGTTTGAAATTAAAATATTATAGCGATTCTAGTTGTCCATTCGCAAAGAGTAGATTCTTATGGAGAAGAACGGACAAGAAACTACATAACCAAAAGGGTCCCATTAAATGCCAGACGTCATCGCGGCAGACCAAGGCGAAAATCCCACGTTCCCGTAGGATAATTTTCGACTTTCTTGCGGGCGAAACCATCGACAGAACCTAGTGAATTAATTATAACGACGACCATTATCTTCAAACCCGAAAATGGCCAGAAATAACGGGAGATACTACTCCAGTTATGTTGGGGTCGATGTTTAGTCTATGGCCCGATTCAGCTAGAATTTATGGTAATTTCACAGAACAACTGCAATGCTATGCATCTGGCCTTCGCAATAAGCGGTTCTAAGGTCAAGGTCGCGCTGATTTGAGGCAGAATAGGTCTGCCATGATGCGTCATAGCTTGCGTGATCCTCCTACAAATATGCCCCTTAAATGATCAATTAATAATGGTAATGCCTTGCTCCAACTCCAACGCAGTTCAGAAGAGAATTGGTGATGGTATTGGGGTTTACGCGATAAATAAGGTGTTTTACTGAAAAAATCCATTTAGTCCGTCATAAAGATTTCCAAAAAATATTGGACACGTATTTTTTAATTTTTTACGTAAACAAAAAATCAAGACGATACAGCGCGTTGAAAACCCGCGTGACGTCATTACTATAGTAACATTTTTACAAGTGACGTGACGTCACCACTTCACCAGCCCTCGCTCTTGAAATTTAAATCTAACGGACGGACTAAGTAGAATAATACTTTTTTTATGTAATAAAATACCTTATTATTATTTCCTAATAGATATGACGGCTTAAAACCAGCTAGAAAAATGTAGGTGCCCTTTGGGAAATGCAACTCTCAGTAATGTTAAGCTGATATCATGTTTACGTAGGTAGTTACTTCTCAAAATCAGCGCAGCATTAAAGCAAATAATGTCATAACAGTTAGTGCGAGAGGCGTTGAGTAGCGATCGTTTGAAATACTATCACGCGCTGATGTAACACGCCAAATTGCGTGCAGACACGCGACTGATGGACCACGCTGTCTGCTATGGTAATACAGAAACCGATTTTCAAGACACGGTAATAATTTGACATCTTTGGCGACTTCCCCCTACCTATGTTAACTTTCATGGGTACCTCTTTATACCTCTGCGCGAATGCCCTCTGGAAGTCTGGATGTCGTAAAAGCTGGCCCGAACCCTACGCTCCAGAGATGTGCTTGACTTTCGCATAGTTGTGTAGTAGCAGCCTATTGCGACGCTATTTTACATAAGGGTTTTTAGTCGCCAACTGTCGACGGCTGCCGTCGACACTGTGCCGTTCGTCATCCGGCTCTCTGCCTAGAGGAGGCGACACAGGAATCTCCCGAAGCAGCCATGCCCCGAGAGGACCTGCGTCGCACGAAACGACACGGAGACGTGCCTTCTCCCGAGCCAAAGGTCGAGCACCGGGCGGATGGCCTTGATAGTGACGAGGCCAGCAGAAGCGCGTGAGAGCACAGCTGCGACCGACGCAGCTCCATGTTTCGCTGAATCAGTCACTCGCCTCTAGCTCCCAGGGCGGAGATCCGGCCAGTGCGCAAGTTGCCTCGTAGGAGATCGTGCGATAACCCCTGATGACTCTGACGGCCATCACCCTCTGCGGCTTCCGCAGAATAGTGATGGTGCTGGCCGTCAGGTCAACCGCCTAGATCGGGGCCCCGTACAGGGCCATCGATCGCACGATCACCACGTATAACCGCCTGCAAGCGGTGTTCGGGTCCCCAGATTGGGCAGCAGCGTTGACAGTGCCCCAGCCGCGCCCATAAGCCGCGCCCATGGGCGCCAGAGTCTGTAAGAACCCTAAGCCTGCGCGGCAGCGCTGGCATTCAGTGACTGAGTTGGTACTTGATCAATCAGAAAACACTTGATCAAAAATTAAATCCCGTGGGGGCAAAATAGAGCTGCAAAATATCGCGGATTGGAGATCGACTGGTGCTGGATTCGACGCAGGAATAAAATGCTGGATAAATCTGCCTAAATCTTCCATAACTTACTATCTAACAGTGTGCAGCAGAATACCAGTATTATTCATGGAGCGACTGCCTATCTGATCCCCACCAGCCAGTTACTGGATAACATTGATCCAATTTTTCAAATCCAAAAATTGTGTTTACATGAACCGATGTTACCTTTAATTAAAATCAGTTGGAAAATTTTGCGTAAAATCGTAGGTAACAGTAGAGACATATTCTGTTTGTGTAACTAAAGTCTGTTTTATCCACTTTTCGCTCAAAACATCAAATATGTACAATACACAACAAATATCAAACACATTACAAAGTAACAGTTTATATGATCAGTTGTTCAAATAGCATGATTTATTTTTATTTAGTGCGCTCAACAGGTGTAGGCGATAATGCAGTGGCTGGAGGCGATCTTATCGTGTTTATATGTAGCGTCATTCACCGTGGGAAGTGTTGCTTAGATGTAACTGTATACGAGTTATTATGTATGAAACATAACTGAATCATACAGACGTTACTGGTAGAGAATAGGAGTCATTGGATCTGCCTAGCATTCTTTTAGGCCTTTAGAAGAGAGAACCGGATGCAGCTGAGTATCAGTATTTTACATAGAGCTATTGCCTGTCTTTTCCCTCGCAACCTAGTAACTGGGAAACAGGAAAAAAACCTGCTAGTAGACAAACTAATTTATTATTATTTTCTTTGAAAATCTCGGGAACCCCTTGGGTCCCGGTCCTTTGGTAGGCGTACGAGGGACCGAACGAAGCCAATTCGCAGAGGCCCCGTTAGACATTACAAATGGAATGGGCCACCAACTGATGATTATCACTGTATGCACTATGAAAGTATAGCCAAGGACAATCCCCGGTTGGTACAAGACAGCAGGACTATCTATCTATCTTCTATATAAATAGAAATTAATCGCTAAATATGTTGCTAAGCGCAAAACTCGAGAACGGCTGGGCCAATTTCGCTAATTCATATTTTTTTTGTATTTGTTATTGTCAGGAGAAGGTTCTTATGAAAGAAAATTAAAAAAAAAAACATCTGGACGAAGCCGGGGCGGTCCACTAGTTATTAATATAGTTATCATCACTCAGCCGAAAGACGTTCATTTTTGGACATTGACTTCTACGAAGGATCGCCACATCTGCCGGTCCTGTGATTCTCGCATCCAGGAGACGCCTGCCACATTAGACAAGGGATCATCTAATGGGCGGCATCCGGTTAGACAGCAGATTGATTTATTGTTTATTGGAATTCCTGGTTCGATTTCAAAAATTCCTACTCTGACAGCAGGCTACACTTTCGCAAAGTGAGGTTACTTTTTATCATAGTCAAATGCACGGTTCCTGTGTAGTCGACCACGGAAGCGGAGCCGCATGAAAAAAGCTATTTCACAATAATCTCGCCGATATTTAGACAGAGCCTATCTCCGTCCAAATATCGGGAAAATTGCAATAAGTATAATGATTATCTGTCTACGTGAAAGGTATCGAAATGATTGTCGAAAGGATAAGCTCAACAATAATATATGAACATTATAAAATTTGAACGTTGCTTCAAAATCTATATCTTAAGTGCAGCCGTACCTACTTATAAAGATAAGGCCTTCGAAACGTCATAGGATTTGGCACACAATTCAAAGCAAATGACTGCAAAAAGCTGTTATTGTGACTATTTTCAAGCAAACTAACAATATAATTATATATGAATACGCCAGTATTCCCAGATGGGTTTAATATTCCTTAACACTGCAACTCTTGATAGCCAGAAACAACAGTGGCGGCCACCAGAAAGCGCCGAGGCAATGAAGCTCAGCGAGTCCCTACGATACGGTTCAACTGTCTCAGATCCCGCAACTAGAATAGCGGTGGCGTAAGAAACACATTGTTTTCCCGATGGGTAAGCAGATTTTGTACTTATCTTTTAATTACCATGTGTATTAAAAAGCAAGATTACTCGTATTCCTATCAACCGGCATCCAGCCCAACATGGCGACAAAAAAAAACATTTCAATCCGGATATTTCCAAAATGTTTCAATTAGGTAATTTAAGAGCATACCGATACATTTCAACTAATATCTATTGCATAATAGGTAGAATGGCGCGACATTGAGTCTGGTTTCGATAAAGGTCACCCTATTCGAACTCAACAATAGTTCTGAACACATTATTTGATGTTATTGTGTAGAATAGAAACCTACTGCGTCTATGTTGGTCAAATCCTACATGATTGAAATCAACAAACCAATTTCAATCAATATGTCGATTCTGGAAGTATCAGTTAACTTAAGGGAACCCAAAATACCAAAATGTACCTTACAGTAAATTGTATTAAGGGACATTTACCAAAAATGCTAAAATGTCCCTTACGTTGGTTGGCATAATATATAAAATTCTTCCGTCACTGACTGACTAAGTGACTGACAGACAACGCACAGCCGAAACTACTGGTCGTAGAAAGCTGAAATTTGGCATGTAGGTTCATAGGGGAGCACTAAGAGTAAGTATTTTTCGAAATTCCTTTGAGAAAGGAAAAATCCAGCCAAGTGTTAGTCGGACTCTCACACGAAGGGTTCCGTACCATACAGCAAAAAAAAAACTATTAATTCCCAACTTTCAGACTTTTTCCTGTACTTTTGTACTCTAAGATCTATCTTCTTGCCAAATTTCATGAATCTAGGTCAACGGGAAGTACCCTATAAGTTTTGTTTCCCTTGAGTGTCGAAATATACGTATTTTGCGGCATAAACGGGCGTATCTTTTTTTTAAGTTAACTTAGATGTTTGATTTTTTCACAGCTTCAAGGGACTGTAGACAGTGTATGGTTTTAATTTCAATTCGATACCTTCACTCTTTCCCGAGATAAAGGGTCTTGACAGACAGACAGACGGACAACAAAGTGATCCTATAAGGGTTCCGATTTTTCCTTTTGAGGTACGGAACCCTAAAAACGGGATATGCGAGTACGACGTCGCGGGCAAAAGCTACCGGGTAGTGGCCTCATCATCGACCAAGTCTTCCCAATTGTGTCGGGCTTGGCTCACACTCAAAATGGATGCAGCTCAGCAGCTGAATACCAGTATTTTACATGCGGCAACTGCCTGTGTACCTCCACAACCAGTTGGTTAATGAGCACTACGTACGATACCCCTTAGCAAAAGTGGGACATACGCGGTACACTACAACTCCTGAATCCTGAATGCCAACATCAACCACCAGAAAACCGCTATGGCAATGAGTCTCGACAACTGTAAGACGGGTTTTCAAACTAAATCAAGTAAATAGTGCCGCTACATGTGAGAAAGCCGTTTACACCTACCGGGTTCTCGGTACTGACTACCCGGCAGCCCGAGCGTGTGAAAGGGCACTAATAATTGGACAAACTGGCGCAAAGTTACTACTTTTGTAGTTAATAATAATAATTAATTGACCTTGCACAAAGTTCTTTAACATACTAGTAACACATTAAGACAATTAAACTATCCGAAGACAAATCAAGAGATGTAGCAGCGGCAAATAGGCACAGCCTGTGTCTTAGTGACCCAAAAAATCCAGTTGTCTTGGAAATAGGCCATACCTGTCCAACTTTGGATAGTAACATATTTGTACCATAAAATAGACATTATCGTGTTTTGTAGTCTGTAACCAGTTTGAATATAAAGCATTAAGAATTGGGCTAAATTGCAAATAAGATTGTTACAAAATAGACAAAGGTCGTTGCGAAGTCGCTTAGCAATTCTGTTTGCCCAATTGCAATCTGTATCGGTCATTATAAAGTTGAGTAATATTCATTTTAAGTCAATTAAGTACTTAAAAGACTACTTGTGTCATAAAGACTTGTGTTTCCGAACGCATACAACCCTAATCTCTTCAAAATTAGAGTGAACAGGCTTCTTCTGGGTAAGCTCGCTCCATCGTCGACTTTGTCTCTGTCATCTATGACCTAGACTAGAGTCAAGAGCAAACCCATATTCAATAACTAAGTCACTTTATAGTCGTTAAGAAGTGTAGTAAAGTTATGCAATAGAACTTAACTTTTTTTTCTGGTTTTCTATCTCGTACATCATAAGAAAGCAATCATTCATTCCTTCATTCAATTTATCAACTACTGTATTTTGTTCTCATGTATTTTTGTTCTCACGTAGCATTTAAAATCATCATATTAGTAATAAGTGGATAATGTTGCTAGTAGTATAATAAGTATTTTGTTTAACTAGTAATACAGTATGTATTACATTTAATGGTACTTCTGTTTTTTATCCCGAAATAATATAAAATTAAAAAAACTTACTTTCACCGTGAGTAATCGTGTTTTCTTGCCCTCCATCTGGACAATCAATTTCGCGCCCATGTCTTTTTCTCTGCAACAAAAAAGATAATATACACATTTTGCGGATGTTTATGTCCAGCAGTGCGTGTTTCGGCTAAATGATAAAAATATCCTGGGACAACCCACACACGGTCATCCAATCCCAAACTAGGCAGAGCCTGTGCTATGGCAACCAGACAACTCAATACTCAATACTCAATTCTTTATTGCATTCCACAATGTACATGCTTAGGTGGTAGGTGAAAATTTTATGAGACACAATTGTGGACCCTGTTGGGCACAGCAAAAGACAATACTATAAAATATGAAAAGGACTTATAGACTAACTTATTATAATTACAATTTTATTAAACATACACAATACAAACAATTTAATCACACATATTATTCAGATCAAATCTTCATTATTATTATTATTATTTATATTATTATTCGAGCTGTATAAATTTATCATTCATGTATTCATTTATGCTATAATAGCATTTACTTAATAATAGTTTTTTTTAATTTGTTCGTAAAAACGGTCATCTTTTTTTCGTTTCTTAATAGCTCGGGTAATTTATTATAATTTTTTATCGACATTACTAGAGGCCCAGATGAATGCATTTTTAAACGAGAAGTTGGTAGGTTTAGACTTGTTTTATGTCGGAGTGTGAATCTTGTTTGAATGTCTTCTCGTTCAACTGATAAACATACTTATATATTTCTAAATACATAAATATTATAGACAAATTACACCACTGAACAAATTATCATGCTCATCACACAAAGATTTGTCCTGGGTGGGAATCGAACCCACGACCTCCGATTTAGCAGTCAGGGTCACTAACTACTCGACCAACAGGCCAGTCAAAGAAAAATGATATTGATGAAATAGTGGATGGGACGAAGAACGTAGAGATGACACTCGCACTGCAAGCGTCGCGTCTCAGGAATCCTTTTCTTCGAAATATTCAATTAAAATTCTTGTACAGTCAGTTACCACAATTACATAGCTGACCCACCTTTGCACAAATGGTTGAGATTTTTTCTGAAAACGAATCCATAGAATTTCATAAGTAATTAATTATTTTATATTTTTAACCGACTTCCAAAAGGAGGAGGTAGGTAAATCAAAAATATATATTAGATTTACGTTGTTAAAATGATAAAAATATAAAAGATATATAAAATTCTATCGATTCGTATTCTAAATAATCTCAACCATTCATGCAATGGATGATGAATGCATGTGGGTCAGCTAATTTTGGTAAGTAACTGACTGTACGTCTCATAAATCAATATAAACATTTAAAAAAGTATTTATTTAATACTTCAATTATTTCTTACATAATTAATCAATGATCATTTCCAATAGTGACAGTTTCTAGTTTTCCAGGTTGGAAAAGATGAAAAAAATAATAATTAGTCCAAAATAACCTAGGTTCCTTATGATATGACGCATAATCCATAACATGGTTTTGTTAAAAACCGGATATAGACATCATTTCCCTCCAGTGTGAGTCCGCAACGACGCAACGTCGCCTTTATACGACCGGAGACATCCCGCTTCCTGTTTCCGGCATAGTGAATAATAGGTATACTGCGTACAGTGTGCCTAGGCAGATGTTGAAGTACTGAGATCTAATTTTGGATTTTTAAAAGATTATCTAAGACTAGCTGACGTCAAGCGGTTTCATCCGCGTAGTTCCCGTTCCCGTGGGAGTACGGGGATAAAATATAGCCTATAGCACTCAGGATTAATGAAGCTTTCTACAAGTGAATTTATTTTTTTAATTGGATCATTAGTTCCAGAGATTACCCCCTACATACAAACTTACAAACTTTACCTCTTTATAATATTAGTATAGATCAGGAGTTCCCAAAGTGGGTTCCGCGGAACCTAGGGGCTCCGTAGAATAGTCATCAGGGTTCCGCCAAAATTATTTATTCTTAGCTATTAAATACCACCTACTAAGAAAACTAAGCTAAGAATGATGTGTTTCAATTATATTATGTACATATTTCTTAAAAAACTGTTCTTATAAAAAATTCAGTGTTGATTTGCAATCATTTCGATACCAGAAATATCAATTAACGTAAGGGACATTTTGGCATTTTCCGTAAATGAACCTTACGATAATTGTCGTAGAGGCAATTTGACATTTTGGGTAAATGTCCTTTACGTCAATTGATACTTCTGGTATCGGTTTGATATGGGGTTCCCTAAAATAAAAGGTATTTGGTTGGTGTTCCGTTATCTTTAAAGTTTAGGGACCTCTGGTATAGATAATCACCCTAAAAATGAAATAAAGTATAGATAAGAACCTTAAAAATTAAAATCTTTTCCCAAGCGGGTATTTTGCCCATCATTATCCTTAAGGATCACTGGTGATGATGATTATTTTCACCGTTCCGAACCATCACTTTTATTTATAATGTACTAGTTGCCGCCCGCGTGATTGTCGAAAATTATCCCAAGGGAACATATTCCCGGGATATAAAGTATCCTGTATGTTATTCCAGACTGTAATCTACCACTGTGCCAAATTTCATCAAAATCCATTCAGTAGTTTTTGCGTGAAAGAGTAACAAACATCCATCCATCCTCACAAACTTTCGCATTTATAATATTAGTAGGATTTAGTAGATTTAGGAGTTTAGTAAAAACTGAATGCTTGGATATTTACCAAACTTTTTCATTCTACGAATGTACATTAGTCTGGTTCAGACAGATAAGTCATGTTGAAGCATAAAAGGCAAGCTTGTATTTCTTACTACTTAGGGCCGAAGTTCATGGCCTTTTGAATTTGTCATAATTTATGAAATCATGTCTGTACAAACATAAATTTAATGTCTTTGGTATAAAGGTCGCTGTGGCAGACAAAGGTCGAAATGGACAATCTATGTGCTACAATTTTTGTTTAACGAACTTCAAAAAGAGTCTCCAAGCAGTGAGTTCCTGAAAATGGAAGACGTCTTCAAGGTCGGCCCAGAAAGTGGTTGCGACGTATCTTAGACGCGTACCATGCGGGCTGGTTCGAAACAGCGCGGGAGAAAAATATCTGGAAGAACTTGGAAAGGACCTTGCCCTAAAAAGTTCGGAACCCTAAAAATTTACATTCTCTATTCGACCCGAAACTACGTATGTTTATATGTGCAAGATTTCCTCAAAAACTACAGAACCAATTGCTTTTAGTACAAACATAATAAAAGATAAACACGTAAACACATAACCGAAGATAACATAAAAATACAAGTCAGCGACAACAGTGACTCATGTCTTTATCTACGTAATGAAGTTTGAATGTTTTTATTTTTGTAGTTTTTTGTGTGATTCATTGTTTGGTGACTGTCGTAAGCCGGCAGCTCCTTTAACTACGCCTTTTTTTTTTTTTAAGGATGGGAAATCATCAAATGACTTCTTCCGCTCTGGGTGGAGCGGAAGGGCGTGTCAGACTCTTACTGACTAAAACCCATCCGTGTTCCTTCTAAAGCCCTTTGCGTTCCAGGGCCGCGGTGACTCTTTCGAACAAATTCCGCAACCCTGGCAGGCTCTGGCCCTAGCGGGCCCCGTCTTCTATGCTGACATCTCTTTGAGGCGCGCGTGAAACACAACGCGCCATCGACCCGGGCCTGATGGTAATCGGACAGCGAGCCACCCAACGCTCGCCGTCCGCAGGCCCGCGCCTACGGTGGCCGGGGATCGCCCTGCGACTCCCGACGCCCAAGGCGTCTTCTCCTGTAGCGGCGGTTGGGGCGAAGGCCTTGCATTTTCCTCGCACCCTTTAACTACGCCTACATAACTGTTTTATCCTTTTTCAAATAGGTATTTTAAACAACATTGTCGGTTGGCTAGTTATCCCTGTCAAAACCCTCCCCCACCTTTGCCAACCGAGTCAGCTCGCATCGCAGACCCCAGTAGCTTTAAATCGTCCCTAAATAATATGACCCAGCCTATCTCTTGCTGCCTTCCCAAAATGACGCCGCTAAGCCGAGGTCCGTACCCTACCGGAGGTATCTCTAGCGAGCGGTCATTTAGTTTATAGTAGTTTTAAACCCTGGCTGGGGGCCTTAAATCCATTTGAGGCCACCAAAGGATAGTCCGGTTAAGCAGTAGCCAGCCTTAGTGTGCTGAACGGCGAGAATCACCGTCCAAAAAAAATAATTGCTTGTTTATTCATTAAGTACTAGCTCTTGTCAGAGGCTATGACCCGGTGCAAGTAAGAAGTTAGCCCAAGAAAACATATTCCTGGGCTGAAAAGTATCCTGGGTTCTTCTTCAAGGTTCAATCGGTTTCTATATAGATTCATCATTCACGTAACGGACAGAGTTACTTTCGCATTTAAATACAACTAGCGGACGTCACGCGATTTCACCAGCGTAGTTCCCGTTCCCGTGGGAGTACGGCGATAAAATATAGACTATGTTACTCGCTGATAATGTAGCTTTGGTGAAAGAATTTTTGAAATCGGCAGTAGTTTTTGAGTTTATTCATTACAAACATACACCCACACAAAAATACAATTTTTTCCTCTATAATATTAGTGTAGATTAGCTTTTGCCCGCGACTTCGTACGCGTATAATCCGTTTTTTCCCGTTCCCGTAGAAATTTCCCGTAGCCGTATAGCCTATAGCCTCCCTCATGAATACAAAAATCATTTTCCAAATCCGATTGGTAGTTCCATCATTTTCCAAATCCGACTGGTAGTTCCATCATTTTCCAAATCCGATTGGTAGTTCCATCATTTTCCAAATCCGACTGGTAGTTCCAGAGATTAGCGCGTTCAAACAAACTCTTCAGCTTTATTATTAGTATAGATATTAAATATATATGTTTATTGTGATAAACTCAAAAACTACTGCACCGATTTTCATGCGGTTTTCGTCAATGGATGGGGTTATTCATGAGGAAGGTGTAGGTGTATAATTTGTTTAAAATGTGCACCCATGCGAAGCCGAGGTTACGTAGAAACTATTTAGTATTCTGTGGCCAGGGCGGGTCACTAGTAATTTTAGAATGAAATAAAGGTTCATTATTCATAATTTTTGTAGTGTGAGAGAGGGATGCTTTTTTGAAATGGATTCAAAATGGCAAGTGTATATACTTGATGATAAGATCTCTGGTTTGTGGGTGCCAGTTCTAGGACTGAATAGAATGCCTACAAAAAGCTTTTATAAACTCAGCTGAACTCACAGAAAATAACTACATTGCATAACTAGCCATATAACTTCTATGAAGATTTTATGGTATTCACCTTGAGCGAGACCAGCTTTACTGGCTCTAGTGGTTGGCTAAATTACTACTGATATATTGATAAAATCATCATCTAAGATTTCAAGAGATAAGCCATCTGCTTAACGATCCATGTTATTTAAATTATTTAAAAAAAAACTAGCTTTATCAACAGCTTCCATTGCTTGACCCATAAGAACTGTGCCATTTTTCAGAATAAAACAGAGTATATGGCACTCAAAGATAGGGTAGCTTTATATTAGTGCCTATCAGCCGGTTGATTCTGTATACATGTCGAAGTGAAGGCTTGGGTGAAGTGATCACGTGGTGAGAAGGCTGTCAATACATCTTGATTATATGGATTGACAGCTCACCTCGTGATCACTTCACCCAAGCCTTCACTTGGACTTGTTTACAGAATCGACCTTACAGAGATATATCATACATACAAACCTCTTTATAAAATAATATTTATTATCTATTTTTATTATTAGTTGTGTTATACAGTTACATTTTATAATTAATGCACATAATGAATAACAGTTTACATTTTCTGTTATAACTGTGATCTTTCTTCATATAAAGTATACTAAGCTGAATATATGAATAATTAATTTCGTACTTTTCAAGTCAGTTGATGACTTTATCTATACTAATATTATAAAGCTGAAGAGTTTGTTTGTTTGTTTGTTTGTTTGTTTGA
>NDFZ01005068.1:260591-287426 GCA_002192655.3 Mamestra configurata | reverse complement strand
CACCCGCCCCAGGGTGGAGGATTTCCATGAGGATTTCCCCCCGATATCAAAAAAAAAAAAGGCCAGCCCATACATAATGGACAAAAAAAAATTCGCATCGTCAGTATCGTGATTTAAACCCTGAATAATGTGGTGAGTTTTTTTTTTGGGCATTATGGGCCTACCCTTACCGTCTACCTACTGCACGCCCATGGATGACAGGTATAAGTAATAGTTACTCAGTAACTTGATGTAGGTAATGTCCATAGAACTTACTTCTTATTTCTGTATTTTATTAGTGGAGACTTGTAATTGGCTGACAGTCTCTTTCACTAATCTTGACCTGTCTGTTTTAGCTGTAGGTAAGTCTTCCATAATTCTTAGATAAATAAATAAAAAGAATGTGACAAGGTCCCATTCCTTGCAAAAAGATCGAGTAACGGCCTGTCTCAATAACATATCTTCCAAAGTCAAAGTCAAAATAAAACGTTTATTTCAATTGGGCCATTAAACGACACTTTTGAACGTCATCATTTACAGTTTAGTAAAATAATAGTATTAAATTAATAAAGTGCCTCTACTGCCCCTTCGGAAAGGTAAATTTATATATATGGAGAAGAACGGACAAGAAACTCCATAGTTACTCTTTTACAATAATGGTGTTACAAAATTTGGTATTCGAAAATTAATTTAATATTATGTGAGAACTATGCACCCAGAGTATGCTACTTAAAGGAACAAAGTATTACCAGCAGAGGTAAACTTATTCATTTTCTAAATAAATTTAAGTAAATGGTACTCACATTAACAAATATTGGAACCATTAATTAAATTATTAAAGAAACAGTATATCTATAAAGTTTATTCATAAATCAACCAGTTTGATTTTGTTTACACCATTGATGGTCCTATGGAGCAGGACCAGCATGTTTCCAAGCATTCTTATCCTGAATGTAATCTTCTAATTTGTAATATGCTTGTTTACAAAGTGTGCTTTTAACATAAGTTTTAAATTTTCCTTCATTTAGTTCTAATATATCACAAGGTATTTTGTTGTAAACTTACCTTAAAAATTAGCTACCAACAGTAGTTGAAACGTCACATTTGCCTTTGTAACATGACGTTTCAGCTACTGTTGGTAGCTAATTTGACAGTCGGTTAAAGAAAGAAATGTTATTAAAACCGGCCGTAAGTCTGCCTATACCTAAGTACGTATTGTATAATCGTCCCAAAATTAAAGTCCAACGACACGGTGAACTCATTTTATTTAATTCCAAAATATAAAAACCTTGTTCAGATGAACAGAAACGATATACTAAATCAATTAATGTCACTACGCGCTACGTCTTCGAGTTCTGGACAAGTGCCAGCGAGTAAACAGGGCTACACCCAGTGTTGCCAACTTTGATCACCCGAGCCCACGAAAATTGGATCTTCAAATCGCCAATAACACAAGGTTTTTCTGTAATTTTTTTTTTCCAAATGTCGAACTATTTGGCGGAAGTATTGAAAGTCCATTTGCAAATTTGAGAGTCAAAATAAAACTTTACGGGACTACTCCAAACAATTTATCATTTAATGCAAAATGTCTGTTTGTTTGCTACGTTTTCACACATTAACTGTTAGACCAATTTTGATTGGATTTTATATATTGGATCCCGAAAATTCGCTTTCTTAGTATAGTATCTAAATTTTACGCGGGCTAAAACTGTTTATTTATTTATTTATTAGGCTCACCAACAATTGTTAATACCAAAATTATTACAAAATATTTAGCTTAAAACAATGATGTGGCGTCACAATTTTTTACAGGTTGAAACAAGCTATCTAGTTTAAAAATTAAATTAAATGTCAGAATGAGAGGTCAAACTTGTTTTAATGTATTTTTCAAGACTTCAATTAATCTAGTAATTGAAAAAAAATGGACTACTAATTTGTTACCCCCACATACAAACGAAGCAAGTAAAAACCATCAACCACTACCTAAAAGCAGAAATGGTGGCCGAACACAAACCACCAGGTTCAACGGAAAAGCCACTAAGTTGGCAACTCTAGCTACACAACAGCCCACGTTGGCCCACGATACAACGATCTATATATCTTTACACACTATGTATATTATGTACGTGTGTACTACCGAACGGTCATTGATCTCCCGAACGTAAAGTAAGCCTGTAAGAAAAGATTTAATTTGGGAATTTGAGAATCGTGTAATATTTTGTTTTGATTACTGAGTGTTGATTTTTATGAGCCATTGGTGTTATTAGGTTTGATTATTTATGACTAGAATTTTACCGCGGGTTTGCTCTCTTGACTTATTTAGAGGAATCACGCATTTTTTCGGGATATAAACTAGTCTGTGATACAAGGTAAATCTATTACCTTGCTGTCTTTTTTGAATTTTTGGAAATTTTTAATGGAGTGTGCTAGCTTACAAGTAGCGAATTATTTAGTTTTATGTTTTACATGTTACCTTTGTTGTATTGTTTTCTTTGTAAGAATACTGACTACTTACATACCTTTGTATAAGTGATAGTT
Source organism: Mamestra configurata (assembly GCA_002192655.3). Taxonomy (NCBI): domain Eukaryota; kingdom Metazoa; phylum Arthropoda; class Insecta; order Lepidoptera; family Noctuidae; genus Mamestra; species Mamestra configurata. Next base: position 284,909 of record NDFZ01005068.1, on the reverse strand, counting down.
CTTATAACTCAACAGACAGATGTGTTGCTGGGGAGTTTGTTGCGCCACTTCTTCTTCCCAGCTAAAACCCTAGGAAGTGGTGACGGGCGGGCGTTTTAGGGGACTGTCTTTATGTAGAACTTTGACGTTCAAAAAGTGCTGGCACTCAGCTTAATTTGAATAAATGTTTGTTTTTTCTTTTTTTTTTCACTGAAATTTATCATATCAGTCTTTTAGAAACATTTAACAAATAGCTATCTTCTGCCTGCGGTTTCGTACTCGTGGCAAGTGACCTTTCTAACGAGATGAAAAGTATCCTCTCCTAATCCAGGTCAAAGTTTATCCGTGCACCAAGTTTTATGAAAACTCGTTCAGCGGTTTAAACGTGACGTCTGTTAAAACTTCAACAGACAGATATACTTTTGCTTTTTTTTCATGTACAGTAAAATAAGTTTATATTTTAATTTCGGGATTTAAAATTAAAATGTTGAAAATTTTGAACCTTTTTTTTGTTAAGTATGGAAAATCATCAAATGACTTCTTCCGCTATAGATGGAGCGGAAGGGCTTGTCAGACTCTTATTGACTAAAATCCATCCGTGTTCCTTCTAAAACCCTTTGCGTTCCAGTGCCCCGGTGACTCATTCGAACAAATTCCGCAACCCTGGCAGGCTCTGGCAGTGGGCCCCGTCTTCTATGCTAACATCTCTTTGGGGCGCGCATGGAACACAACGCGCCATTGACCTGGGCCTGGTGGTGATCGGACAGCGAGCCACCCAAAGCTCGCCTTCCACGGGCCTGCGCCTACGGTGGCCGGGGATCTCCTAGCGATTCCCGACCCCCAGGGCGTCTTCTTCTATAGCGGCGGTTGGGACAAAGGCTTTGTCTTTCTCTTTCTTTTTTTTAAACGTGAAAGTTTTGAACCTTGCTAAACCAAATAAGTCTGCAATTGTGTCACTGAACGATATGACATGGATATTGAGACTACTGAATGCCTCCATGAGAAAACCTCGCTGATCTAATCTTTTTCTACTGTATTTTCTTGTCTCCTCAAGCACGTCCCGACTTCAGTAAAGAAATGCCCTCTTAGTAGTTTCTGCCACGTCATTCTAGTTTAAATAAAGCTAGCTTTATACGGTTGTGTATCCCGATAAATCTAATCTGGGAGTCTTTATAATAATAATAATATCCTTGGACAACTCACACACGGTCATCCGATCCCAAACTAGGCAGAGCCTGTGCTATGGCAACCAGACAACTGATAAACATACTTATATTTCTAAATACATACATATTATAGAAATTACACCCAGACACAGAACAAATGATCATGCTCATCACACAAAGATTTGTCCTGGGTGGGAATCGAACCCACGACCTCCGGTTTAGCAGTCAGGGTCACTAACCACTCGACCAACAGGCCAGTCAAAACATAATACGTTTCAAACGTAGAGAAGAGAATGAGATAAGAAATTTGAAGCTTCCTGCGGGACAGGCCTAGCCTAGTGCAGGAAGTCTTTGAAAATTCTTTTATGCTTATTTTTTAATGAAACTAAACACTCTTGTATAATATAATACACAATTTGTAATCTATATTTTCTTTTTAATAAATTTATTCTTATTCTGAAATGGCCTTAGGCCTATAACCTACTACAATTGAATTTATGATTTTACTACCTCTAGGCGCGATTACATTTAAAAATAATTCATGATAATAGGTACAATAAAAATAAATAATGCATTACAATTATGAAACACGTTGTTATGTTAATAATATTTATGTATCAAAACAATGTCGCCGTTCCACTCCGCGCTATCCTTGGAACACAAGGCTCGGACTGCGCTCGCTACAGGATGTTTCAAACTACGACATGCCTCATGATAATGAATAATATATATTTTTTAATCATTCTAATGTTCATATATATCTTCTTTTTTTTTTTAATGAATGTGTATAGACTGGATTCTGGTCATTGGATAGACTGCCTATGTGACGTCCACAAACAGTAACTGGGTAACACGCTACCCCTTAGCAGTAAGACTGTTGTCAGAACTTCTGGCTTCAGACTATCCGTAACGACTGTCAAAGATCAGCCAGGACCAGGAGTCCCGGTTGTTCACCCATCCACGGACTACCGAGGTCGGGTCTTGGATGGGTGAGCGTCGCTTAACGTAAAGGTTGACCCATGCGATGGTTATTATATAGCCAGGAACTCCTACACGAGTCTATCAATCATAGAAAAACGAATCCAAGATATAAAATTGCAATTATTCAAATTGCATTGCAAAAATATGACCCAGTCGAGAGTACTTCATATCTCTGGCAGGTATAATTTGATTGCTCCGGATAGAACGCATAGTACGGAAATACGCCTCTCGACTTTCCCCCTATCAGACACCAGTCATCGCATTTCCTATTCTATCTCACAAGACATAAAGTTGGAATTGCAGTGGAACGTCCTTGTTTCTGATTGAAGACGGATAGTTTCTTTTTTTTATTGTAATTAGAATCTACTGCGATATGAATGCATTAGTTTTCATTGATTGGACGTGGATTATTATGCTGTAATGGGATTCGATGAAGTGTTGAACTACGAAGTGGATTTAGACATCGAAGAAAGAAGTTTAGTTTTAATGAAAAATGTGGAGCAACGACCTTCGTGGGATGATTAGCAGTAGCAGCAGATGAATGCTAGCTGCAAAATTCAAATGAAATGTCCAGAAATCCAGAAAATCCCACACTAGTCCTGCGAAGGTGTACCGTATAGCCCAGTTACTAGATTGAGGAGATCAGATAGGCAGCCGCTTCACGTAAAGCACTGGTACTCAGCTGCATCCTAGAAGAGATAGTTTTAAAGCAGCATACTAACTGAATAAGCTGTTTTCAGGGACAGGTGTAATAAGCAGTGATCGAATAATCGGGCGCTTATATGCCTTAAGTTCTTCCCGTGAAAGAATAATATGGACATTCCTTTCTGAATAAATAAGTAATCCCAGGTTCCCGGGATTGAACAATAAATGGAGCTACACATAAAATTACAATTGTTTCAATTTCCTAAGTAGTCAAGGCTGCTGGCCTGTTACTAAACCAGTTCTCATAAAAACTTTCATTGTAAATCAAAAGTTCCATTAGAACCGGCGTTTTAAATTTTTTAAAAATGCAATGGCAGTTCACAACGAGTTCTAACTATATTTTGTGTGCATTTTTAGCAATCTCAGGAATATCGAACGATTCCGGGAAACGATATTCTGAAAAGCATGTCCGTATTATACTTTCGTGGGAATAAAAGTGAAGTTTAGGTATATTAGCGCCCGATTATCCGATCACTGGTAATAAGAAACTAAGAAGCGACGATTTACTTTTATTTATTTATTTATTATATACTTTATTGTACACCTCATTACAAACATAGTAAAAACGTTTAAAAAAAAAAACAAGTGTACAATGGGCGGTCTTATCGCACAGGGCAATCTCTTACAGACAACCTTTGGATGGACTGATCGAAAGAAGTTAGATTTAGGGCGGTCAGTGTACAAACATCATAAACAATATAGACATAATAATATAAAATACACACAATACTAAATAATATACTAATAAATATCAAATATATAAATGGGAAAGGAGAAGAAAAATTATAGTGAGAGGTAATGCTCCTTCACCAATTTTTTAATGATGATTTATTTCATGATGAAGAACCAGCTCTTGACCCCGATCTCGCCTGATAGAAAACGAATTTAGGTTGCATTGTATACCTACGTACTGCAAACACCGACGCATTATTTGAAGGCTACTGAGCGACGTATCTATTTCAAACGCTTTACTATCCATGACATCATACATCCTGAGTAACAATGACATCCATTGTTTTCTAAACTACGCAGTCAACAATTGCACTCCAACACGCATTAAGTGCACTCGTTGCATCAGTTAGAATTTACGAAAAAGTATTTATGTGCTAGAAAACAGTTATAAATAATATTCAAGGGTTAGTAAATACTGCCAGGGTTGCGGAATTTGTTCGAAAGTGTCACCGCGGCCCTGGAACGCAAAGGGCTTTAGAAGGAGCACGGATGGGTTTTAGTCAGTAAGAGTCTGACACGCCCTTCCGCTCCACCCAGGGCGGAAGAAGTCATTGATGATTTCCCATCCTTAAAAAAAAAAAAGGTTTGTAAATAGCTTCCTTTAAAAAATTAGTTTTAAGACCCATTCATTTTTTAAATGAAAACTTCTTTAGCGGCATTGTGCACTTTTTGGGATGGGTAAAAAATGTTAAACTCGCGTCAGGACACATGACTTGATCGAAAATTCGTAAGACGAAGGGAAAGTTCTGAAGTGTAAAATTTTTAATGTAATATAAATTGTCATGTTTGTGTACGATAGCGCAATAAATGAATATTGTATTTTACCACATAAATGATAGTACTTTTATACTGATAATTAAAGGAATTCGTGCGAAATTATTCCCTAATCATTCCAAAATATCAAAAATGCACAACGTAAATGTTCAAGTTTTCACTTCTGCCGGCACTCCCGAAGTGCAACCCGATGTTTTTTTTAATCTTTCTCTTCGTTTCTTTTCTTCCCTTCTAAAAAATGTGTACCTAACGTCGTGTACTATTTTGGTGTTCAATAAAGAATATTCTACACAACGCTGCCACACCACCATTTTCTGTTTCCAAAAAAAGCCTGACCAATATTAATTAGCTGTAACCTAAATACTGTGGCTTTGCTACACCTACCTACACATACATACACACATACCTTTACAAAAGGGATCGAACCAACCGTACTCATACAGGTATAGCATACAACACTGGAACAGTCAAAAGATTGACAACCACCGGACATCCGTGGTCGGACGCGGCATAACGTAGGGTGTCTGTGATGTTGGCACTTGAGAGACAGTTCTGCCAACCTGTCAAATGCCAGACGATAACATAGTTCGTGTATAATGGGTGAATTCGTGTGATATGGGTTTGAATAGCCTTAAGAAATTAGGTGATGTTAAGATGTTTGGCTCCGCTCCTAGTAGCATTAATGTGACCTACATTTTCAGTGATCCGGGAAACTGCATTGTCGTGTTCTTAATTAGACTGAAAAGATTTAACGTGGGGTTTGTTATTCCCAGAACCCTTATGTATGTATGTATGTATGTAAAACGGGCTGGTCACCGCAACTCCACAACGAAGCGCGTATTTTGCGTGCAGGTGGGACAAATTTGTCATTTGATCCACCCCAGCTCCCCAAGGAAGACCAGCAACGCCTCGGTGTTACTAACTATCTCACAGGGTTCATCTACCTGGTTTGCCTTTGGATAGGAATTATGCAAAAAATAAAAAAAAAGATATTTATTCAACTTATCTCGTGTTGTGTGTTGGCCTTGTATCGTAACATCGCCAACAGCAGGTCGTTTAAAAGAAAATACCTACTCCTAAACAGTAAAATAAACACCGAAACAACCCATTTCGTTAATTAATTCATGGTAATAGATTCGTGATAAACCGACCCTTTGCTCACATAAATTTTTCGAACGAAACGCAATCCATTAGTAGAAAAGTAGTTAGGGAAAACCGCGTTTTTATGCAAATATTGGCAAGGGAAGCGGGTCGATAGCATCGAGTAGAGCTCCCGCCAATTAGTTAACTCATCAAGGTGGCTCAATAAACCAAAATTTTGTGATCATTGCTTACGAAATTACACATTCACATGACTTAAACCATTACTACACCAGTTGTAAAAGCAAAAGACGTTAATACAATTCACCTAAACCTACAAAAGTAAAGCTTTTCCTCAACAAACTCTCAGTAATCAGTCTTCCTAAATGAACAATATTTTACCGCCAAAATCCATGGCGCTCATATTGCCCCAAGTCATTTATCATCGTGTCGAAAACTAAGGCGGATAAACAAAAATAGAACGCCTACTCAAACTGATTAAGATCGTTAGACGAAGAATTAAATAAACTGGGACTTTTCTATTCCATGTAACTATTTATTTAACAACAATTGCATTGTTCTAGCGTCGTTCAGGACGTTGAACCACCTGTCGGAGCAAGGAGATCAATAAATATGAAGGATCAACTTTATCCTGGAGGAATCATTGTCACCGTACTACCCCCTCTACGGCACACTTCGCCTCCCCAAATAGGTCAAACTCCACATCTCATTACTTGAGCATACAAAATTTAATACCGACGCTAAACAAACATAACTTGAAAAATTGATCTTCGAAAATTGGGTCCAGGCACATGGAGCCCCGCTCCCCCGCGCTTTGACAGTTGGCACGCCCAAGCTTACAACAACAGATCCTTTACGTTTCCCTCATTAGGATGCTACTCACGAGTCTCCCGACGCACTTGCTTGTTGATATCCTCCGGAGGAGTCTCTTCCTCTCCGTGTCATTGTCGCTGTCCGTGCTGTCCTCACAATAACCTGGTTTTTTCTCTTCGGCGGTCGCATTCCCACCGGCCACTGACATCACTCCACGGGCGTTCGCACACCACACACACGGCACTCATTAAACACAACTACATCATACAGGATTATCTAATAATTTACATTGTATAAACGATTCGCTACCTCGGTGACATATCACGCGAGCGCCATGACAATAGTGACAGTACGCTGCCGCTGAAAACAAAACAACCCTGGAAGGTGCACAGTGACACCTAGCGGGCAGTCGCGGAACTTTCTGATTCGTACGTGTCGTTCGTGCCCTTCTCACGGGAATAGTCGCCAGAAAATTCCATATCAGGGCGTCGTTTTAGTTCGGGAAAACTCCGTTAGATGTCGCCTTGGTGAGCTATTTTGGGACATAGCGAAGCTGTTGGCTTTCCTTAGATAAGCACATCACACACAAATTGTAGAAGTGCTTAGTAAGCAAAATGACACGCAGTTCTTATCCAAATCATGGTAAAAAAATATATTCCAAGTGCAAAATTAAGACTGGTTATAAACTTTTTCATAGAAAAAGATAAAAATATTCTAGAATTTCATTTCAAAATCCTTGGACGTCGAACGACCAATTTCGAGTTCACTTTTCTGAAATCCAACGTATAAGATGCACATGGTGTAATTTTTGCGTATTGATTTTTTTTATATTTTTTTATTAGTTTAAGCTAATGTTAAGCATCAATTTCGCGAACTGTTTTGAATAATTTTACGAGAAATTAACAAGTAATTTTATCTATTCATAATATCTGCACGATAAACAACCAAGATGAGGGAAATCATTAACCTGCAGATTGGTTCGTGCGGGAACCAGATTGGCGGAAAGGTGAGTCACATTCCTAAGTATACAGCTTCGGCGGAACACACAACGCTGAGGTACGCGTTGCCAGACACATTCTTCTGTCACTGCTGTCTGCTGAAGATATACTGCGAATTAACAAAATACCATATTCAAGACCATATTAGAGACATTATTCATACGATATACGATTGTGTCCGGCATCGTATACCGCAACGTTGTGCGATCCGATCAAGAAGACCGAAACTTAAGATAACTCTCTACCCCCTCTCGATCTGAATGTAACCGTGAATCTTAAGATTAGTTTACATAGGTAAGCTAAATACAGAAAAATGTACTCACATTGCATATTTACTCTTAAGGTCACAGTACACTATATTAGCTCTAGTTAGTATAAGTGTACGACACCCTGGCTGGGGGCCTTAAATTAATTTGAGGCCACCACAGGATAGTCCGGATAAGCAGTAACCAGCCTTAGTGTGCTAAACTGCGAGTGGTCACGTCCAAAAAGGAGCCTTCAAATACAGGCATTGTTTGCTTAAAAGGTGGCTCCAAACACGTTGAAATATGTAATTTTCCATTTGTCACTAAGAGTATTTTGTAATTTTTTGCGAATCGTCATGGAACGATTTATATCCATGTAAAAAAGTACTCATAAAGCACTTTCTTTGTCCACAGTTCTGGGAGGTGATATCCGACGAGCACGGGATCGATCCGAGCGGCTGCTACCACGGCGACTCTGATCTCCAACTGGAACGCATCAACGTTTACTACAATGAGGCGAACGGTGGCAAGTACGTCCCGCGCACCATCCTCATGGACCTGAAGCCGGCTACCATGGACTCCGTGCGATCCGGTCCATTCGGCTGCCTCTACCGACCCGACAACTTCGTCTACGGACAGTATGGCGCCGGCAACAACTGGGCACGAGGGCATTACACCGAAGGAGTTGAGATCCTGGAGGCCTGCCTCGACGTCATGCGAAGAGAAGCTGAGAGCTGCGACTGTCTCCAGGGCTTCCAAGTGCTCCACTCGCTCGGCGGAGGAACCGGCTCCGGCCTCGGCACGCTCCTCATCAACAGATTCCGCGAAGAGTATCCCGATCGAATCATCCTGTCATTCTCTATATTTCCGAGCCCCAGGGTCTCGGACTGCGTAGTGGAGCCGTACAACACGACACTGGCGGTGAACCAGCTAGTGGAGAACACCGACCATACGTTCTGTCTCGACAATGAAGCGCTGTATGACATCTGCTTCAGGACACTGAAGCTCACGACACCCACGTACGGCGACTTGAACCACCTCATCTGTGCCACCATGTCAGGCATCACGACGTGCTTGCGCTTCCCCGGACAGCTCAACGCGGACCTCAGGAAGCTCGCCGTGAACATGGTGCCCTTCCCACGGTTACACTTCTACACCCCTGGCTTCGCGCCGCTGACGGCACGTGGCGCGCAACAATACAGAGCGCTGACCGTGCCCGAACTCACTCTACAAATGTTTGACGCAAAGAACATGATGGTCGCTTGCGACCCGAGACACGGCAGATACCTGACCGTGGCCACGATATTCAGAGGGCGAATGTCCATGAAGGAAGTAGACGAACAGATTATGAACATCCAAAACAAGAACAGCACATACTTCGTGGAGTGGATACCAAATAACGTGAAGATTGCGGTATGTGACATCCCCCCACGAGGGCTGAAGATGTCGTCTACTTTCATTGGAAACACAACAGCTATTCAGTCCATATTCAAGAGGATAGCGGAACAGTTCGTGGCCATGTTCAGGAGGAAAGCTTTCCTACACTGGTACACTGGCGAGGGTATGGACGAGATGGAGTTCACTGAAGCGGAGAGCAACATGAACGACCTGGTGTCCGAGTACCAGCAGTACCAGGACGCGACGGCAGACGATGAAGGAGAATTCGATGAAGAAGCGGAAGGCGAGGGTATGGAATAGCAATCAGCATTCGATTATGTGTTTGTGTTTGTGTTTGTGAATGTCCGAATAAAATAAAAACCAGAATCATATTAATTAAATTATCTTTTTATTTTACTTACAGTATAGATAGGCTACTCTGCCCATCAGAAACATGTTATTCCTTACATTGCCATGCCAGGTTTTAACAATTTATCGTCCCTTCTAGTACACACATAGGAATACACGTAAGTAATTAAATGACTGCATCCCATTCAGTTACACTAATCACATAACTATCGTACAGCAGACTCAATGCTACTAGAGAATCGCATCGATACCTATGGTACCTAACACAAGACGAGTTTTAACACTCACACCAAACTCACATCTTCTGCCTGCGATCGTACGCGCATATCGTTTTTTCCTGTTCCCGTAGGTAATCATTTCTGGAAATAGGTACTCTTAAACTAAAAACAATAATTGTTTTTAGTTTAAGAGTATTAAACTGGTAGGTAAGTACCTAATATCCAAGCGTTTATATCAAACCTAGTAAAATCCAATCAATTTCTGCTTTTTGCGCCTTAATTATCCACAGACAAGGTGAGATTGTATATTAGGCATCCTTTTCTGACCCATATGGGTTTATCTTGCTCAAAAGAGACGTAAATAGAACCTGCATTAATAGTATAGAATAAAATACGTCATTGTGTAAAAGCATCTTTAACGGATTTTTCCACTTTTGCTGTTCATCGACACAATTGTCGAACAAATCGGGGAATTTGTAAAACAAATATATTAAAAACGACAGCCCTTAAAGTGCGATCCCTCAGTCCTCACAGACCATCAACCAACTCTCGGAAAGTACCTGAGTGCTCCCCTCCTTAAGGAATCTACATGCCAGCTTTCAACGACCAGTAGTTTCCATGTGCGTGTAAACTGAGGGACCACACTGGTCGTAGGTATCGTAGGATTTAGTAGATATATTAAAATCTACAGCTCTTAAAGTGCGGTCCCTCAGTCCTCACAAACCATCAGCCAGATCTCGGAAAGGATCCAGAACTGGCAGTCCCTCAGTTCACAAGCACATGTAGTTTCGGCTGAGTGCGTAGTCTGTCAATCACTGTCACTCAGTAACGGAAGAATCCATATGTCTGTTTGATACCTCTTCACGTCAACGGCTGAACGGATTTTGATGAAATTTGGTACAGAGACAGATTAGACCTTGGAGAAGGACAAGGCTACTGTTAAGTTTTTATTTTAGAATGTCCTGACAGTCAGGCGGGCCAAGCCGCGGGAGCTATTTTTATATTATATATTGATTACGATTTGAAAAGTAGTTAATATAATCGACAGATTGTATTACTTTTGATTGACATCGAGCAATCCAAAGAGGAGCCTTCACTTCGACATGTTTACAGAATCGACCGGCAGTATACCTGCCGAAGTGAAGGCTTGGGTGAAGCGATCACGAGGTGAACCATCTTGATTATATGGATTGACAGCTCACCTCGTGATCACTTTACCCAAGCCTTTACTTCGACATGTTTACAGAATCGACCGGAATCGACCGACAGGTCTGGACTACAGGGTGGGTGATTTTATACATCGAAGCCGACCTTATGCAGGGAAGAGAACGCAAGACGTCTCTTGTGGAAGGACACGTTGTCTTGCAAGACACCTTTCGTCAGTTTGATGTTTTTAATTTTATGAGGAGTAAAATCGAGCGTTAACTAAAAGTGAGGCGTTACGTTCCTTTGCGCACCTTTCACTTCGAGAATTTATTTATTTATTATATACTTTATTGTACACCTCATAATAAGAACAGGACAATCATACATAAAATAAGTGCACAATGGGCGGTTTTATTACACAAGGCAATCTCTTCCAGACAACCTTTGGATGGATTGAACGAAGGGAGATAGAGTTAGGGCTGTCAGTGTACAAACGTTTTAAACAATACTAATTAGATATAATAATATAAAATACATAAATACAATACCAATTTATATACTAATAAATATCAAATATATAATTGAGACAGGAGCGGAGCGGGGTATACACACATACATACTTTTTAGGGTAAAAAGTATGTGTTATATATTTTGTCCATTTGTAGCAGTGAATCATGCTTGACGGTACACGTGCGGACGATACAAACTAATTTTAGAAATATTAATATGACATTGTGGGTGTACGGAACTCTGGAACCAGGAACACTTTATTGCAGTCGTGGGTCTAATAATATGTATTATGTTTCTTGCATGGCTGCCTTACCGTTCAGCATACAGGCATAATATATGAAACCAATTTACAATGACTTTTCAATGAGGTGTCCGGTGATATCACCATCATTTCAGCCGAAAGAAGTCCGCTGCTCGACACAGGCCTCCCGCAAGGCGCCACCATCAGGTACAATCAAGTGTTTCGTGGCAAAATTATTGTTCTGAACAGCGCGATTTTCGCTGCCAAGAAAAAACTACGTTGTCATTCTTGAAATAAGGTTGATTAAAGTGAAAAGCGCCTCGTCAAATGTGCCCCAGCCCTAAAAATACACCTGTGACAAAAACGAGTCGGCCGGCGTAAAGGCCGTTTAGCGATTAAATCGCAGCGTGCAGTATGCAGCTTGCGTGGCCCTTGCGGCTCGTGTACTTAATTGTATCTCCACCTTTAGATTCGCAGAACTATTTTTTCGTAAACTTTTAAATAGGTCCTAACAAATAACAATTTATGACCTATTGCCCGGCCATAGAGATTAATTGTCAAAACGTAAAATTCAAAAATAGATTGTTTTTTTCAAAATTGCTGACAAAAGAATACATTGATCTCATTATTCAATAAAATTTTGTGCAATGCACATGCAGTAGTAATCAGCTATTTTTTTTTTGTTTTTTTAATTTTTATTTTAACAATTTGATGATAAATTAAAATAAAGTGATTTGTTAATACCATAATTTAGGCGCCAAATTCTTTGTGAACCTATCATTATGAGGGAAATCGTCCACATCCAGGCCGGGCAATGCGGTAATCAGATCGGAGCTAAGGTAAGGAACCGTTGAAGTTACCAATATAAGCGTCGTTTGGCGCCCGTACTTCAGTGTGCCTACAACTCTGCAGCGCCCGACGCAGTTGTGATGAGCAAAGGCCAGAAAATGAACAGACTACTTGCTTAACGCCCCTAGGGTCATGTGGTGAGTAGTGGAACGAACGTTCTATAATGTTCTTAAGTTCATAGCACACATAAATAAACTCGGAAAGGTATCGTCACCATATCAACCCGAGCCGTGCAGTATTCTTTGTTCCTTACTGCAACGCACAAAACGTAATCACCTCGCCTCGGAGCAATACGGCGATAAAAGCGATACGGTGACGATCCCTTTTACGAGTCATGTTTGCACCTTTAGGCTGCAGCAGATATGTACACGCTAGGCGACTGGGTTAGGAGCTAATCGCGCAGTGCGACCGGCTATAAACCTTTAGCGACCATAAGCAGCTGACATATGAGAACAATGGCGTCATAGGTACCTGATTAAGCCCGCTCGCCTTCGAGAGGATAAGCGATTTTCGACTAGTGGGATCTTTTGGGTCGGCTAGGGTTGCTACATATATCGCTATTCATGTGGCTGGTGACCCATCTTGTACTTTTTTTTGCACCATGTTCCCCATTTAAATTGGGCTAAAATAAAAAAGTCTACAGTTCACAATCCAAAAAAACCCCTATGCGACAGCCATTAACATAAGCATTGTCTTTTTCAGTTCTGGGAAGTTATATCCGACGAGCACGGTATCGACTCCACGGGTGCTTACAATGGAGATTCCGATCTGCAGCTGGAGCGCATTAACGTGTACTACAACGAGGCTTCGGGAGGCAAGTACGTACCCCGCGCTGTCCTCGTCGACCTCGAGCCCGGCACCATGGACTCCGTGCGCTCTGGACCCTTCGGACAAATCTTTCGCCCAGATAACTTTGTCTTCGGACAATCTGGAGCGGGAAATAACTGGGCAAAAGGACACTACACCGAGGGCGCGGAATTAGTCGACTCCGTCCTCGACGTCGTCAGAAAAGAAGCGGAGGGATGCGACTGTCTGCAAGGCTTCCAACTAACGCACTCACTCGGAGGCGGCACCGGCTCCGGAATGGGGACTTTACTCATTTCCAAAATCAGAGAAGAATACCCTGACAGGATAATGAACACCTTCTCTGTAGTCCCCAGCCCGAAAGTATCGGACACCGTTGTCGAGCCTTACAACGCAACCCTATCTGTACATCAATTGGTTGAAAATACAGACGAGACATACTGCATCGACAATGAAGCGCTGTACGACATCTGCTTCCGAACGCTGAAGCTGACGACCCCGACGTACGGCGATCTGAACCACTTGGTGTCGGCGACCATGTCGGGCGTGACGACGTGTCTGCGCTTCCCCGGACAGCTGAACGCGGACCTGAGGAAGCTCGCCGTTAACATGGTGCCGTTCCCGAGGCTGCACTTCTTCATGCCCGGCTTCGCGCCGCTGACGTCACGAGGCAGCCAGCAGTACCGTGCCCTCACCGTGCCGGAGCTCACGCAACAGATGTTTGACGCGAAGAACATGATGGCGGCGTGTGACCCGCGACATGGGAGATACCTCACCGTCGCCGCGGTCTTCCGCGGTCGCATGTCCATGAAGGAAGTGGACGAGCAGATGCTTAATATCCAGAACAAGAACAGCAGTTACTTCGTCGAATGGATCCCGAACAATGTCAAGACTGCCGTCTGCGATATACCTCCGCGCGGTTTGAAAATGTCTGCTACCTTTATCGGCAACACCACAGCCATACAGGAACTATTCAAGAGGATTTCTGAGCAGTTCACTGCCATGTTTAGAAGGAAAGCTTTCTTGCATTGGTACACCGGTGAAGGTATGGACGAGATGGAGTTCACTGAGGCGGAGAGCAACATGAACGACCTGGTGTCCGAGTACCAGCAGTACCAGGACGCAACGGCAGATGACGAAGGGGAATTTGATGAGGAAGTGGAAGAAGAATGAATGTTGTTTGTTTCCGTCCCATGTTTTGTAATGTCCACGTTCATGTTTAGTGTTAGGTGTAACTATTCGTTTTGATGTTATTTAATTTTGTTACAATTAAATAGAAACTTGTGTAACAACATATATTTTTATTTTGTCACACAACTTGACACACACACACACACACACACACATAAGATTGCTATAATTTGACTGCCAAAAGGCTCGTCAGAGCGCTAATAACGGGTAACGCCACCACCCAAGTGCTTTAAGTTTCCTCTCATGCTCAGTACACGTCGTTATGACATTGAACGAATCACATCTCCGAGACGCGACACGATGCTGTGCGCCCTTACCACACCCGCGTTGCGTCGCGAATCACCGCGAGGTGGTCGTTGCACCGCGACTCACCGCGAGGTGGCCGCTGCACCGCGACTAACCGCGAGGTGGCCGCTGCACCGCGACTCACCGCGAGGTGGCCGCTGCACCGCGACTCACCGCGAGGTGGCCGCTGCACCGCGACTCACCGCGAGGTGGCCGCTGCACCGCGACTCACCGCGAGGTGGCCGCTGCACCGCGACTCACCGCGAGGTGGCCGCTGCACCGCGACTCACCGCGAGGTGGCCGCTGCACCGCGACTCACCGCGAGGTGGCCGCTGCACCGCGACTCACCGCGAGGTGGCCGCTGCACCGCGACTCACCGCGAGGTGGCCGCTGCACCGCGACTCACCGCGAGGTGGCCGCTGCACCGCGACTCACCGCGAGGTGGCCGCTGCACCGCGACTCACCGCGAGGTGGCCGCTGCACCGCGACTCACCGCGAGGTGGCCGCTGCACCGCGACTCACCGCGAGGTGGCCGCTGCACCGCGACTCACCGCGAGGTGGCCGCTGCACCGCGACTCACCGCGAGGTGGCCGCTGCACCGCGACTCACCGCGAGGTGGCCGCTGCACCGCGACTCACCGCGAGGTGGCCGCTGCACCGCGACTCACCGCGAGGTGGCCGCTGCACCGCGACTCACCGCGAGGTGGCCGCTGCACCGCGACTCACCGTGAGGTGTCTCGTTACGGAGAAGCCACACGGTGCGGTGCGGTGCGCCGCCATTTTGCCGTCGTAACCTCGGTGCGGCGCCGCAACGGTACCGCTTGCGATTTTGCAAGTAGGACCCATGTCTGCATCTGCGGTCTGCGACGTCGGAGCGGTGTCGCTGCGGTGCATTCATCCTCCTCCTCGACTTAGTCCGGTGAACGTGCGTCCACCGTAACCCCACTCAATGTCATGCTTGAGGCACTTGTCCCACCGCCGACGAGGAAGCGATTAGCTATAGACTATTTTCTCGCTGAGGAACGCACGGGATCAATAGATATAGATCCCGTGTGGGCAAAAGAGACATATTATATTTATAGTTGATAGCTGGCTGTTCACACTGCCGGCGAGAACTCTCTTACCACTAGTTTCTCTCACTCGACAAGAGCTATCAAAGATAATTCTCGCTCAGCGATGCTCGCTTGGCGGTCAGAAGTAAGAACTCACGCCGAGAGACCATCCAGCGGTTCAACCTATAGTACGCCGCACGCCGGAGCGAGTGGTGCGAGTAATCGCCCGTAGAACAAGAGCACTCGCTTATAGCCGAGCGAAAAAACTATCGGAACTACACACTCACTGCTCGCTGCTCGCCAACTCGTATCCAATTTCTAGCTTTACTCGCTGATCGCCGGCGGTGTGACAAGTGCCTGAAGATGCCAGTTGTTGAGCGTGGCGTTTGTAAACGATTCGCGATGAAGCGACGCCACGAGGCGCATTGTGATTTGTGAAGGCACGAGCGGTCATTGCACGCCGCGTCTTCCTTCCAGTGAAGCTTTGCTTCGTCGCGTCACGCTCTCGAGCCCGATGCGTCTCGACTTGCACCGTGATGCTGCGGAGTTTATTATATAAATTTTCCCTTTGAAATGTTTATAACTTTGAGTGGTAAAAAATTATATATTATATCCCTTTCTTAAAAGTCGTGTAGATGTGCTGACCCTGGCTAGAAGCGCACATTAGAATTCCTAGCCAGTCGCAGATGTCTCATCTTTACTCCTTGTTTGACCGTACCACGCCGGCCTATTGTTTTTTTTCTTCTGCATAAATACCTTTCTCCGTAACTGTTGTACATTTCAAAAAAAATCTTAAACCCAACTGTTACTCTCTTTATTTATTTACCTAACATACTAGTTTACATTTTTAAATATTTCTTTAAAAAAAACATTTAAAAATATAAAAGTAGTACCTACCGGTGTCGGGAGCAGGGTCCAAGTTACCGGTGCTTAGAGCTCCAAAGAAAGGAACCTCTTCACAATACGAGCCGTATCGAGGAGTACTGCCTTCTGTATCAAGCCCTTTACCCAACCGCGTAACGACAGCTTCAACAGGTGGTCGTCGAAGCTTTTGGCCATCAGGCCATTGGCCGTAACGACAATCGGCACAATGACAGACTAGTCGACATTCCACATGTCGACAACCTCGTGTGCTAAGTCGAGATACTTAATTTGTTTCTCTTTCTCAGCCTACACGAGATTCTCCTTGACGCTATCTTTCTATCTACACTGGCCTTAAATAAACAGCTGCTAAAGTTAAATCACGTACAAATAATTTATTAAATAATTAATCAATAAATACAGCCTATTCATCACTATCATTGCCCCCCGCTTCTTCCTCTTCTTCGCCTTCAAACTCCTGGTCGTCACCAGTCGCGTCTTGGTACTGTTGGTACTCCGATATCAAGTCACTCATGTTATTGTCAGCATCCGTAAAGTCCGCCTCATCCATCCCTTCACCTATGTACCAGTGAAGGAACGCCTTCCTCCTGAACATGGACGTGAACTGCTCCGAAATCCGTTTGAACAGCTCCTGAATAGCTGTGGTGTTTCCTATGAAGGTCGCAGACATTTTTAGACCTCTTGGAGGAATGTCGCATACAGCTGTCTTGACGTTGTTGGGTATCCATTCGACAAAGAAGTCTTTGTTTCTGCTTTGAATGTTAACCATTTGCTCGTCTACTTCCTTCATTGACATGCGACCACGGAAGATAGCTGCGACCGTTAGGTATCGTCCATGTCGAGGATCGCAAGCCGCCATCATGTTTTTCGCATCAAACATCTGATGCGTGAGTTCTGGGACGGTGAGGGCGCGGTACTGCTGGCTGCCTCGTGACGTCAGCGGCGTGAAGCCGGGCATGAAAAAGTGCAGCCTCGGGAACGGCACCATGTTGACGGCGAGCTTCCTCAGGTCCGCGTTCAGCTGTCCGGGGAAGCGCAGACACGTCGTCACGCCCGACATGGTCGACGACACCAGGTGATTCAGGTCGCCGTACGTCGGAGTCAACAGCTTAAGCGTTCGGAAGCAGATATCGTACAACGCCTCATTGTCAATACAATACGATTGCGTAGAATTCTCTATCAGCTGATTTACTGCTAACGTTGCGTTGTAAGGCTCTACTACAGTATCTGATACTTTAGGACTTGGCACCACGGAGTATGTAACTGAAATCCTGTCGGGGTACTCTTCTGTCAGATTCGCCAACAGCAGCGTTCCTAATCCAGACCCGGTACCGCCTCCAAGAGAATGTACAAGCTGAAATCCTTGTAAACAGTCGCATCCTTCCGCCTCTTTTCGCACAACATCGAGAATTGATTCAAGCAAATCTGCGCCTTCGGTGTAGTATCCTTTGGCCCAGTTATTGCCTGCTCCTGTGACACCGAATACGATGTTATCTGGTCTGAATATTTGCCCATAGACGCCGCCTCTTATGGCGTCCATGGTGCCAGGTTCGAGGTCGACTAGAACAGCTCTGGGGACGAATTTGGAACACTGTCCTTGATTGTAGTAGACTTCGATGCGTTCCAGTTGAAGGTCAGAATCGCCGTGGTATTTGCCTGCTGGGTCGATCCCGTGTTCATCGGAGATCACCTCCCAGAACTGCAATGTAATCAAGTATTAGAAAGAAAGAAAAAATAGTTTATTTGCGTGAAGCACGCATACCTAAAAATCGGCCAAGTGCGAGTCGGACTGGCGCACAAACGGATCCGTACCATTATCTATAAAAACGGCAAAAAAAATCATGTCTGTTGTATGGAAGCCCCTATAATATTTATTTTATTGTTTTTCAGTATTTGTTGATATAGCGGCAACAGAAATACATTTGTAAATTTCAACTGCCATGGTTCATTAGATACAGCCTGGTGACAGACGGACAGACAGACAGACGGACGGACAGCGGAGTCTTAGTAATAGGGTCCCGTTTTACCCTTTGGGAACGGAACCGTAAAAAGGGATAAATAACAAAATTTACGAGATATTTGCATAACTCGTTAATGAATTATCCTTTTTTTTGTAAGAAAGATATGCGTCACATCCGCGCAAAACGGCCATCGGATTACTTTTGTGTAATTTGGACCCTATTCGTGAAAACCAGACAGAGGAAGTCGTGCATTGGCAAAAGATCTTATCATCGTAAAGGAGAACACGTCCTTTGTCTTGAACCATGTTCCTTTGTAAACATGCCTCATTGAGGAAAATAAGTGGCAAAATAAAACAGTTGAAACTCAACCTTATTCTAGATACATATATAGTTGAAATTGAAATAACAAAGTGATATCACAATAGGAGACTTTTATTTACCTTGGACCCAATTTGATTACCGCACCTCCCGACCTGAATATGGACTATTTCTCTCATTATTACACAGAGGATTTATCAAAAACAAATAAACAAAATTGAAATAGCTTCTTAAAAAAACTAACAAAATCAATAAACTTATTAGGTACGCCTACATCTAATTAAAATGAAAAATAATCTAAATTTAATGTTCTAATGCGTTTTGTTTCATGGCTTACTAATTTAAAACATGTTGGTTATGGTACCTATACCAACTAGATTGTGTTCATTAAAAGTTGAAGGAGTGTTTTAACTATAGTAGGCGCCAGATAATCGTGGAATAACGGTCATTGACCCACCTACAATTATTGACATTTTTAATTTGAAAAACGGAATTAATGACACAAAGCTGTCCCGAATCATCATCTCTCGTGATCCTTAACATTGTCTAATAATGAAAAACGATTCATATTTAATTGTTCAGGTACCTATGAACAGTTATTAGGGAAAGGTCAATATACTTTATTCCACATTTATCTGGCGCCTACTATAGCTAAAACTACGAGTACAATACGGACCTCATTCATTCATTTCCATTTGAATAATAGTTGACAAATACAAGTGCACATCATGTGACTTAGGGGGCGTTCAAGTATTACGTAACGCAATTTGGGGAAGGGGGGGGTCTTGTGAAACGTTACGATGCGTTACAGGGGCGGGAGGGGTGTTTGAACAACGCGTTACGTAACATTGTTTTTTTTTATTTAACGCTAGCTCACTAAACATATTTTCGAGTTACACAATCACTAAACAGTAGTAATTTTGCCAAACAAAAATAAACATCAATTTTTTCTTGAAATGTCATTTATTAATTAAAAAAATTGGTAACATCACAGTAGTAGACATAATTGTGACTTTTAGGTAAAAAGTCACTTGGATGATACGTTACGTTTAGGGAAGGGGAGGGGGGTACAGATATACGTTACGGCGCGTTACATGGGGGAGAGGGAGGGTCAAGAATCTTTAAAAAATTGCGTTACGTAATACTTGAACGTTCCCTTATGCCATTGGCATAAGATTTCAATTGCAATGAATGATGCACGTTCGTGAAATGCAACGGCTGGCTTAGTCAAAAGAAAATTATAATATGTCTAGCTTAGCTCTAGCTTTTTGGAGTTACGGCGCCTGCGTTAATGTCGGTACTGAACGTTGGTCTCGCGGTCGCAAACTCGCAAGTGAGCCGTTCGTTGAGTCCTGGGTTCGATTCCCAGGTCGTGCAAGAAGTGTTATTGGGCTTTTCCATTAGGGAATTCTCTGTGACCGCCCGGATTTTGGAAGTTTATGGTGTGACACCCCCGAGAAAAGTGAAAACCGCATATTCAGAAATAACTTTAATCATAAAAATATAAATCACAAAACAAGTTACATCAAAATTGCGTCGTGCTTATAAAAATGCAAAATACAAATTAATGTTCTAGCTGAATATATTAATTTATTAATCATTAAGTAACATCTCCCTTCGTGCTAAAAAGATTCATAGACAGCACTTCCGAACATGACCTTTATCGTCATTGAGTTAAAGTTCATATTCTTATGACATGATTTGCTCACATTTGACTTATACGAATACGGACGTTAACCACGTAAGAATAAGGTTTATATTCGTATTTTTATGAAGCACTTACGAAGAAAAGTTTAAGTTTGGTTGCTGAATATTGCTATAAATATTTAACGTTGCAAAGTAAAGTCAGCGTGAAAATAAATAATTGAATATATTTAATTCTTATTATTGATACAATACGTAAAATGAAGTACACAACCTCAACATTACGGAAACCGGTACCAATGGTACTCGTAGATTAATACTCCTAGGGCCGTTTTCAACAATGGTCAAAGTCCGATGCTAACACTGCATTCGCCCTGCACTATCTGAGAAGTTAAGAGCCAAAATAGACTTCTCAAACGCTTGGTAAGTATTCGAAACAAACTTTTAATAGACACAGGAAGAATTTGATATTTCGCAGCCAGCCAATAGGCATTAATTGCTCGAATTAGTCTAGCAATCCAGTCATTCAAGCCAAATAGTACCGTCAACAACAAAAGTATAATAGCACGAATATTTTTACATTCAAATCACTATAACAACAAATCCTTTTCAGCATTAAAATAATGCAATAATGATAAGTCCGTCTGTTTAATAGTAAAAACTGAAGTGTTAATTAACTTCTGTTGCTTACTGTACCTCGACCCAAAACAACCAACTATTTTAACCTTTTGAACGCCAGAGCTTAAACGCATCGGCGTGCCCCCGACGCCAAGCCACGAATTCACCGTACTTTTTGTCACATATTTGTGACGTTTGGCGTACAGGGCACGCGCTTGCTTGTCATGTATACGTGACAATGGCGTTCAAAAGGATAAAATGTAAGAAAACTTATCAGAAAACTCTCGTAACATTATTATTGCACTAGAAACTTACAACTAATTTATTATTAGAACATAATTTAAGCATAACATCTGTTATATTATGACTAGCTCCATAGTAGGATATCTCTATCGCTAATTCAGTGCTGTGAGGAAAACATACTTTGATATGTTTTATTTGTTGACTGTACTCCGAGATTTCGTCTATAGTAGGCGCCAGATAAATGTGGAATAAAGTATATTGACCTTTCCCTAATTACTGTTCATAGGTACCTGAACAATTAAATATGAATCGTTTTTCATTATTAGACAATGTTAAGGATCACGAGAGATGATGATTCGGGACAGCTTTGTGTCATTAATTCCGTTTTTCAAATTAAAAATTTCAATAATTGTAGGTGGGTCAATGACCGTTATTCCACGATTATCTGGCGCCTACTATAGTTGTTATTATATTATCAGTGATCGGAATAGGTAGAGTAAGTAACTAATATAGAGTTGATAATATCTCCTCTAAAGTCCAGGAATCGTTAACATGTCGATTAAATCCCGGTATTAAAGAAATAGCACATTACTTATTGCGCTTTGAATAAACTATTAACTATCAAATTAAAGAGCTTTGTTATATTTACAAAATTAATTCTTGAAAGTTCTTTTGTTATTTACCTGATTATATTGTTATCTGAATATATATTTTTTTTTTAATCCCGGTTTTAAATGTCATGGTTTAGAGTAGGTATTATCTACTCTATGTTACTTACTTCATCAAACTTTAGGTAAATATGCTCTACCTATTCCGATCTCTGGTTATTATACACAGTGTAACAGAATAAGCGCAATACCTGAAAAAGGGGTCGTATTCATCATTATGAAAAACTTTAACTATGGGACCAACACCGAAATCGCGAATAAAAAATCGGCTGTTCAGTACATTCAGACTTCGTACGCGCATATCTCGTTCCCGTAGGAATTTCCCGTTCTCGTATGAATGCGGCTATCATATACAAAAAGAATTATCCAAATCCGACTGGGAGTTCCAGAGATTAGCGCGTTCAAACAAACAAATTCTTCAGCTCTATTATTGTATTAGTATGTACAGTCGTTTTTTTTCGTGATTTCGGGGTCATTTTTATGAAAATTCAACTTTTAGTTAAAATCTAACTAATCGCAGTCCCTAAACAATTCTTTAATATATTTTATATTACCGTATTATTATTATATTATTTTAAATGATCTCAAGCTTTCAATGTACCTAATTAAAATATGGGATGGCAGTGTTCATATTATATTGCAACAGATTTGTTTTGTACTGACAACTAACCTCCACTAGACCAACCTCAGTGGTTCTGGTAACGTTATATCGATTTGTTAATATTTCAACATTTTTAGCGCATACCCAATAATGTATATACGTCCGTCTCAATAGATATATTTTTTTTATGTGTAACATCTTTCCTCTCGCTTTCCTGCAATCTGTGGGAGTGATTTCGTGGAATGCGACGGAAGTGTGTAACAGGAAGCAGGGAAAGCGCGCGCTATTTGATTTGACCAATGAGCGCGCCGTATTCGATTTGACCAATGAGCGCGCGCAGTGGTCGAGATGGCTGTCATTTGGTACTTTTAATGTTAATGTTGCTTTTTACCAAGGTGAGACGTCAGATATTACACATCCTATGCGACTACTGTAAGACTCGCTCGTTTTTTTTTTTGTTTGGGTTTATTCGCGATCCGTGGTCCAGGACAAGCTCAAAGATATTTTTTCGCTTGAGGCGCTTTGTGGAGTTTAAAACTAATTTAAACGGAAAAAGATCTCTGACTATACATTTAAGTAAATAATCAGAGGTATCATGTAAATAATTCATTTTCATCAAGACAAAGATAACTTTGAAACAGTTATTCATACATTTTCGAGCTCATATTATGACAATTGACTTTTGCTTACTTTACTCCTTATTCTCTCGTAAAGGTGCGAAGTATATATGAGTTTGCTGTTCAAAATGTGCATTTGCCAATTGGTAAAATCGCAAGCAAAAATGTTAAAACACTCACAAATCCTTATCCTATCCGAGCACCTTATTCTTTAACAAATACAAATTAGCGTAAACATTTTTTCTACTTGACAAGACTGGCACATAAAATGCTCTGAACACTTGGTGGGACTTCTTGGCGTCGAGTATGGCCACACTGGACATGACTTCCCAGGAGGAGTCTTTGTAGTAGGCCGGCTCTAGTGTGGATGCTCGGCCTATGCTGGAGTCTACGAGGTAGTGGCATTCCTTGGGGGAGATGTAGGTTCTGTTGTCGCCCTTGTTGAGATCGTTGAAGTGAGGGTGGATGAGGCGGGTTGCTGGAATGAGAACATTGTCTTGAATTATTAATTTGTATTATACAACGTGTAAAAATAATCAAATATTCTGTTATATTTGATTATTTTTTCACGGATTCGTTGTGGGTCCTATAGTTAAAGTTGTTCATAATGATGAGTACAATGACCTCTTAAGAGGTATGGCGTTTATTCTGTTACACGTTGTATAATTAAATTTATTTAAACGAAAGAAGAAAAATAAGGAAGAAAGAAAAATAGTATTAGCGCCAAGCATGATGAGAGTTGGAAAGATATGCGTCAGATCCGTGCAAAATAGGTTGACTATGATACTAGCAATATGCAATAAGGTTGGTATTGGCAATTAATATATAAGGCTAGTATTGTTAGCTCGGACTATTAATATCCGGGACAATGTCTGAAAAACCGGCCAAGTGCATGTCGGAGTCTGAGAATGGTGTTTTTTTTTATTCTTCAATTCATCATCATACCAGCCGAAAGACGTCCATTGCTGGACATAGGCCTCCCCCAGGGGACGAGGAATAATCACCACGCTTGGCAGGAGGGTTGCTGATCGCAGTGTAGCTGTTTCAATGCACGGAAGCAGAGAGAATGCTGCTGTCCGTTCTCTGGTGAATCCCTTAGTCGCCTCTTACGACACCCACAGGAATAACTTACCATTATGAGCGTCAGCATAAGGTGCGGGCAGCTGTCCGGTGAACTCGCTGGGGATGAACCGCACGCTGTAGCCGGGCGGCAGGTGGAAGCTGGAGGGCG